>PYSP01000004.1:0-335794 GCA_003049395.1 Pseudohalonectria lignicola
GGCGCAGGGGGCGGGGGAGGGGGGATCTGGTCGTCGTACGAGGGGCGGCGGCCACTACCGCGGAGGAGACTGTTGCTGTTGTTGCTGTTGCTGTCGTCCAGCAGGCCGTCGATCCCACGCATCGACGACGAAGTCACGACATCCGGGGTGCTCATCTTGCGGACCGACTGGCCTCGCGACAGCTGCTGCTGCTGCCGACCGCCGGCCTGGCCGGGAGACGACAAGCCGCCCTGGAGCGACTTGGGCACGCGGGGCTCCTCCGGTGGGGCCGACATGCACCTCGAGATCGGGGGCCGGACAGGCGGGCTGTACACGGTCGAGGGGAGGAGGGTCAGGAGGGACGGCGCCGCCTTCTGGTCGTCCCGCTGCTGCTGCTGCTTGGGAGGCTGCTCCTCAACAGCAGCGGCCTGGGCCTGATGCTGCTGTTGCTGAGGGAACAAGTCCTTCTCAAGATCCATCCGCTTGGGGGACCTTTTGGGCGACGAGGAAGTCGCCGAAGTCGGGGATACCCGCTGGGCAAAAGTGAGCGGGATGGAGGGCACGCCGGGGATGTCGTTGTTGTTGTTGTGGCTGTGGCCGAGGCCGCTGTTCCCCTTCCCCCCATTCGCCTCGGGCTCGAGGATCAGCCGCATCGCCTTGGGCGTGGCGGGCAGGCCCATCATGGGCGGTCTGTTGGCGTACATGCTCCTCGTCGCCCCGGGCTCGACCGTCTGGCTCCTCTGGGGCAGGTCCCTCGAGGGGTTGAAGGTGGTGCTGGGCAGCTCAAACAGATGCGAGGGCGCGCGCGTCACAATCGGGGACAGCTCGTCCGGGTGCGGGATCACGGGCGCCGCAGGCCGCCGGGCCAGCGACTTGCGGCGCTCCTCAAGCTCCCTGGCCGCCGCCTCCTTCTTGAGCGTCCGCTCGTCCTTGATCTTCCTCAGCGGCGCGAGCTGGTCTTCGATGGGCGCGGGCGAGTTCCTCGACGAGGACTGGTTGCTCTCCCTGTTGTCCCTGACGCTCCGGTTGCTGGGCCTGCGGCTCTCCACACCGGCCCTGGCGGAGACGGAACCGGGAGAGGCGTCCCGGAGCCCGCGGCTGGTGCTGCGCGCGGCCGAGCTGCCCCCGGTCACGCTCGCGGCCGTGCCCGTCTTCTTGCGCCGGAACCGCTCCTTGGACTCGAGCGCCATGCGGTAGTCCAGCTCGTCCTCGGAACCGGAGAAGTTGGCCGGGTGGGCCGACATGGGCACGGGCGATGTGGGTGACGCCCTGCCTGAGCCTCCGCCTCCACCTCCGCCGGCGCTGCGGCCGCGGCGTGACATGGCCTCAATGGCGGCCGTGGTGTTGCTGCCCTCTGGACTGCGGTCGCGGTCACGGTCTCGGTCGCGGCGGCCACGGCTCGAGGTGCGGCTGGTCGTGCGGTTGCGCGACGAATACCGCACCTGGCTGCTGCTCGCCTTGCGCACCGTGCTGGGAGGAGGCGCCGAGTCGGCCTCGATCCCCATCGACGTCTCGCCCACCTTCGGGGTGCTCAGGTTGATCAGGTCCTCGGGCGACATGGGCACGGGCGAGCGGGGGGACCGCTTGCCAGCCCGGGGAGTGTAGCCCCTCGACTGACCACGGCCACGGTCACGGTCGGCAGAGCCCTCGCGCGAGTCGTTCAACCCGGCCCGCGTTCGGCTCGAGTCGCGAGCACGCCCACGGCTAGTCGCCCTCGACTTGGAAGAGACTGCGTCGAGGCTGTGGATGTAGTCGTCTAGCGTCTTCTTGGCCCCCGCCTGGCCCTGGCCCTGGCCGTGGTGACGGCCACCACCAGTACCACCACCACCACCACCACCACCACCACCAGTACCACCACCAGTACCACCACCAGTACCACCACCAACACCCGCACCCGCACCACCAGCACGGTGGCTCCTCGCCACGCTCGATGCCGCAGAGGTGACGGAGCTGGCCACAGATCCCGGCCCGCGTCTCCTGCTCGGCCAATGGAAGCGCGTCGACGAGGCGACAGACTGCTCCGGCGATGTCATGTCGCTCGGCACGCCGCTGTCCAGGGCCTGCAGGTGCAGGTCGATGCCGTCAGGGATGCGGTTGCGCGGGCCGTTGCGGCTGGTGCGCCCGCTGTGGTCCATCAGCAGCGCCATCGAGTTGGGGCTGGGCGACGGCGGCGGTGGCTCCCTGCGCCGGCCCGACATGGCGTTGCCGCCGCCGGGGTGGTGGTGGTGGTGGCTGTCCCTCATCATCATCGGGCTCGCCGTGGACGCCCTGCCGATGGCCGCAGCCGCCACCGAGTTGCCGTCCGAGTAGTCGTAAGACGCCTTGGGCGAGTGGCGCGAGCCCCCCATCATCCGGCTGCTGCTCATGCTCATGTTGCTGCTGCTCAGGCTGATGCCCGTGCTCAGGCCGCTGTCGAGCATGGGGTTGGGCAGCTCCGTAGAGGCCTGCATCGAGACCTGCATTGCCCGGAGTCCCTTGTGGTTGTGGTTGTTGTTCTCGCCCGCAGCCGCACCCCCGCCAAGAGCGCCGCCGCTGCTGCTGCCGCCCATGCCGGGGGCCTCTCCGATCGAAGGCAGCCGCTGCCGTCCGAAGCCGTGCGCAGGAGGCCGGGCAGAGCTCGGCGTGTTGAAGGCGCTGCGGTTGGACGGCCTCAGGAAGGCAGTGGCCGGGTCGTGGCCGCCCCCGGGCGAGATGGCCGACTCCGCGATGGGCGTCACACCGGCCGCGATGGGCGTCTGCCCGTCGTCACCCGCGAAGAACTTGGACTTGGCCCCCTGGTCGCCAAACGACGTGATGAGCTTCAGCGCCGACGTCTTGGCGATGCTCCTCTGCGGGCCCCTGTTCATCCCCGGCGGCGAAAGGGGCGGGCTGAGCACCTCGGGGATGCTCGAGCTGATGTTGGTCGTGATGGAGTTCAGGCTGCCAAAGGTGAGCTGGGCCGCAGAGGGCGACGTCCACGGCTCCGACGACTCCTTGCCGATGCAGGCCAGGCAGCGCAGGGCCAGCTGCTGGCGCCCGTGCTGGATGGCCCACTCGCTCCACTTCTTGAGGATCTGGGCCTGCCTCTCCCACACGGCCGGGTAGAAGAGACAGCTCAGCAGCAGCGCCTCCATGTAGCGCTTGTGCGAGATGTAGATCTCCACCGCGTCCGTCTGGTCCCCCATGCCGATCATGATGGTCGCCGCCGCGTGCACGTCGCCGCTCTCGAGCAGCCGCTGGATGTAGGCCCGCCCCAGCTTGTGCTGCGACGCCTGGCCCCCGATCCCGCTCAGCGCCAGCAGCATCCAGTCAGACGACGTCATGTTCTCCGAGCTGGTCGCGATAATGTCCGGCTCGATGTCCCCCAGCCACTTGGCCAGCAGGATCCGGTTGGGCGACCCGTTCGGGTGCCGGCTCATCTCGTCCCGGATCAGGTCCTCCACCTCCTTGTTCCACCCGAAGATGGTGCTCAGCATCTGCCTGCGCAGGTCGTCGTTGGTCAGCCGCGACGCATCCGGCAGCTGCGGCATCTTGTACGGTATGTCGCTGAGCCGGCTGCGCGTGAACTTGAACAGGTCGTCTACCTTGGAGTCCTCGGGGCTCCGAGCCACCTCGTTCCGCAGCCGAGATGGTCTGTGGTGCCGAGACGGTCTGCTGTTGGACGACGTGATGGACACGGAGCTCATGCTGCTGATCGAGTACGAGTCCCGATCCCGCTCCCGATGGTGACCCTGCCCGCCATACGCACCAGCCTGTCCTGCCACGGCCGACGACCGGATCGAGGACCCGGCCGAGATGTATGTGTTCTCAGTCGGAGCAGTCCGCGACTGGATCGACGATTGATAGCGGCCGGGCGTCCGCGAGCTCGCCGACGATACGCTCGACGCTCCGCTCCGGCTCGAGACGGGACTCTGTGTCATGTCCCGCTCTCGCTCTCTTTCACGGTCCTTTTCTCGGTGGTCCCTGTCCTGATACCGACCGTGGCCCGCCTGACCCGTCTGTACTAACTGACCCGCCTGACCTGCCCGGCTGCTCTTGCCTAGGTCTGCTGGCCCCCGCTGTCCCTGTATCATGCGGGCCAATGGGGACATGCGGTCGTCCTCGCTCTCCGACGGCTCGATCTGGATCGAGATCTCGGACTCGGACTGGCTGGCCGCAGCCGCCTTCTCCTGCTCCTCGATCGACACGGGCGGGGAGGGTGGCAAGAGATTGGCCGGGTGCTGCACGTTGGCCACCATCATGGCCGGCGCGTTCAGATCGAACTGCTGCACCGTGTTGTTCGCCCCAAGCGTGAACAAACTCGCACCGGGCCCGTAGACAGCCAGACCGCGAACGTGCTCTAGAGAGGGGATGCTGTCGTAGGTGACGTGCTTTGTTCGCACATCCCAAGACAGCGTCTCACTGCGGAAGAAAAAGGGAAAAAGACATAGAGTTAGCCTAGGAAGCGGAAACATCCAGAACAGATCGAGCCACGTACCCTTCGGAATACTGAATAATGCGCCCGTTCTTGGACCAACCCATCCAGTTGGGCCCAACAAGGTAGTTTTCTGACTTCTTCAGAATCCTGACCACCTTGGCCGGGTCGGCGTTGTTGTACGACTTGGCCACGCTCCATACGCGCATGTCCCCGTCGTTGGTCTGAACCGCCAGCATGTCCGACTTCTGCCTCGACGAAGAGGCGTGCCATGACAGTGTCACGATTGGGGACGGACCCCTCGATGTTGTGAGGTTGTGCAGGATGGTGAACCTGGGCTGAAGGTTTGCAATCAAGAGGGAGCCATTTTGGTACCTATGCAACCGAGACGTTCCCATGTCAGCAAACAAAAACAAAAACTCCTCCTCTCCTGATTGCTTGGGATTCATAATATTTCCGTCGTTTCACAGGTTTCAGTTTTCTCATCGAGTCTTGTTCTTTCCCCCCTGCCGCCTCTTCACTCACCCAATCGCAAATGTTCGACAGTCTGCTGCTGGGGCAAGCGCTGTGACTGCTATTTGGTCAATTGTTCTTGACGAGATGTGCTCCGAAGTCTGCGGCTCGAAGAGGATGATGTTCCCTTGTGTGTTTCCTGTAAAGCCGCCATCCAGAGTAAGTTTTTTTGTCGTGCTCATTTACTTGTAAATTTAAATTTAAACCCAGAAAGAAAAAGAGAAAATAGAGTGAGGGGGAAAATTTCTTCTTTCTCTTTCAATTCATTTTCCTCAAGGGGAGGGGCTTCGACAGCTACTCACCAAAAGCAACATTCCCATTCCTCATCCAGGCAGCCGTCGTCAGGTGCTCATAGGACGCAAATCGGGCCACCTCGTCGCCTGTCATGATGTCCCACACAATGGCCGTCTGCCCGGCGTCGTAGCTGACCACCAGCCGACCCGCTCCGGTCTCGCTCTGCGTGTCCACCGCAAGCAGCTGGATCTCCTCCGAGTGCCGCGAGAACCTCCTCTCGATTGTGAGGGTGTCGTGGTGCGCACACACGACCGAGTTCCCCTGCGCGTAGAGGAACATGGACGCCGTCGCCGCGCACGGCTCGAAGTAGCGCATCATGGTTGGCTGTGGCATTGGCGGCACGCCGTACTCCTGCTGCGGCTGCGGCTGCGGCTGCTGCTGCTGCTGTTGCTGCTGTTGCTGCTGTTGATGTTGCATTTGCGCCGCCGCTCTGCCCTTGGATCTTGAGGCGCTTGAGACTGACCGTCCCCGCGCCAGCTGACCTGGTACGGACATTGCGTCTGTGATATACTTTTTCTTCTTCTCTCTCTTCCGCTTCCTTCCGTCCCCGTCCTTGTCAGTCTTCCTCTTCTTGCTCCTGTCAGTCGTTGGGGGTTTCGGCGGTCAAGATCTTAGATGGAGTTAGCCGGGAGGCGCTTTCAGTTCGGGAACCTGCATGACCGATGGACAGGCACAAACTTGAATCCAGAGACATGCAGTAGGCAGCATGTCGGTGGACCGAGAGGGGCTGCAGAGTTACTGCAGGGGTACAGCAAAGGATAGCGCAAGCGCCCTCCGAGTATTCCTCGGATGGGATTCTCGAAAGCTCACTGGGCGAAGCGCGGAGGATGAGGACGAGGGGAAGCGGCAATGGGGGTAGGATGTGAAGTCCAATGCTCCACGCGACACGAGACTAAAGGAGGGGGAGAGAGAGGCGGAGAGAGAGAGAGAGAGAGGAGAAAGAGAGCGTCACACACATACCAAGCTGTGGGAAGACACACCCCCAGAGCAAGAAGGGCCTTCCGGACGGTACAAGCTTGCAGCTGACCAAGACAACCGGGAAGGCTACACCAAACCTAGCACCCCGTCCGTCACATGGAACAATCCGCTGCCCGTTGCCGGACGCTTGAAATCGGCTTTGTCGGGCCCGCTTTCACGTTTCGGTGGTATACGGCGCACCGGCGAGAACCTGGGAGAAACCTGCGAGGTTCCTGGTCCTCCTGGCCGACGACGGCTCGAGGTTCGAAGCGGGGGTTGGGATGTGGCTTCGGGCGCGCGTTGCAAGTCGACGCTGTGTCTCGCGATACAGGACGGAGTACCTTAGTACTTGTGTTCCGCTGTAAGGCCGTGGGACCTCTTTCTCGTTTTCCTTATCTCTTTCCCTCTTCTGTTTTTTTCCCCCTTGCTTCTCCCTTCTTTCCTTCCCGTTCCGTTCCTCTTCAGATGCCACAAGGAGTAAGAAACGCGAAAGCAGGAACAAAACCCTGAAAATAAGAACAATTAGATGGAAGAAAGAAGAAGAAGAATATTTTTCCCAAGTCAAAAAAGAAATCCGACAACTTGGGAAAGAGGTGTCGGTCGCACGCACGGGAGATCGTGGAGAAAATGAGTACCGAGAGGGCGAATATCTGCTGCAGCAAAAAAAGGGTCCGTACTGCGTAGCGTGAGATGGATAGCGCGGTAATCCTTCCAGAGTCGTAGAGTCGCAACAGACAGACGCAGGGAATGAGGATGCAGCAGGAAGGGGGCAATTGGGGGGGTGGCGTGTATGAGAGCGGCAACCGTCTATCAGCGATAGGTTACCCGCCTCGTGGGCGGCAGGCTCATATCCTCTTTCTGCAAATCTGCGCAAATCTGCACCTGGGACACCTTAGACGCCTGGGACCACAGCTCGGGGGGAGGGTGTGTTGGGCGCTTGTCGTGCAGCCGATCTATCTTGTGGTGGCGCTGCCGGACGACACCACGACACAGACAGACAGCCTTGGTAAGGGGGACTTGGTGCTGAACCTTTGCCTTGCAGCAGCAGGAAGGCAGGATGGAAGGCGAAAAAGAGGGAAATGGAGGGGGAAAGGCTCAAAAAGGTACAGAACAGAGAGGGGGGGAAAAGAAGACGACCTTTCTTCCTGCAGTTGCTTTTGGGGGGCGTGAGTAGCAAATAAGTCGCAGGCGTGATGGAAGCGCCCTGGGTCGAGTTCGAATCCTATCAGTGGTTGATCCCGAAGAAAACATATAAAATTAGAGCTCCCATACACTCTTGATCCTCTCCCCTGTGACTCTGTGAACAGTCCCTGCTACCTTGTCCACCTTTTAGCTAGCGGGTCTAGCGCGAACAGGGTGAATATTTCACTACGTACTCTGTACGGACGTAGTTGTAGGCAGTAAGTGCAATATAGTGTACTAGGTAGGTAGTCCAGTATGTACGGATAGACTGCGAAGAATGGTGGAATCTGGGTTCTGCGGATCCGGACCGGCTCATCTCCAAGGAGCCCTTGCTTCTTTCTTGTGCTTGTTCTGCACGGCGAATGGCTGTCTGCGGGCTCCGCTTTCTACGTGTACTAGGTATGATTGTGCTATGTATGGTGGTGGTGGATTGGGGTGGATTGGATTTGCGAAGTACCAAATCCGCAGCAGCAGCTCCTCACTCTCCTCACCAAGGCATTGAATATGGGATCATGGGCGAGCAGCAAAGACCTGGGATTCGTCCAGGGTTCAAGATACTGGGGCGAGATATGGCTTCATTGGATCTGTGCAGGACGAAGCAGCCACAGCATCAGCAGCAGGCGGGCAAAAAAAGAGATGGGGGTTCCCTTTTTTTTCTTTTTTTCGCTGGTTTCTGTTTCCCTTCCCTCACCACGACAACCGGGGTCTGGCAAAAAGCGGAGGAGGGATGGGAACGGGGTGGATGGGAAAATGCGATGTGCTGGACACGATTAACGCACAGTAGCTCAACCGAGAAAGGACCCCTGCTCTGGGCAGGATATGCACTTGCAGTACGCGTACATGGTACATTCAATATTTGCCATAATTAGCCTCTGCTTCTGCACTTACCTACTCCAGTTGCTGCTTGCTTGCGTGTACTTCTTGTGTCTTGACCATGATTCGAAAAGAGATCTGGTTGTGAGGTTAGAATATCGAAGGCTAGAGGCTAGCCTCGTTAGCGTCAACAGTAACGGATTCGCTGTCAGAGGATATGACAGGGAAAGATTCCACTCGTGACTATTCAACCTCTGATGCTATTTTAGAGGAAGAGGAGCTTTTCATGCACTGCAAGTCTGTCCCTGTCCCCTCTAGTCCCTCCGGGGCGCACTCCTGCTCGCCCCCGCAGATTGGGCACACACAGAGAGGAGGAAAAAAACAGAAGGGGGAAAATGGGACAAAAGTATCTCCGTGATCAGAAAGCAGCATGATCGCCCTCCTGTCACTGGCATGAGGCGTCGAGGGGCGAAGGTACCAGTGACTGGCACTTCAGTACCGATTTCTTGTCGGACCGCTGATAAGTCAGAGTGTTGCACCGCGCTGTACCTTACATGGGCCGAAGTACTAACGAGAGGCTGGGCGAGGGAGGACATGGACCGTCGTAGTGTACCTCGTCACCTCGTAGTGGTAGTCGACGGCCCGGTTTGTCTTTTCGTTGATTCCTGCTGGTTACGGATAGCTTCTCTCCACTTTTGGCCACAGTTGGCTTCTTGACAAGCAGCTCGATCGCATGACAATTCTCGCCTCGGACGGGTAGCTTTGAAGGGGGACCCTCTCACAGTCACGGCGTACTTTCGTCTTCCGAACTGTGCTGGGCGTTAACCTTCATCGAATGCTGCTAGCAGTAGCCCGTAACAGTTCCTCTAGCTAGCGGTCTTCGTTCTCGCTGGTTGCAGGGCTTCCGGACGGTGTGGTTGGGTGAGGCGGTTGGGCGGGATGGGCACGATGTTGCGAAGGGCGGGGTTCGGCTGTGCCAGAAGTGGGCTAGCCCGCCTTCCTGCCCAAAGGAGAGCGAGTCGAAGGGGACGCTTTAGCGCCGACCTCGTCCAGATGCTGGTAAATGCTGGCAGGGTGGCTCGAGATGGCACAATCATCCGCGCGCGCCAATTGGCCAGACGGCTGTGCACGATATGCAGTGTCTTCACCGTTCCGACTAATCACAGCTGCCTCCCGCTGCGCGCAGGGATTAGCCCTTGCTATGGGACAGGGGCCAGGCGCTAAATCCATGCTGTCCTTCCCGCCCTCCCAGTTGCTCCCCAAGCTCCTATTGTCATGCCCTTGTTCCATCTCCACACCAACAACCTCGTCGAGGAACCTCGAGTCTCGAGGGAGATCCATCAATCATTCAAGTCCGTCCCTGGGCAGTAGTGTAAGCCTGGCAAGTTTAGCTAGCAGTCACTTGGTAATCAAACAATACACTTGTTTTTGGAATTTCTTTCAGGCGAAAGCCAGAAAGAGATAATCAACTAATTCCAATTCGGCCATCTCCAATTCCGCTTTCTCCAAGATGACCGATGATCTGATATCATTGTGGTCGCTTGACCATCCACATGACCGGGCACCGATCACAGAACACTGCACACTGATGATTGGCCAAGTTTACAGGTAATAAATAGCTACGTAGAGTTCATCCCTCGACGGAGTTTCTGGCTACCTGACCATCGAACGGTCCGATGGAATGGGCCCATCTGCAATTATCGATCCTCCTTCGCGCAAGACATCTTTACATGTCATGCCCATCATTGTCATTGCCGCACATATTTGGAGGGTGTTCTAGTGCGTTCTTTGGGCCTCTTTTTGGGCCCTCTTGGGCCTCTCGCTGGGCGACCTCCCGGAACCGCCTGTCAGGTTGACGGTTGAACTGAAACTCGAGGGCCATGAAGGCGGAGGCGAGGCGGCCAGGACGCGGCCCAAGAGCCCGGCCTTGACAGACTCCTTTGGGGGTCGATCGTCTAGGAATATGCTGTGCAATGATGGAATTTCATTTATATCATTTTCGAGTTAGTAAGGTTGGGTTTGGGCTGTGTTTTGTTGGGGTCCTAAACTTGATCTCAACCCTATTGAACTCCCATTGAACTCCCGTTGGAACTCCCGTTGGAACTCCCGTTGGGACTCCCGTTGGACTCCCGTTGAACCCCCGGATCCTCTTCTACCACTTCTTCTTCAACGTGCCTTCATCAAAAACCCCGTCAAACTTGACGTGCGGCGTGCGGCGTGCGGCGTTTTGGCGTGGCTGGCAATCTTCCACAGATCTCGAACGATCACTCCGAGGCTCGGGCATCTTAATTGCATACCCCTACGTGATAGAAATTAACTCCCAGCCCTCAGCCTACAGCTACATAGGTACTTTCCCGACCATGCAGTGCCTAGAGTAATAACTATTTCCCGCCTTGCCTCGCAAATGAATCCTAGCTCGAAGCCCCTCTCCCCATCAGATAATAAGATCACCACGGAGGAACTTATACGGTACGGAATATAGAAAACAGCTCGATGGAGTGTGATGGTGTACTAGACTAGTACGTATGGTCGACGGCCGAGATCCCTAACACTCTCGGGGCCGGTGGTAGCAAACGGCTCTGCAGCAAGAGACACCTATCTGATCATGGATACATTGGCTACCGTTTAAGCATCTCAACCGCGAAGTGCGAACACTAACCCAGCCAGTTGCTACTGCTTGGTGGATGGTGATACTCCGTATACTGGCCCAGCCCAGCCAGCCCATGGAAGTCAATCGCACCAGAATTCACCACCCCTCCAATGTAAGCCAGCTTGCGCGTCGTTGCACGCCAGGCTTTGCCACCGCAAACTATGCAGTTAGGCCGTCACCAAATTTCACGAACCTCTGGTTTCCACAATTTCGCAAATCTCGCCCATAACCGCAAGGGCACCACCACCTGGTGCGGGCAACGCAAGCCTCGAACCCCCTCTGCTTTTTCATGCACTGCGACCCTTCCGTTATGTGAGCGCCGTGTGCTGTCCATGCTGCCGCGAGGTCACTGCGGTGTTAGGAATGGTGTGCTCTGGGCAGCGGGGGCAGTGAGTCTCGGGGCTCAAGGGCCTCCTTACCCCGCGGCCTCGATGAGGAATCTAGCCAGTGCAAACCACAAAACTCATACACCCCTGCCTGCCCTGCCCTTGCCCGATGCCACAGAAGCTTGGGCGATGAGCTTTATCGGATAGCCGCGTCAATCCACCAAGCAAGTTGATCCACATTCACTCATGCTTGGGCTCCCATGCTGCCCTGCCATAGCGTCTTCAAGGGAGAGACACATTTGAAAAGACATGGAGAAAAACCTACCCGTGCCGTCCCGTACCTTACAGGCAGGTTACAGTTCGTATGCTGTCCTACCTAGACCTCCATGCCTAGTGACGAGTAAAACGCTAGTGCGAGGGCAGAGTTTGCAACGTCTTCCAATCATCAAGATTGCGGCCATGCCTCGCCGCGATATCGCAATGCAGGCACTTAAAGAAAGTTGTGCGGGGGCTTTAGGAGGGGGTTTTTGTGTCCAATCACTGGCCTACACAGTGCCAGAACTCGCCCTGTCAATCGGTGTATGGGGGCAAGAGCTCGGACTCATGCTGCAGCAAAACGCAAACATGCAAGCCACCCAGCCTGCCGTAAGAGACAGGTTGAGCCGAACAATCACAAACCCTGGCGGTGAAGAAGAGTGTTGATGTCTTGGGGGTTACAGCAAATGCAATGACAACCTCTCCTCTGCAAACGACGAACCCCTGTTTATCTAATCTACACCACTCCACTAGTTTACGATTTGAGAAGAAAAGACGGCTTAACGGCGAGGAGCGGGGGCGTTCCTTGAAAACGGGACCGAGCTGACAGACCAGGGGGGTGTGAAAGGGTGTTTTGGGGGGCTTTTGGAGGGGAGGTAAAAGGCTTGAAAAGGTCGACTCTTTTGAGGGTTGCTCGGCCCTGACGACCAGGATATCTGGTTCGCGTTCATCTCAAATCACAATCGCAGCGTTGCATCTCCCTCACCATGCTGGCAGTCTGGCAGGTCTGCCGCTCTGCCGTTGGCAAGCCCCATGGAATCCCAATTCATGCAGCCGTTCAACAGTGTGCAAATCGTTCGCTGTTTGTTGGTGCCTCTCTGCCTCACCCAGTCTGCCTCACTCAGTCAAATTCCGGAATGCAATAAACCTGGATCCCTCCCCTTCAGCTCATTCAAACTGCTCGTATCTTCAACCTCATCTCGAGCGGAGTGGAGAGATATTGAGCCTCACGAGGTGCTGAAGAGGCATTTACCGGCCAGTTCTTTGTCTAAATGATCATCCTTCCCCCCCAAGATCTGGCATGACATGACACGAATGAGCTTAGTTCAGAAGGAATAACAGGCATGTCGGTCACATCTCATTTCACATCACAATCACCTCTGTGCTTGGCCTGCTTGAAGATTTGGCACAGCAGCAGGGGTCAAGGTGGACTGTGCACAGCAGGTGCCCCACGTCCCCTCGAGAGGCTCCCACCCTATTGTTCAGCTTCCGACGTGTTTGAATTTGACCGACCGGTCGAGTGCATATCGCATCCGTAAAAGGGAGTCTTGTTGAATGCGGTGATGTGTGTTAAGGAGGTGAGAAGTGCTAAGCGGGACTTCTTGTGACGAATCACGGAACCATTGGCATCTAAAGTACCATGCCTTGATATTGAGACTGATATCGGGTGCCACACCAAGAGGCGAAGACACATGAAAGAGAGAAGATGGTTCGTATCAAGTGTATGTGTATGCGTGTGTAGTGTGTGATCTATGAAGCGTGCTACATGAACCCCTGTAAGTTCCATCCGTTCGTGGTTCACACTAACTCTAGGGTTGCCGCTGTGACTGGACCAACAGGGAGAACCAACCAGACTACCAAGCATCGCGACTCAACCATCTACCTACCATTATATCCGAACCTCATCAAGGCCCAACAACCACCGATTCCGCTTGAACAGCTCCCGCGATTGATGTACGGGGGTTTTGTCGAATATTCGTATCACGTAGATAGCCAGTAAGACTCGTCATTCCCCAACAGTCCATTTAGCCTCCCAAGATGGATGCTAGGGAGCACCCCGAAGGATGGAGTCATATGACTGAGAACAGTGACGAGGTGAGAGGGACAAGAATTCTATTCGGCAGACCCTGGCCATGTCGTAATTCGTCATATTTCCAAAGGGAACACTCGGGACGATTGCTTCCCCCAATGGATTCGGTCGGATTCAAACGCCCCAGAAAAAGCCCAGATTTCTTGACCCGTTGATCGTGTTGTAGTGTCCGGCCCCCCGACTCGGTGCGACAAATCATCGCTCCCAGAGTCGGACCTGACCGCTCATTGGACCGTCCGATCAGGGACAGTCGAATCACGAGACTCCTTCCGCTCCGTCGACCTCCAGGCATCCTCACCAACCCAAGGATAAGTGGCAGAGGGGGACGTATGAGGACTGTAGGAGCCAGAGCTGACTGTGTCTTGATCTCGTTGAAGATGGGAGGAGAAGTACATCTCAGGAACTCAGTTATTGTGTTATTTTACAGTATTTTCCCTTTAGAGTATCAATTGTGGCTCCTCGCCGTGGGTACTTCCCGGTTTGCGGAGCAGCAGCAGTGCAGGGGTTTTCTGAGGAAAGTGATGATGATCGAGTGCCAACAGTCCAACCTCGAGTGTCCGGACCAACAACCTACGGCACAGACGCAACCTTTGACAGCCACTCTTTCCGACGCCCACTCACACAGACGCACGACACGATGGTGCCAATATTGGGAGATTAGACGCGACTCTTTATGGTAAGGAGTCGAGGCAAACCTTTGATATCTCCGACGAATATCCAACCAAATACGTGGCTCGCTATGTGAGCCTGGGTCTCGGGTTCGGAAGTGCTGATCGAATGCTAATGAGAGTCGAAGAGGCAGGAAATTACCACAAAATGCCGTCGTTTCTGGTGATGTTGAAAAGCCAGCCGTGCCAGACGTGACAACTCTACGATCGACCGAACATTGTTATAAAGTTACCCGCAAGAGGCCCAGGGCGGAATACCTGATATAGTTAAGCGTCCTTTCTCCTCGGGATCGACAACAGCTTCGCCAAAGAAGGCTCGGCGCGTTAAGGTGTCCAAGGTGCAACGAAAAAGAAGGTGGGGAGGGATGATCGCTGTCGATCCCGATCATCACCCGCTCTGCTTGTCGTTGGTTCCCGCAGCGGACCGTTTCGTTCGAGTCTACACTAATGCCAACACCACCAAGGCCGTGCATGCATCGCCTCAGAATGTCCTTCGTAGGTTAGATAGGTACCTAGGTTTGCTGTGGTTTGCTGAGAGCCTGAGACGGCCGGCTTGGCTGGAAAATGCACCGCGTCGCTCCTACTTGGATGAAGCATTTTTGTTGGTCCGCCCCTCCGTCTATCTTGCATGCTCACACTCTCCCTTGACCCCCCCATCGCATGGCAGATCGGTCCAGTCAATATCATATCGCCACGTCTGTCCCACTGGCAGCTAGAGAGAGCCGCCCGGCTTCGTGATTCCGGAATAAATTGCCGTCGCAAGCAAACCAAGTGTTCCGGCGTGATTAACTGCTACCTCCCTCGAACACCCCAAAAGTGAATCCTGGATAGGCAAGGAGAGGTAGTTCCAATGCCCCGCAAGTGCGTCAGTTACGGCCAGGCAGTTTCACCGTCACACACGACGGAAGCAAGGAGAAGGGAGTGGCGGGATGCGGCAGGGCGGGGCTCGGGCCAGAGTGGAAACGCAATGCATGCCGAGAGCCCGTGATCGGGTTCTCCGTGCCGTCAAGCGGAGGACGGGGCGGAAAACACGGCTGGGGAGAGCCTACCGACATATCAACATCCGTAAGTCTCATTCTTGATCACTTGGATGCGGCGGCGTGCCTGGACTGCCGCGAATGAGAGAGAGGAGGCATGCTTGAGAGATTATTCGATGTATGTATTCAGGAACAACCTAGGTTCCTGCGTAAATGCTCAAGGGGGGTATCGTACGCTAACTAACTAAGATATGATGCCGCTGTCTGTAGGAGGCTTTGTGATCTCCCAAGACAGATGATGATGGGCGTCCCTGCGGGTTGTCCCTGGCTGTCGGGTCCGTCCCGATGCCTCGCCCGCCCGCGAATTTCTCCCTTGAACACCGAGCTCGCTTCCATGCTGACGAAAAGAAAAGGAAAGCAAAAGCCAAGAGAGAAAGAAAAAGAAAAAGCGAAAAAGGGTTCAGTCTCCCAATGAAGGAGCAAAGAAGTGAAGTCCGCTGTGATGAATCCATATAGTATGCCCAATCAGACCACTGTAGCATGTATCTCATGCAAGAAGCGTGATGCAAGGTACGATGCACCGGTCGCCACCCCAAACGATCACCGTCGTGCGAGTCCCGTGTTCCCCCGACCATCCCCACTCTTTCCCATTTCCTCCGTGAATTCCATTCCGTGATACCCCCGTAAATGTAATGCCGCGGCTTTGCAGCCATCCATGTGTACCCAATTCGTTCTTGCAGTCACTCCCTTGTGCCCCATTGTATAACCTGAAGGGAAGGAGTGCACAGTGCGGTTCAGTCCACCTGTTGCTGGTGGGATGGAGTCGTCGTCACCCTCCTGTCTCTGCCCTGTCAAGTGGCTAAGACATGGTTGCAAGAGACGTGAGCGGGTGTCGTCTCCAAACGCGACCTGAGGTCATAGAAGGGAAGGGTGGATGTTGGTGCCCCTTAGATAGTTCCCTGGTCCGAAAATGGTCCTGACTGTGCAAGGAAAACTCTATGATATGAGATAGCCCATCCCGTCTATGGGGGTGCACAAGGCGTGTTGTGCAAAACAACATGCACGACGAAAGAGCTTTGTATTGGCTGTGAAAATGAGTCCAGCCGACTGAGGAAAATGAACTAAAGTGGAAGTGGAATGGGTGGGTGATGCTGGCATCCTGGGCGCGTGCCGCCACGAGATTGTGTGTCGGGTCGGAAGGTGTGAGGGAGTGCGTGTCAGTCGGTGTGTTGGGTGGCACGGGACGCCGAGGTCGAGCGGCACATGCGCAAGAGCTGATAGGAGTGACCATGCGGGCAAGCCAGCTAAAACGCAAGGATGGAGGGGGTGTGTCGCAGTAGCGTGAATGAGTACCGCTAAGTTTCCCCATTTGCCCGCGGCCGGCCGCCGGCGAGGGAAAGTCCGAGGTTGATGGAAAACGTGATTCCCTCAGTCCGTGATGTTAAGGGGGGGAAGATGATTTTTTTTTAATCGGGTCAAAAGGGGAATAAGATAAAAGTGAGATGAGGGCACAAATTGGGGTATCAGTCGTCATTATCGATTATCAAGACTGATCAGGAAAAAGCGGTGGGAATGTTAGCGGCAATTTGATCATACTTGGAATTGGGGGTGGTAGTGGTGATGTGACGCCACATGCAAGAAAAGGCAACAAGCATCGGGTTTAGTCAGCTTACCTTGTCGGAACAATAGGATCGTCGCTCACTTTGTGCGGCAAGTGGAACAGACACAACCACACAGGGTGTGTCACACCAAGAGCCAAACACAAAGGGTGATTTGTGCCTCACTCGGCGATGGGAGTCATGGCGCCCTTGGCCGCCTTGGGGCTCTTCTTGGAGCTGCCCCTCCGCTGGCGCTGCTTCATCGCTTGCTGCCTGCGGTTCCGCTCGTCGATGATGCAGCGCATTGCCTCGCGCTGATAGGCGAGCCTCTGCTGTCGCTGGAGCTCCAGAAGCTGGGCGTCCTCCTCGTGGGCGGCGGTGACGTTGTGGTGGTTGTGATGGTTGTAAGGCGAGGCGGAGGAGGAATCTGACCCGGAGGACGACACGCTGCGGGCGTCCTCCTCAAAGGGGTCCGAAGGGAAGAGGTCCTCGTCTGAGAGGAACGAGGTCGCGCGCTCCTCCTTGTCAGACTCTGAGAGCGACGAGCGGCGCGGCCACGAGGGGAACGCGCAGCTGCTCGCGTCTTGAATCGGTGGCCTCGAGAGGTAGCTGCCAGGCCCGATCTCCATCGGCGCCGACGTGGTGTACAAGGAGCTGTATGAGCCGTATGAGCCGTACATGGCTGCGGATATGATGTGCCTAGGGACTAGACGAGGATGCCGATGTGTTGTCGATGATATGTTCACCAGCTGGAGAAAGCGAAAAAGAAGAAAAGGATAGCGTCCGGGTCTCCTCTAGTAGGAAAATCGAAAGTGCGCCCCTTTCTATATACTCGAGTTATGTGTTGCTTGCGTTGAGTCTGCTGTTTGGGCTGGAAGTGACGTGGCGCGCATCCGGTGTGTGGTTGCTGCAAAAAGTCAGGGCTGTTCGCCTCGTGTAAGTCGGGTGATGATGTAGCTTGAAGCGTGGCAGGCGCAAATCAGGGAACGCTCTGGTTGGTTGCTGTGATAAGCAAGGCCCGATGCAAGACCAAAATATTCTTGCTGGAGAGTCGGTCACGAAGCAGGATTTTATGGACGACGGTTGAGAAGACTCCGGAAAGAAAAGGGGAGCAGAGAGTGCAAGGGGGCCTGAATCGACTGTCGAGGCGAGGCATGGATGATATTATAATAATCGTGATGAGTCGGGGGAACCAGTGTTGGGACCGAAACTTTGGGGGGGTGAGATATGAATCAGACACACGGAACAATGACCGAACATGTGCACGCCCGGAGGCAACAGCCTTCATTCCTTTTTTTGCCCACGGTCACATCCATCCCTCCAACCAACATCCCAACATCCCTCGCTGTGGCTGCCCTCGGGCTTTTCGGGCCCCCACGCGCAAGGGGCCAAACGCGAGACATGGAAAGGGAGCCAAACATGGAAGCTAGCAAAAAGTAACAAGCTACCTAAAAAGTGACAAAACACCGCTACTTTCGCTGCAGCCTGGACTTGCATGGGCTGCCTGGGCCCTGTCCCGAAGTGCTGCTGAGTTGCTGACCGCCTCTCTTCTGCGGCGGCAATGATTGGCTGGTATCGCCGGGGAACAGCGTCCAGGCTCAGCCGGCTAGATGGGGAAGGGAGCGCTTTCTCGGGTCCTAGTCGTATCCCTACAGAGTAGAAATTTGCTGTCCGCAGTCAGTACGGAGTACCTATCGGCGCCCTATGCAGTCCCACACTTGGCATCTCTTTTCGGTTTTGCCCACCACCCAAAACAAGCAACCCCAAAGCAGCGGAAATCTGGCCCCTCGGTCCCCCTGTTCTCCTGCGATGTACCCTTTCCGCAACCCGCAGGAATGCCGCCCGTCTCCCTGCGTCCTTTCTGTTGTTGTGCCTCACCGCCCCCTGATATGACCGAACAAAAGGGATGCTATCATCTGAAAGTCTGAAAGTGCCAACTTGGGGCACAGGTTTTGGGTTGGCAGCTATGTTGCAAGGACGCGGCCTGGGTTGGCTTAACTAGTAGATTGCTAGCAACTAGCGAGACGGTTTATTTTCTAAGTTGTCACCCCCTTTCTTTGCGACAAACTAATAACCAACCACACTGTTTGCTCAGGCTTTCTCAGACGGGAATAGGTCCAGGCCGCTTTCGTGATATCTCCCTTGCCCCTTCCGCTTGCTCAGACAAAACCTGTTTGTTTGTCTCCCTCTACGGCTCAGGTCGCAGAAGGCCGAGGGACAGCCGGAAGAGGGACGGAAGACTGCATTCATCGATTCATTACGCAGTATGTGCGAAATATTGTCGGAGGGCGTGTCGCGGACTGAATAATATGCCGTTTGCAGAGTCATTATTGCAACCCGTCGGCAGCTGATTCATGGCACATTTCTTGTCTCTAGGTACCGGTGTGTATGTGTGTGTGTGTGTGTGGCCTTGGTGGTTTGCGATTTGCTGTTTGCCGCTTCTGTCATCTGAAAGGCATGTGTGTGCCTAGCAAAGCCTCGGAGGAATGGGCTCTCGGAATCGCTTGTAATCCTTCCCTCCATCATGGGTACCTCTTACCGACACTGTCGGGTATGCGGACAAGCGGCTTACATGAGGGATACCTAGGGATATATGTACATATAGTACCGAGATACGTACTTTACCCCTAAAGACGCCGTCGGTCCGCCGCCCCAGCCCCAACCTTGATTATCTGGGGAATGGGTAATGGGAGTGAAATTGACTGCTTGTGGATTGTGAGACCGAGGGACCTCTAGGGCAACGTTGCGGGAAGAATGAGTCAGACTGGGAAAGGACCGGGCAGCACTGCGCCTTCGCCTTACGTCCCTCACACTCGGATTTGCCCTACATGGGGAGAGAAGGACAAAGGAAAACAAGACAAATTTGCTCCTCAACCCACCTCGCTTTGCAGACGTAAGCTGAGAGCACACAATATCTTGCAAATGAAGCGATCCATCCGCCGCCGCACATAAGCTGCGTGGCTGCTATACGATGACAGCGTTTTCGCACTCTTTGTCCTCCAGTACTACATAGCATTCTTTTTTGGATCGCCTTTCACTCCCTTCGTGAAACCCATCGTGATTCGTTTGGGTGACAGCGGTGTGCCAACGGTGCCAACGGTTGGGTACGGCGGATCACCAAAGGCAACCTCACCCGCGTTGCCGGCTCTGCATCCTGCACCCACATCTTTCTCGAAGCCCGTTCTCCGTTCAAACCTTCCACATAGGGACAGGTCGGCTCTATCTCCCTGCTCTCCTAATCTTGATTATCGGCTCTCGGGTCTCTTGGGGTTCAGCCACGGCGTATCTACTGATGCTATCAATAGCAAGATTGTGATTACCAGTCATCTGCAATGAACCATCAGGATGAGTGAGAATGGAAATCAGGAGGCAAGGCAGACGGATCAAAATAAGGAAGCGTCATACATTTGCCCTCCAACCATGCTACACACCCAACACCCAACACGCCAACAAGAAGTCGCTCAGTCTCTCACCGATTGTTGCCCTCGCGTCTCCCAACGGGAGGGGGAAAACCTGTTTGTTCGTGACAACAAAGTCGCTCGCCTTCCTGCATCCGACGAACAGCTAGGCAATTTTGCACAACAAACAGGAAACGACGTGCTCTGCTGGCTGCCGTTCAATGGTCAAAGAATCGTGCAGTACTTCATGCCCAATAAAACGACGGGGTCGCTCCGACTCCAGCACTCGCTAGCGTCCCCTTGACCGCCTTTCGAAAAGGCCTAGTCTCACACACGAGTCGAGAGTCGAGACTCTCTCTTGTGCTTGACTCCCAGTCTCTGTTCACTCCCCATGGAAAGTCCCCACACAGTCGCACACATTTGTGATGGGGAAACTGCCTCTCGATTCCGGGTCGATCCCCCGCGACCTCCCATTACCTAAACTTGTACCAAAGTACCACCCCTGGGCTCTGTAATCTGCTTAGCTTCCATGCCTGCTTTGACCCTTTGACAGCTACTGCGTAAATTATTGTGCGGTACGGAGGGAGCGTGTACCTCTCGGATTCTTTCCCCGACTGTCAATACATACCGGATGCTTCCTTCCTCGTTCCTAGCGTCCGCTCAGGACTTTCTGTCTACCGCTAATTAAAAGCTGAGAGAAGAGGGGACCTATACAGCAGAGGTGCCGCTTCCACGATGGAACATCCATGGTTGGAGCAGTCCAGACTTTGTCTTCTTCCAGCAGTGAACAATAGCGGCAGGGGGAACAACGGTACCCAAATGACCAGAATCCAGATTTTCAAAGTATCCATAGGCCAGATGTGGTATATCCGGACGGAGACTCTTTCTCCGCCTAACCAGCTGTCTATAGTCTGTAGGCAATCCGCAGGACATGGTCTCTCATTTCCATGGTCCACCAAAATGATATTGAAACGCGTCGGTGTCAGTGCGTGGTTAACGTCGTGGGGTGCGACTAGGGTGCCAACGTTAGTAGTAAGTAGCCCCTGGGTACAACTACTGGTAGTGGCGCTGGTGGTGGCAGTTCCACGGAGTAACCTAGGGAGTAATAGATGCTGGCGACCGCGGTGAACGCGGCCGGGGTGCCTGTTTGGTCCTTGTTTGCCTGGTAGCCACCCCACGCTATTAGAGACAGAGAAAGTAAGGCCTCTTCCACACGAGTCGCAGGCATCGCGACTGCCTCCGATAGGCAGGTGAATTAAATTACTCAGTTCCAGAGCCGGAAGGCGAGACGAGAGCCCTTCTCTATTCCTTTGTGATAACTTCTTGCACATCAATTTGCTCATTGCTTAGACCCTCGCAACCTCGCTATCGGCGCCTCGTAATGTTGACATCTTCATTTATCACAAATGAGAACACGACCGATTGCCAGAGCAGCTGGAAGGGGCGCTTCTAGGGATCAAAAGGGGTGACGCTTACTGTCGCAATTCTAGCGCCTCATTGGGCTCCCTATAGCTTCCTGCTACCTACCTTACGGTTTGAGCAGGTAAAATCCAATGACAATCCCTTCATTCGCTCCGCCTTCGCCTTGAGGTAGCGACTCGCCCAGTCCCCATCGGTCGGTCGGTCAATCAGCCAAGCAGTCTGCCATGTAGTTTACGATGGCAAGATGGCCACCGACCGTTCATGATACACGCCTCCATCCGGAGGCAAGTTTGTCTAGAGATTCCCGTCAATCTGGAGACTCCTTGCAGCCCCGGCCGCGGGAATATCGAGTCAGTCCATCATGTCGTACCGGACAGGCTGGGCCAAAAGGTTCGAAAATTCCAGAAGGATTTCAGGGGTTGTCACTCTCGGTCAATGAAAAAGTCCAAATCCTGAGGCTCGCCGGCAGGACCGATTTCTCTCGCAGATTTCGCGAGGGATTCTTGGGTGGATATCCGCGACTCGGTGATCCTTGACATGCCTTGTCCGTGGGGGTACCAGAAAGGAAGAGGTCGGAAACAGAAACAAACCCTTCCTTGCAGCATATCTACACTACGAGTCGCCCGCAAGAATTTCTTGCCACTTTGCCATTCCCCCCTATATCCCCCAAAATCCCGCTTCAGCTAGTCTCGCCTCGCCCACGCACACGTTGCCCAGCCATTTTGACCCCGGAGAGGCCCCCCACGCTTGCGAAGGTGAGGGTCTCATGGATCGGACACCTGATCGTGGTGTAATCGTGGGAGTCATCTACACTAGCTTGCACCCACGTTCAAAATTTCTTCGCAACCTAGGTAGGTAGTGATGGAATCTGGAACCCCCCGCATGAAGGATTGGACTCTAGCCCAATATCAACGTCAACCCCCTAAGAGTTGGGACTGTGAGTGAGCCAGGTCGGGCATCGAGGATGTCCGCTGTCGGCGGTCAGTGCAGACCCACAACAAAGCCGGAGCCGTGGCGGGGACTTTCGGTGCCTCGGGCTTCGGCGTATTGGCAATGTTCGAAGTCGCTACCAGTCCCGAGTCTCGGCTAAAGGACCCGAATATTCAAAAGTCCCCTTTCCATATTTCCCACCTCGGTCGACGATTTGGCATGGCCCTGCAAGTAGAGAGGAGGCTTGAAATTCTTCGCATGAAACGTTGGATGGGAACTGAAATGGCTCGCTTGGAGCGACTCGTGCTGTGGAAACTCTGTGTGAGCTCCGTGACGGGTTGGCGGCCAACAGGAGGGCATGAATGTGATGGGTTCTCATCACACGAAAACGGCAGAAAACCCCAGACAAAAGAAATGCCTCGCTATAATACAGATCTTCGAGAGGTTTACTACGTACTTCATACTCATATTGAAAAGTCGCAGCCGCATCCAGCTCCTCGACTGCAGGCTTTTCTCAAGAGCCATGCTGAACCGGGGCAGTTCCTACCAATCGGGTGTTAATTCGATCTCATCACACACTTACCATCGGTTCTGAGATTAAAGCCAAGCCCACTTGATTCTCGGTTTTCCCCCGAGCCGTTCACGAGCCTTTGTATGTCCACACATCCCTCACCAATCACCTGAATAATATGCAAGAATGCTATCTCGTCACATCTGAGATGTGAATGGTCAATGCTGTTGAGAACACCTCTTTACTTTTCATCCCTCGAGAAGCGATAATCCAGGGCCGGGTCCTGGTCGGCCACAAACAGGCCAAGGATGCGCCCTGAAGCTCTAGAAATATATGAAATCCACACCAAATTCTGCTTTTCTATGCAGAGGATCGCCCCTTGGAACAGTACTGAAATATGACAGCGGCTACTGAGAAAGCAGAATGCAACCCTAAAACACCCGACGGCCTGGACTTTGCTGGACTTTGTCTCAACAATTCCAAGCACGTCATGAGTCCGTGACTCTCCGCTGTCCCATCTAAAGGTGAGAGGCAGTCCGAATTTTCGATGGCTACCGCGCTCCTCGATCTCTCTAGCCCTCGAGCACATCGTGACTCGTCTCCCAACAAGTCCCAGCACGCCGTGACTCTCTGTCGTTCCAAAGGTGAGGTTTCATCACAACGATAGTTCACAATAGTTCTCTTAGCGGTCTTCCGAATCTGGAGGCAATTAGTGACCGACAGTCTGTGATGCGTCCAGGCCTTCCATCAACCCCGCACCGCTGAACGCCTAACACCAAAAAGACCAGTATCACAGCACTCATCACAGTTTCGCAGAAGGTCTACCTCCCGGCGCCCAATCAGCGCAATCCACTAAGGTAGAGTCCTCATTGAAGTCACACTGCAACAAACATGCAAAGAATCCTTCAAAAAAGCAACACGAAAAAGAGGAAGCCGTCTGTTCCCCTGGGGGTGCGTGTTCGATCAAGCTTGTCAAACTCATCTTTTTCATGCAAAAAGGAAAAGGCCGCACATATGCAAGGGCCCCTGGCTGGCCGTACGGTTCTGGACCGTGGACATGCCTATCAACTGTCAATGCTTTGCCAGTAGCCCCTCGATCCCGGGTGTTATTGCCCCTTTCATGAAGGGTCAGAGAGATCGAGGAGCGCGGTAGCCATCCGGATTTCGGACTGCCCCTCCCCGCCCTCCATAGTCCGGGACTAGGCATGTTAGGGTCGGTTCTAACGACGCCGGAGCCCGCTCACGTCTAGAAAAGGTTGCACCTCTTAGGATATTTCGATCACATTCAGGACGCTCGAAAAAGACCGTTCATGTGTGCGGTCTCGTACTTTGTTTGCCTGCATTGCTACACAACAGCTGCTTCAGCATGATCTATTCCCATTCTTTTCGAAGGGAGTCTCGTGGGCGGCGTGTGAAGGGGGTGCTATTCTGTCGAGCTTCCGTGCTGGGTGGTGGGCGTTTCTATATATAGATGTCTACTTGAACCACATCAAGCGGTTGGAGGTCTGTTGGCAGCCGATGCTGGCACGAGAACCCGCAAATTACCCCGTGACTGGAAAGCGCAGACACTTACCATTTCGATGCCCAACTGCTTGGGTGCCTCAGTTCACGTAGTAGTAGGTTGAGAGGGGATGGCGATGGGATACATATCATCCGCTGCTTGCAAATGTCCCGTCCGATACATATCAATATTGATCGACGTAGCGCCTTGTGGCAAAATAGACGCCTGTGACATTGATTGTGTATCACAGGCGCTCTCCCCTCGAACAAAAACCCCCGCTTATTCCTCGATACAATCGGCGCGTGTCTTTCCTTTGTATCTTATACGGCGACTTTATCTGACTGCTACTAGTAATGCTGTGGCGTGTGCGTCCTAAGGCAAGACATCGCATTATGTGCTTTCTCTAACCAGACGACCTGACCTGGGAGTAAGGGGTGACGAAAGTGTCCGGTCGTTTTAGCCACATTTTCACAGATGAAAAGGGATTTACGTAGCCCTCTCTTCTTTCCAGCTCATCCTAGATAACGTCAGACTAGGAGAGAGATCATTGTGCCTTTCTCGGGCTCGATCGCGCCTAGCCAGGGTCCAAGCTAGACGCATCGTCCGGGTTCCTTGAGATTGCCCTTCATCTAGGATGTTATGCCACTCCAGCTTCAAGTTTAGCGCGTGGACATGAGAAAGACTCGCAACAATCTATACAGGATGCACCCCTTCGCCTTCGGGCCTCCAAAATTGCCCAATATATTGCCACCATATCAACTATGCGCGGCTCCCAGGCCCCAGGCGCCTGTATACTTCTTGATATCCAGGATCACGGCAAGAAGAAAAGGGCAAGACAGGGTTAGATATGCATCCACTCTCAGCTATGAGGACGATGCCCGCACACTCTTGATATCGCCTCCGTTTATGTGGTGTATTGTACCCAAGAAGCAAGAAATATGCCACTGTTGGTCAAAACAAAGTCTCAATGGTTTCATTACCATAGTTGAAAAGAGAAAGTCCGGAAGAATGTGTAACGCCGAAACTCCGCCCAAGCCATCTCCAATACCTCCATGACAAAGACGAAGAAGCATCTGGCTGCGAGAAGACCAGCTTAGGAGGAGGTGCAAGAGACAAAACGGGAAAAGGGGATGGGGATGGTGCCGAGAGAGTGTAGAATGGAGGAGACAACAACAGCGTGAAGATATCGACAGCCAAAGAATGTCCTCAGCTCCTCAGCGCCTCCAGCCTGTTCCGCATCTGGTCCATCATGGCCTCCGTGTCTTCCTCCTCCTCCTGCGCGGGCGTGGCGGCGACCGGCTCCTGTGCGACGGGGGCGCTGGGGAGCTTCCCCGTGGTGGCCATGCGGTCCTTGAGGATCTCGCCTAGGACCTTGTCGACCTCGGACTCGGCCTCCTCCTCCTCGGCCTCGAACAGGCCCTCGTCCTCGGGCAGGTTCTCCTGCACCATCTCCTCGATGATCCCGGCCTTCATCAGCTCCATGCTCAGGTCCCGCATCGTCCCGGCCAGCTCGGGCAGGCGGACGAGGGTGTTGACGTCCTTCATGACGCCGACGCTCGCCCTGATGGAGCCCTCGATCCGGCGCACCGCGAACGCCTCGTTCACCTGCATCTGCACGCTGCTGAGCTGCGCCTTGGCCGTCACCAGCCGCGACGTCGTGCGCCGTGCCCGCACCAGCTCGCGCGCGAAGTCCCGCACCTCGCGGCGGGCCTGCGCCTGCCGATTGGCCTCCCCCTTGGCCGCCCGCTTGTCTGCCGCGATGATGAGGTTCTTCGTCTTGATCTCGACCTGCTTGACGCCCGCGATGTCGCGGTCCAGCTTGCGGATGTTCTGGCGGATGAGAGTGTTGCATTTCCGGAACTGTGACGAGTGCGGGAAGGGGAACCCGTGAAGGGGGCTTGAGTATTAGCATAGAGGAACAGTTGCGAAGTTGCAGGGGGGCGTGCGAGGTGGGAGCGGTTGAGGCACAGAAGAAGGCCAGAGGGGTGTTGGTGGTGGCATCGGAGATGGAGATGTAGACGTAATGTATTGCTTGCTGCCTTGATGCTCTAGAAGCCTTGTTGCTTGAGGTTCGGACCCTTCTTTTGCGCCCGGAACTAGAAGCGACGATGATGACGACCACATGGGAGGAGTTTGAGGTCGGCCCTGAGGAGTGACGTACCTGTGCCTGGGGGTCAGACCCGACAAACATTGCTTTGAGGGCTTCCATCGCGGCGACACAAGCTGGTTATGCCGCCAGCGGACCGTAAAGCTCTCTCGGAGTAGGAGTAGTGGATGTGGTCGAGAAGAGAGATATTAATTCTCGTAAGGCTCAGGTGTGACGCCACCGCCTTCGACTCTTCGTTAGGCTAGATCCATCAGGCTGACCAAGTTTGTCGTGATTATTATCCGTACGAGGTGTTGATGGATGGAGCCTCAGGTCCAAGCGAGGCGCTGGGCTAATGGTTCTGTGGCTAAAAAAGCAAGCAAAAAATTGCCCCTGGCAAGGAGCCAGCGTAAGCGCCAGCGGCCTACAGGCCTGTAGATTCAGCCTTTACAGGTGCCTTGACAGGGCAGCAAACACCTATGGATGGTGCGTAAGTACGATGGAAATCAGGTAGGCGGGGGAGCTGCTGCCCCACCATCCGGCGCCAGGTGTCCCATCAGCCCCAACTTCCTCACTCACCACTCAATCCACCCATGGCCGATATTACAGGTTCATCCCGATGTTCAGCTGCAAGTTGACAATTGACGAACCGCTTCCATGGTATTTGAGAAATGTACTTGGTAAGATAGGGCGAGAGCGAAGATGGTTGCTGAAATAGCATGGACTTGAGCAGTAAACCTAAGGTTCAATCAACCGGCCGTTGTTCATGGACGGTTTGTCACACCGCCTGTTCCAAGCAGGAGACCCTGTGGCGGATGGCCAAATGCTTCCTTTCACGTTGATCAGCTAGAGAGGGATGTAGGTATGCAGGAATAATGAGGTGAGGTCTTCATTAGCCGGGCTCAGCCGGGGTTCCTCAAGTATTCGTCTTGCCTGTCACGAAGTGAAGATAATCCCTGAGAATGAATGGTGAGCCACTCTCTAGCCTGAGAAAACTAGGAGGTCTGGAGGTGCCTGCCGCCGAAAAGGAATGGAAGCTCCCATGCTTCAACCCCGCCGGTCTCAGCCCTGCCTGTCAGGGATTCCAGGCAAATCTTTGGGGTTCTTGGAGCTTCCACAGACGTCGGTTGGCCCGTGAGCACAGAGAGGGTGTGTCATTGGCAAGGCAGTGCAGCCTCACCATTATTGCACAAAACACACTTGACAACAACAAATTCCTCGTCTGCAAGCTCTCAACCCACCCCTCCTTTTTATCTTTCTCGACACCAAACCCTGAAGAGACAACAAAATCACACCCTCTGCGCGCGATCTTTCCCACCTGGTATGTCGACCGCCGAGCTCCCAATTCCTTGCTATGAATTTTCTTGCCGATCCATTTCTGCGCACTTACGCAAGCCTCCTCCCTTCTGGGCGATATTCGAGGAACCCCGCTGACAATAACCTCTGCTGCCAGCCGAGCCACACGCCTGTAGCTAGATACCCTCCAGGACAATGTCTACTGAAGCTTTGACCCCCGAGGGTAAGTCTATCCAAGATACTGCAGTTTAGCTAGTACGAGGTTGGGCTTTGGACCGAATGATGTCAAGCTCCCGGCTGTGTTCCCGCTCCCTTTCTGGTGGCTCCTGGATATCTCCATATCTCTACCTTTCGTCTTCCATCCTCCCCTCCACTCCTACTGCGGGTAGTTGCGCAGGACTGGCGTGACTCGCCTTGCCCCTAAGGGAGTTGCTGGTTGGCATGCAGGAGACATCCGGTTGAAGCCTCATTCGCAGCTCTATCTACATCGGAACTAACCTACTATCCAAATTCCAGTTCTCTGGGCCCAGCGCTCATCCAACAGCGACCCCGAGAAGAACTTTGTCTACCTCACGATCTCGGTTCCCGATGTGCCTGCGTCTAACCTGAAGTTAGACCTCAAGCCCAATTCGCTTTCCTTTAGCGGCCACTCGGACACGCTCAAGCACACGTACAAGCTGGAGCTGGAGTTCTACGCCGAGATCGACCCTGAAGAGAGCAAGACGCACCACACGGCCAAGAATGTGGAGCTGAAGCTGAGAAAGAAGGATCTCAAAGACGAGTACTGGCCCCGTCTGCTCAAGGACTCGAAGAAGGTCCACTTCCTCAAGACCGACTTCGACAAGTGGGTCGACGAGGATGAGCAGAACGAGGCGGCAGAGGAGGACTTCTCCAACTTCGGCGGTGGCATGGGTATGTAGTATTTTTCTTACCGTCTTCTATCTAGTTTCTCGGGACCGCCCTCCCATCTCGCGGTCACGTTAGCTGACCAAATCAAAAATACCAGGAGGTATGCCTGGTATGGGTGGTACGTCATAATTGCACTAACAAACAGCTCCGAAGCCACTGGGGCATTATCTCCCACGTCCTACACTGCATATGATCCCCCCTAAACGCGAACCTGAGGCATTAGCCTCTATAGGTTCCATAATGGTAAGATGATAAGATGCTGACTAGAATCCTGATGTATAGGAGGCGGCGACTTCGGCGGCATCGACTTTTCGAAGCTTGCCGGTGGCGGTGGCATGCCCGGCGGAGAGGGGGAGGAGGAGGAAGAAGAAGAGGAGTCGGACGACGACGAAATGCCCCCTCTGGAGAACCCAGAGGATGATGACAAAGAGGAGGAAACTGCTGCCAAGAAGGCCGACGCCTGAGCACCCGTACTGCCCTTTAGCTCTGGCAGGTTCCCGGCTGAGCAACGTTGAACCGTGGCTTAGGGATCGGTTTCTTGCTGTCTCTGTCAGGACTGATTCACCGAGGCTCCTAGCAGCTAGCGTCACTTGTCCGGACAGCAGCAGCGACAGCAAATGGAAGCAGTCACAATAACAATGCAGGGGGAAGCGAGGAGGAATGAAGGTTAAAAAGGGCTTTAGTAATCACAAAGATGTCTCAGGAGTATTAGGTGGACGGGGTGACAAGGTATTGTGTTTTGGTAGGAGCCTTCTTTTTGTCTCAATTACCACAACTCTCAGCCTTATGTTTTATGGTTCGATAGTCCACCACCTACCTAGATCTGGTCTCGAATCGGACTTGGTTTCGTCTCTTGATTCATTTTTCTCGTACGGACCTAGGTATTCGAGATACAGAATTCTACTAGATACGTACTCTGTTCCTCCCTAGTCCCCCGTGCCATGTCAACCGCGCTCATGCCTTCATGCCTTCATGCCTCTAATCTGCCACCGAGTGTGATCGCGAAGTAATTCTGGTTTTTATGACATGATATAAGCTTTCATACGGGTATGGTAAGAGGGATCACACAAGCTTTGGGATATGTGTTCTGAAGCTCGTTGATGACAATCCGCCTGTCGGCGTTTGCTGAGTATATATAACCTTTGTAGGTGGATTGGTATCGTGATGGCTTCCACCAAGACACAAGCCCACAAAGCAGGATCGGGCGCAGACGGAACTCAAAACAGCATTGAAAAATCGCAACGCAACTAGTTGGAGCCTGGAGTTATCTGTGAGTTACGTAATTTTCGCCTTTTCAAGTAAAATAATGGCAAAAGAGAAGGAAAAAAGGGAGAAGGAAATGGTGGTGCAAAGAAAAAAAAGGACAAAAGCAAAAAAAGCGAAGTTGGTATCCCCATCTCAACAACTCACCCCAAGCCCCTAGCGATCGTAATCCAGCACGCCACGCGACGGTGAAGATCCCTCTGCAGAGTGAAGCCTCCCTCAAGTGTGATCCTCATTGCTCAAGGCCGCGCGCAGCATCGCAGGTTTCCCGGGCGAGTGGGCGGCCACCGCAGCGTTCGCACTGGGCGTCGAACCAGAGGGTTCTTGGTGGTAATGGGGTGGAGCGTGTCGAGAAATATCGGGCGCCTTCTGCCAAATTAACCATTACAGTTGAGAAAAATCTTCGAATTTGAGCTTATAAGGATACGACGTGCGTGGGGTGGACTGTGAGTGGAGTTAGTCACGTGTTGTGGTTTCCAGATATCAGAACAGAGAGCATCACATTGACGGACTAGATTTGAGGTTGTATCTGATATCAGAGAGGAGCAAATCCGATCCCTTGCTGTTTTTTTTTCTCCTTCTCATTCCTTGATGGTAATGGCAGAGGTGGCATATATCTGCATTCACTCAAATCTACCTAGTCATTTGCGCGCCAGCACCAAACGGTGGCGCTACCCAGATGCGCATTTCACTCTAATAATGAGACACCCGCCTAGTCAAGCGATCCGCCACTACAAGTACCACCACCAATCACTCCTTTGAGTGTCGATCTGAGGGCAAAAAGGGGAGAAAATGCTCACGACATCCGCCCACCTCCAAATCCGCCGACCCTCACCAACAGCAGCCGAGTTCACAGTAACGACGCGGCCCCGCGACACGCTCGGCCTGAGGGCGCTCCTCGCGCTTGTCTTCCTGGGCCGGTGCGTGCTCGCGTCCGCCGCCGTGGTGCTGCTGCACGGCGTGTGGGAGAAGTCCAACTGTTACCCATCGGCATTTGTCCCCGGATCGTCCTCCTCCTTCTCGGCCGGCGGCGGCAGCATCGAAGACCTGCCGGCGTGGGTCCTGCGCTCCGCCCTGTGGCTCCTGGCGTGGGCGCACGCCTCCGCCCCGGGAAAGGTCCTCGGCCGCGCCGCGGACGCGTGCCCGGCCTGGGCGGCCGTCCTGGCCGGGCTGGCGCTCCTGCACCTCTCGCTGCGGCGCGTGCACACATCGGAGTCGCTGCTCGTGCTGAGGGGCCTGGGCGTGCAGACGAGGTCCGATGGCGGGCTCCACCTGCTGCCGTCCCTGGGCGGGGGGCCCGCCGGGGCCAGCAGGTTCATCCCCACGGAGAAGATCCGGGACGTGCTGATCAACGAGGCGTTCAAGGGGTTCGAGGTGCGGTACTACCTCGTCGTGGTGGTCGAGGGGGAGGACGAGCTCGTCGTTGTGTTCCCCAGGCTGCTGCCCAGGAGGGAGATCGTGGAGAGGGTTTGGAGGGGCGTTAGGGGCTGCTTGTTCGAGGGCGAGGGCACTTTGCTAAGGGAGGGTGGGAAGGGATGAATGATGGGGTTGGGTTTTGTATTAGGGTACGTATGTGGTGGTTCTTTCCCGCTCGAGGGTATTTTTGCCGATCGGGATCTATCGAACATCTACCATAGAATAAGACCGGCAGCCGTGAACCAAGCAGTTTTTAATGTATTGTACATTGTTTGTATATACAGAAAAGCCCCACCAGCCCAACATTTGGTGCACCTCCACACGCTCATCTACCCACCGTACTCGGGACGCTCTCGCCCTATTCAGTCGCACATCACCCCATCCCCATTCCCGTTCTTCGCAGCCTTGATGACGCTTCTCCAGTTTTCCGTCCCGCGCATCTCCTCCCCGCTGTTGAAACCCTTCTTCTTCGCCCACTTGTCGTTCACCTCCTCGGGCGAGGGCATCCTCGGCCTCTTGTCGAGCGGCATGTAGGTCCCTATGGGGTGCGGTCCGTCCCCACCCTCGAAGACCTTCTGGCCGCCGCGGCCCCTGGACCTCCCCTTCCCCTTCCACTTGGCCTTCCCCGGCGGCAGGACGGCCCGCCCCGGGTTAGTGAGGGTGGTGATGCGGTCCAGGAGCCGGTTCGCCAGTATCTCGTCCACCTTGCGGGCCCTCCAGCCGGCCCAGGCCTCGTCGATGAGGCCTCCCGGCCCGTGCAGGTCGGGCCAGCCGCCGGCGTACACCCACTCCGGCTCGGCCGAGCCTTCCACGCGCCCGAAGAGGCAGTCCCAGAGCACGAGGGGCGCGTCGGACGCCATGTTGTAGTAGGGCCGGCCGGGGTACTTGTTGGGGTCGAGGAGGTCGCGCACGACGGTCGGGGGCTCGAGCCCCTGGCCCACGAGGAACAGCACCGCCACCATGTGCCGGATTTGATGCCAGAGGAAGGCGGAGCCCCGGACGTGGAAGAAGTACACCTTCGGGAGGGCGGTAGTACTGCTGCTGCCGCCCTCCACGTGTGCCCCACCGGCAAACTCCGTGCCGGACAGGTACGGCAGCGAGGCGGCCTCGAGGTCCGGCACCTCAACGATGTCGGCCTCGAACACGTGCCTCTCGTAGCTGACGATCTGTTTGGTCGGGTCGACTTTGCAGAAGTTGCGGAAGTCATGGGGGCCCACGAAGTAGGAGGCCGCCTCCCGCATGGCGGCCATGTCAAGCCAGCCATCCTTTGGTCGGTTGCCGCGACCAGCCACGCCGTTGGGGCCGAATTCCAGGCTCTCAGGCATGGGCGTAAATGCCGGCTGGGTGAAATAGTACCGGTACTGGCGCTCGCGGCACGAGAAGCGGGCCGAGAACCCCGGCGGAGGGGTCGGGCACCATGCCAGGATGCGGATGTCTGGCGGGAGGATGTTGTTGAGGACCTTGATGTAGTTCACCTCGGACTCGACTGGGTAAGGGGTTTCATCCTCGTCCTCCTCTTCTTGATAGTCCTGCCCCTCCTGCCCCTCTTGCTCACCCGCTTGCACCGTCTCAGGCCTGGTTTCGTCCCTGGAAGCTGGAAGGCTCTGCTGCCTCCGCTTCGACCCCGTGACCGGGCGGTTGCTCCTCACCCGGAGCGCGATCACCTGCCCGAAGGCGCTGACGCCCCTGTCTGTGCGCCCGCACTTGGAGTACTCGCAGATGTTGAAGTTGACCTCGTCGGGCTTCTCTGGGAAAATGAGGCAAGCCTTGACAAGGGCCTTCCACAGCACCGCCTCGACTGCAGGAAGCGCGCCCGACGGCTGGTACTCGAACCCATTGTAGTTCTTGCCAAGGTAGGCTAGCTTGAGCGCGATGTACCGCGTCGAGTACTTGGAGGGGTCTATAACCCCTTTCTTCCTTTTCTTCGACTTGACCTCCTCTGCTTGGTCCTGAGCTTCCTCCTCCTGCCCATCAGCTCTGGGCTGGGGTGGGGAGGTAGAAGAAGCATTTGAGGGTAGCGTCCTCTCCGGTTTGCCTTTATGGCCAAGCAAAAGCTGCTGCTGTTCTTGCAGCTGCTTTTCCAACTTCTTGATCTTGGTGATCAGGTTTTCTTTCGTCCACTGATAGTAGTCCCCGGCTTCCATAATGGCTTTGGTTCTGAACCAGCGAACTCCTCGCCGATATCCTAGTAGAGCAAATAGACGGGAGACCGGTCCAGACGACGGGAGGAATGTAACTTTGAGGGCCCCTAGGGTGGTCTTGCGCCCATGGGACCTCCCTAACTGCCTCATATGCTATGAAGCAGCGTGCTCAGTCACTATACATGGATATAATGAGACTCCAGCTTACTAGTTTAGCCGCTCCTCGGAGCCTTGGTTGGAATAAAAATCACAAATCATGTCACAAATTGGCCTAGCCATCCCACGGCCGTTATCGATAAGAGGTGCTGCTAGCAAAGAGCAGCTGAACGGGCAGGCCTGATAAATACTTTGCAGGACGCTAAAACGGGGAATTTCAGTGTGGCTTGAGCTATATAACTGCCGCCAACCCCGTAGATGGGTTCAGTGACAGCCAGCATTTTATTTATCTGCCTCACTTGTAATATTGGTTTGAGATATTCTACCGCAAAAACAACGATAACTAGCAGTAAGAGGCCGAGAATGGAGGGTCATAAAATCACAGTGTTGCTCTTAGGAGACGAAAACGTTGGGAAGTCCACGTTCTTATCGTATGTGTGCTCAGGCGATCATCTCTCTATCCACCAAGACTCTCCCTCATATTAATGCATCCCGACTGACCATGTTCTCAATCGATAAGGCGTGTCAGTCAGGGCAAAAACAAGCTGAGCGGTAAGGCACCTCAGATAGGGCTTCTGCGCGACATGGACCAGCCTTTCATCTTCGAGCTACGATCTCGAAAGGGCGAGTACCGGATCGAGCTGTATGACACGTCCAGCCCCGAGAGTTGGCGGCTGCTCGAGCCAGATCTCATCATCATCTGCTACGACATCAGCCAACGACTCAGCCTCATCAACATGCAGAGGGTCGTGAGTACATCGCATTCCCGCCCCCTTCTACCGTGGCCCGAGTGAAGCGCCTGCTTGACTCTTGACTGTGCTTTCTTCTCTCTCCCTTGCTAACTCGATCCTCCTTCTATAGTGGATAAAGGAGGTCCGCTCGACCTTTGCGTCTGGCGACAACCTCCCCATTCTGGTCCTGGGGTTGAAGCGAGACCTGAGGTCGATGGACGACCCTAACGGCATCATCTACCCGCAGGAAGCGTACCGGATAGCCCAGGAGATGAGGGCGGACAGATACATAGAGTGCTCCGCCGTGACTGGTGAGCTGCTGCCTGAGGCCTTTGAGGATATATACCGCACTGCGGTGAAGACAACGACAGGGGAAGGCGGGCAGAGCGAAGGCGGCTGTACACTGATGTGACGACCGACGGTCGCAGTAATTAGTTCCTTGGAGGGCAACTGTGGCTTCTCCTCTCATTTCTCAATAGACTCCTCTAGTTGGCCCTCGTGCTGCCTGCCCTCTTCGGTCTCCTCGTTGCCCTGGAGCTCGCCTTCGGAATTTGCGGGGGGGAACCGGCCGAGCACCTCGACGACGATCTGCAGGATTTTGGCTTGCTGGCCATCTGAGTAGCGCTCGCCGAGCTCCTCAACGCAGACGTGCAGGCTAGGCAGGTCCGTTGGGCGGAGATTGATGATCATGACCATCTCACCCTTAGAGAAGCCGTAGTCTGCGAGCCGCTCGACTACCACGGAGATGCTCTCCGGCTTGTAGGGTCTTGGGTCTTGACTTAGAGGAGAAGGGTGCGTCTCGCAGTACTGAATCACCTTTTATTTTGAGTTTTCAACAATTAGTTTTTTATAGGGTTGTTTCAAATATTGTATTTGGAATTAGCTATATGGTGAGCAACAAGTGTACCACAAAGACGCTCTTACACACTTACATCCTTAGTCACAACCTGGTAGTTCTTTGGGGGTCGCCTGTGGTCCTTCCTTAGGCGCGAAGAGAACCGTCGGTTGGATTCCAAGAGGTGAGTGTAAACCTCGTAGTTGGTCAGGGTGGCATTCTGAGATTCCAAGATCTTCATGGTGAGCGGTCGGGTGGTCGGTCAGATGGTTAGGTAGTGATGAGCTGAGTGTAAGTCGAATATCGGTAGTCCCGCCTGGATCAGCACAAATGAACAACGGGAATAGTGGAATGGACAGACGCGGCTGCCGCCTTTATTATTCTCAAATTTCCGACTGCGTCTCGATCATCACTCAAGATTATCGACTTTCGTGGCAGGTTTGACCGTTCTATGGACCCAAATGCAGTTGGTAGGTTCGTAAAGGAGCAGGCATAGGAGGTGTCTTCCGGGTTTGTCCACACAGAAGGGGCGGCAAGGCAGCATGAAAAAAAAAAAAAGCTTGCCTTGCTAGGCTTTCAGACAGCGAATTACCACCGGCGCCCCGCCAATGCAGAATGCCAACGCAGGCTGGAAGACTGCAACTCAACCGAAAAAGATGCATAACAGACAGAGCACGAGCCAATCACATGGCAGGGGATTCAGAGGAGGAAAATGGTCCCACCCCGCTTCCCCACCAATGCCCTTGTCGCCTTGTCGCCCTAATCGCCCCTAAAAAAAATATCGCATCACATCATTCCAGGATCGGAGGGGGAAGCCCCTGGGAGAGTTGGAACTCAGGGAAAATATTTTCTTTCAGCATTTGAACCACCCCTCCCCGCCAGACTGCATCTGCTAGGGTCAAGTTCCCACGGTGACTAACTGGACTGGCAACTGAGCTGGCGACAGGGCTTCTTTCTACACGCCCCAGGTTCACATTTCATCTCATCACGAACAACTTCTCAGTCCAGCACAATGCTTCCACTGTGACAACAGCAGAGCCCAGAGACTTTTGTCTTTCCTCCCTCTCCCCTCTTTCCTCTTCCTTCTTCCCTCTCCCCTCTTTCCCTTTTGCTCCCCGGTTGTGGTTTTTTCCTTCTTTCTTTCTCCCGCCGTGGACCGTGGGCTACGCCGTCCGCCTACCCTCGGCATTTCCTGGAGGAGCTTTGGCCAGTTTGCAGTTTACCAGATCGCTTTCAACGAAAAGATTTCGGGTGTGACGATACCGACAAGAAACAGAGCAAAACAGCATTGCGCTGGTGCAAAGCCTTCAGGATTCCCTCCGTCGCTTCCAAGCACTTTTAGAACAGCAGACCTTGCCTAAACAAGACCGTCTCGCAGAGTCACCCGTCTGTTGCAAGTTGGTTTCTCGCCTCCGCCGAAGTCGCAGTTCTTGCCTGACCCGAATCGGGCGAGCTCCCAGTCTCCAACGCACCCCGCAGCAAAACGACATACAGGGGCCAGAAAAAAAAGTTGACCTCGAAGCGCGTCAGCGGCGTTACACACATACCTACCAAGTAACCTACAAGTATTCCAAACAACATCACAGAAGGTCGTCTCACGATGGTGCGCAACATCGTCGTTCTCGGCGGCAACTCGCACCCGCAGCTGGTGGATGAAGTTTGCAGCATCCTTGGCATCCCTGCCTGCAATCGCATACTCTCCAAGTTCGAGGTTGGCGAGACCCGGTGCGAGATCAAGGATTCTGTCCGAGGCAAAGATGTCTACATCATCCAATCCGGGGGCGGCAAGATCAACGACCACTTTATTGAGCTCTGCATCAGTGGGTGATCCCTCAGGAAACTCCTGCTCTCCTGTCTCGTGCTGTGTCTCCCGTCCGTACAAAGTATCTGACAGCACCAAACAGTGATCTCGGCCTGCAAGACAGGGCAAGTAATTCTCTCCCTTCGATTCCGTTCTTCGCCGCACCTTCTAGACCCGCATCCCACCTGTATCCCCCCTTTCAAAAGCTAACCTGTTTTGCTGCTTCTCCTCTAAAGGTCGGCCAAGCGCGTGACCGCCGTACTCCCCCTTTTCCCTTACTCGCGCCAGCCGGATCTGCCATACAACAAGTCCGGGGCGCCGTTGTCGAAACCCTCGTCTGGGGCCATCAAGAAGGAGTATACCTTCGACAGCGTCCCCGCCACGCCTGGGCCGGGGATCCCTAAAAGTGTCGGGCTCAGCAATGGCATGGACATAACCAAGATGCTGAGCAAGGCCTCCCTGACAAACGGAAACGGTCCGGCGTCCCCTCGGATTTCGGCTGCGACTGGCGCAGATGGCTACTTCGGGAAGGACAAGGACAAGGACAAGGAGACGAACGGGGCCAATGGCCGGTCCAACCCCGCACATCATGGCCACTCGTCCTCGACTTCGTCCGTGGTCCGATCATATACGACGCATGACTATGAGAACCCATCCCTCGTCAACCACTTTCAAGCACGGCCTGGCTACAAGCAATGGGTGGCGCAGGCGGGAACGCTGGTGGCTAACCTGCTGACCTGTGCCGGGGCTGACGGCATCATCACGCTCGAGCTTCACGACCACCAGTATCAGGGGTTCTTCGACATCCCCGTCGACAACCTCTACGGCAAGCCCTTGTTGCAGCGCTACATCCAGTCCAATATCCCAAATTTCAGGGACGCGGTCATCGTCAGCCCAGACGCCGGCGGTGCGAAACGAGCCACGGCCATCGCCGACAGCCTGAGGATGGACTTCGCCCTGATCCACAAGGAGCGGCGGCCGACCAAGATCACAGATAACCAGAACGCAACGATGATGCTGGTGGGCAACGTGACGGGCCGGGTCTGCATCCTGGTTGATGACCTGTGCGACACGGGCAACACCATCACCAGGGCGGCCAAGCTGCTCAAGAAGGAGGGCGCCACCTACATCTACGCCCTGCTCACCCACGGCGTTCTGAGCGGGGAGGCAATTCCACGCATCAACGCGTCCGCCATTGACAGGATGATCGTGACCAACTCGGTCCCGCAGGAAGAGCACAGGGCCCTCTGCCCCAAGCTCGAGGTCCTCTCGATATCGCACGTCTTCGCCGAGGCCATCCGCCGCGTCCACCATGGCGAGTCCATCAGTGTGCTTTTCCAGTATGACTGAGGGGAGCACCTCGTTCCTGGTTCATCTTCTATTCCACTTTCCTCTTCTTGGCTTCCTACATACCTACCCACCCACACCCACTTAGAACCTCTTTCGACTACCGGCCTCTACCGACCTCTACCAACGCAACACACCACCGGGCTCATATCATCCTTGTTTTTGCATGCATTGGGACACACAAAACCAAACATACAGGGCGGCGTTCTCTTCATTCTTGGGATTTTTGAATGGTGTACCACGCACCTCCTGACGGCGTCTCTGCGCTCTACCTGACGTCCCAACCTACCACGACACAATATCATACCATTGCATTTTTTGGAGGCAGTAATTTGGTCATTTGGAGACTCGTCTTCCTCATTTCCTCTTGGTCTTTGTCCGGCTTCTTCTGAGACCTATAACCGAGCCCACCTTCGTTAGCTACCTACTCAAACCCCCTTGCTCATCAGCTTTCAACTTTGTCACCCGCTCTCTTCATAAACTCGCTCAATCATTCTTTCCATGTCCCGCCAATATCTCGGACCTGGATCATCGTAACCCTGGAGCCAACGGTTTTCTCTTCTTTTTTCTATCAGGAGGTATTTTTCCCCATAGTCCCGGTGCATGGTCAAAGCACCTACCTATGGTTCTCTCGACAGCTCCCTTAACTCGACATGCCCCAGGCGGAAGAACGATATTTTGGCAGATCGGATACAACACCTAGTAGAAACAGCTGCCTCTTCATTTCTTGCTATACCCACAACCATCGGACCCTGGAATGGCGCACAGCTTGGCGCAGGCATTTGAAGGATCTCATCAGAGAGCTCTCGCACTTACTCTCTACTTGTTCCATGTCTTGGACAAACGGCAGGGCATCTTCTGAGGGAGAATGACATTCTACGGGAGGTAAAGAAGCGGTGGGGCTTCCTCCAGAGAGGGGTTGCGGTGAAGTATTCTTTCTCCCTCCAGATCTTGGAATCCATTTCCTCTTATTTGCTATACACACACACACACCACACACACACACAACCAGAGCACACAGAGACATACATCTAGGGCGCGCTAGGTACTCCGTATATGTACCGAAACTCATCACGATCTAGTATATTGCGTAAGACAAGGACGGGCGTTATAAGACAGGCTATTTGTAGACACTCTTTCTGTCCGGCGAGATGGTGCATTAGTGCGTCGGCACGTACATAATTCGACTGACAAATTTGATGGACTGCGTATCTGGACTGCGTATCTCGAAAATGGGTGATTGCAGGATGAGTGATAAAGAGTGCTATTTCTCTGGCTCGAATGACCTACGGTCTCTTTCACTTGCTCCTGGAATGTGCCGTGTGGATGAGGAACGAGTCCACCAGGTCGACTTGATGATCTTTGCTAGCTCGTGACGGTTTGAAGAAGCTTGTATATATGCAATAGTCAGCTCACCAAAAGTTACTACGGACGACTGGAAAGCATTGATTCTACCAATGACTAGAACATAGAGAATCTGTGTCAGTGATCGTGAGATGCAGGGTGACCAGAAATTGTCGACAGGTGTGGGAGAGCTGGTAGGCATGTCACAATACAGCAAGCGAATGACTAGACGAATCACATTCGTATACGTGCTGAGGCAGGAATGACATTTCCATTCCACGAGCTCTGATCTATTTGTACATTAATGTGATATGAGTTGCCGAGAAATTCCGAATCAATCGAAAGAACAATTTGTTGATTTGGTGTAATCCTGTCGCCACCGACTCTTTGCCGCCAGCAAACGCAATCCCTGCCCTTTGCATATAAGAAAAAACCATGAGTGAATAAACGGGGTCTCAAAAAGGGTAGTGGTCGTGAAAATGGGAGAAAGCCGACAGATGCAACTGACTGGCGGCCTGCAGGATCGTCTTTGAGACTGTCTCGAGTCTCAACTGCCGCCATCTTATCCATCAGAGGAAAAGGAGGATGCCAGCCCTCTACAGGATGTCGTCCTCCATGGGAGCGTCGCCGTTTGTGGCCACCGGAGCGGCTCCGCCGGCAGTTGCGTCCGTTGTGTTGTTGGCGCTCACGAAGTAGTCGGCCATCTCGGAGTCGAGCTCCTCAGCCGTCTTCTTGGCTGGGCGGGCGTTCTTGCCGCGGCGGGGCGCGGGCTTCTTGGCACCAGCCTTCGCACCCGCGGCGGCTGCACCCTTGGCAACACCGGCGGTGCGCTTGTCGGTAGCGGCCGACTTAGGCTGCGCCTTGGGCGTCCTACGGGAGGGATGGTGGGTTAGTCTCAGATGCTCATTCATGATAGGGGAGGCTAGAAGGTGAGACGAGGGAGGACATACGTGACGCGCTGGCCGAGCGTCTTTGGCTGCGGGATCTGATCGGCAGAGGAGACGACAACTTCGACCCTGACGGGCTTATTGTCGATCAGGAGGCCGTTGAGCTCCTGGAAAGCCTTGCTGGCTCCATCGGCATGGGAGAAGATAACCGTGGCGATACCACGGCTGACTCCGCCAGGGCCGTAGGAGATCTCGACCCTCTTGACTGATCCAACAGACTGGCCAAAGTACTCCTGCAAAGGCGGGCGGGTATTAGCATTCGAAAGAGTATTCGAGTCGATAGCAGAGCCTGTCTTTCCCCATAGTTCGCAGCTTTCTCTGTTCCATCTCACATCCTCGGTAGCGAGTTTGCAACGGAATGCGTGGCCAGAATCATCGCGTTCGTCCGGGATCAACCAACGGGGAAAAAGCAAGCAGCGCAGTGAGTCAAGTGCTATTTTCCGGGAACATCTGTGGCTGGCAAGAGTTCCATAGTCCGAGACCCTGATATCACTCGGGGTCCAGACACCTCCAGCAGCCACGACGCGCCCCAGCGATCAGTAGGTAATCAGGGAAACCTTTCGGCCCCAGAAATACCAAGCAACATAACGCTTCTTCCCGACCGCTCGTTCCGACAGAGAGGAAAATTGGGCGGCCAGCCTAACTTTTCCGGGGGAGTTTCCGGGGAAACAACTTGACGCCCAACCCCCAACGCTACCGGATTCCCCACCCGAATAGGCAAGTTGCAACCCGCACGAAGCGCTCGAAAGGAATGGGAGCATGCCTCCGCTCACTGCTGACTGCTTGCGTCTTTGTTCTATCGACAGCGTTCGAGCCATCTGGTGACCAGCCAGAGGAGCTCAGAACAACCGCACGATATTGTCCATTTCTGGGTCTTTGTCAAGGATATTGACAGCCCTTTCCTCGACATCGCCGGCGCGACCGGATGCTTATTGAGGGAGCTTGCCAGGCAACCATCAAGTGCAACGGCCATGAAGATGCGCGGCATCGGAAGGAAATGTGCTCAAACTTCCTGTCATGCGGTTGGGCGTTCATAGCCGGGTTGCAGAGCTGAGCGGAAGGAGACTAGCTGTATCTTGATGCCAGAGGATTGGACCAAGGAGGGAAATAATGGAGAGCAAAGCCCCGCGAAGCCCGTTCGAAGAGAGATTATGCCCACGAAACCGATGGGAGGTGGGATAGAGGTGCCCACGAAAGTCGCAGGGCCGGAAACAGACGGCCTCATCGGTGACATACCTTGATTTGCGTCTCGGACACATCCTTGGGCTGCCGAAGGTGTTAGCTGCCAACCACGGAAGGTGGGAGGGAAGCATGCGACAATGTGAAAATGGGGTGGGGGGACAGGCTTTGACATACCATGTTGCTCACAACAATCTTGCTCATACCGCTGGCGGCAGCAGCCCTGGTCGGCGTCGGCTTGGCGGCGTTGCCGCGGACGGGACGCGGGTTCTTGTGAATGCCGCCAACAGGAGCGGTGGTCACGGGGCGGCCAGATACGCGTCGGGCGACACCGCCGCGGCGGCCGCTAGAGCGGCGCTGGGACGAGAGGATCTCGTCGAGAGACTGATCGAGCTTTCCAGACATTTTGTCTTTGTTGTTGTGTGGAATTTGTTGTTTGAGAGACACTGTGTCGCTGGTGTGGCAGTGGAGCGAAAAGTTGTCGGCAGAACTGACTTTTCGCGACTTGTTCCGTGTTGTGGCGGTTGAGTCGTTTTTATTGTGTCGCGGAGACGAAAAAGAACGTGTGGCGGCAAAAGAAGATGGGCGAGAATGGAGACGACTAGGTAGGTGTGACGGCAAACTCGTCTCGTCGACAAATGCCCGTGTGATCTTGAAGAATAGAAAGTGATGGTTGGTTTTGGTTGGGTTGCGACAGGCCCAGGCAACAAGGGTGTGGTGGGTGGCAGCGCTTAAATAGGTAGTCCGCAACGCGAAACAGTCGGAGAAATCTGCAAAGGTTACTTCGAAGTCGTCGAAGACAGGAAAAGTAAATTTCTGGCAGAGATTGGTACAGCCTCCGAAATGAAATGAAAAAGGATGTGAGAGACTGTGTGGTCGGGGTTGTTGGGTTGAAGTGTTGGGCAGGTATGAAGGGAAATGGGAAAGGAAGAAGAAGAGAGAAGCGCAAGAGATGTGAAGGGTCAGAAGAGGGCAGGATGTTTTCTTTGGAGGGCGCGACCCAAGCATCGTGGCTGTGTTGCAGGGAAAATATGGCGCTAATCCTGTTTCGGTTACATCAGCCACGACCATCTAGTATCAACCTATCTTGTCACCAAGACGCACAACATGCTACGAATATCACTGCGAGGGAGAGCCGCGATGGTAGCCCAGACACTTACAATTATACGCGAAGCGAGTTAGCGAGGCCGCTTTGGCGCCCTCGGTAGCCTCCATTAAGCGCTGCTGCCGTTTGTCCGGGCGTGACAGGGAATGCTCCGTGAGATAATCTGTACATAGTGAAAGTTCAATGCCAACAGTGGCTTCAACACATCCGCCTACTCAGGGACGCTGGGGAATAAATCTGATGCACCACAGTAACTACAACCATCAAATTTCCTGCAGGTTGCCATAGATTTGTCCCGGAAATGAATCGGTCCATTTTCTCGCTTCTAGTTGCGGAATGCCCGTGACGCGGTTCGACCGGTAACATATGGTATCATCTCCCCTTGCTTCTCCTGTCGCCTTCACCAGGCGGGGCACGTCATTGTCTCCTCCAGTGTTCCATCTTCGAGGTCTTTCCCTCTTTTACCCACCGAGCCCAGCCAAGCATGCAATAAGACAAGCTACTGTCTCATCACAGTCACGCCCATTTCACATACTCGTGTCCCTCCCTAGCACCCAGATAGCCATCATCTCTGGGCCTGTTTCTGGGTCTGACCTCCTGTCCTTGGTGGCGTCTTCTCCTTGATGTCTTCGTCGCTCGAATTGACCTCGACAAAGTGGTAGACGACAATTAGGAGCATTGCTGCGCCCCCCAGGAAGATGGCGAGTCGGTATAGGTCGTTGTCGGAAATCATCTTATGGCTTCTTGCGAGCTGGTCCTCGTGGGTGCGGCGTGATATCAGGTAGGTATCTACAAGGGGAGTGAGCTAAGTGAGCTTTTCGACAAGTCGCAGCGGGCGGTTATCCTTGGAGTTCAAGCAAGTACCTGAGTAATGTCTCGATACAGCTCTGAGCCTGAGCTGTCCTGCGCTTATGGAGGGCGATATTTCCTCGAAGAATGAAGATGCGTGGTTGAACTGGCTAGACTTTCTGGGTATGCATAGTGGCACTTCAGGCCAGCTTTCTGGAGTCAATAGCCAACTCAGCCAAGGAGCCTTGGACCCACAGACTGAACGCTGCCGGCTGCTAGCTAAGTCAGCCCTGGTGCAGCCTTGCACGTGACTCAGACCAAGAAATGGTGGGGTATAATCCTCCTCTCTTCGTCATTTTCAGGTGGTCCAGGGCAAGGAGGCAACCAAACCCAAATCCACATCCACCTCATCTCACCAACGAATCTAGCCTTGAGGAACGAACCTGTGTTATCCTCAGTCCGAGGGTCAACAACTACGAGCACGACGAAATCCACGCTGAACGGAGGAAACTGCATCTGCAAAGAATATATTCACACACACAGGCAAGCATGCCCCCTAAAAAAAATGAGGTCAAGGGTAAGAAGGCCGACACGGCCAAGGTGGTCCAGGACAAGACCTTCGGCATGAAGAATAAGAAGGGCGGGGCGGCCCAGAAGCAGATCGCACAGTTGCAGGCGCAGGCGAAATCTGGTGGTAGCGCAGAACAGAAGCGGAAGGAAGCCGAGAAGGTTCAGCGTGAGCGCGAGAAGAAGGCGGCCGAGGATGCCAAGAGGGAGCAGGAGTTGCTCCTCAATAAGCCCGTCCAACACCAGAAGGCTCCCTTCGGCGTTGACCCCAAGACAGTGCTGTGCATATTCTACAAGAAGGGAAACTGCGAGAAGGGCAAGAAGTGCAAGTTCTCTCATGACCTCGAGATCGAGAGGAAGACGGAGAAGCGCAGCCTGTATACAGACACTAGGGCGGAAGAGGAGGAACAGAAGAAGACGGAGACCTCGGCCGATTGGGATGAGGAGAAGCTGCGGTCCGTCGTGCTGTCCAAGAAGGGGAACCAGCGGACCACGACGGACAAGGTCTGCAAGTTCTTCATCGAGGCGATCGAGGATGGCAAATACGGTTGGTTTTGGGTCTGCCCGAACGGAGCGGATAAATGCATGTATAAACACGCTCTGCCGCCAGGGTACGTCTCTTTTCTGAGCTCATTTTATTCATTTTACTCAATTACTATTTCGCTTCTTGCCTGGTACTAAACATCGTCCATGTTTCGGCCGTATTCAGGTTCGTTCTAAAAACCAAAGAGCAGAGGGCCAAGGAGAAGGCCCTGATGGACAAATCACCGCTCAAAACGCTCACACTGGAGGAATTCCTCGAGTCGGAGAGGCACAAGCTCACGGGGACCTTGACCCCGGTCACCCCCGAATCCTTCGCCAAGTGGAAGAAGGAGAGACTGGATAAGAAGGCGGCCGAGGAGCAGGCGAGGAAGGCCAAGGAGGCAACCGGCCGGGCTCTATTCGAGAGTGGCAACTGGAAGATGGAGGAAGACTCGGAGGCGGACTCGGAAACCGAGGACGACGAAGACGTGTGGAACCTGGAAAAGCTACGGGCCGAAACGGAGGCCATACGGCAGAGGAAGGAGGGCGAACGGCTGGCCACCCAGTTTGGCGGGCCCCCAGCAGCGGAACCGGGCGCCTCCGAGGCAATCGAGCCGGCACCGGACACATAAGATCCTTGTAGACCGCCAGGTGCCTGGAGACAAACCTCCAGGCACTTTGTCTCGATTGCTCTCGCCGCCCGGGGAGCAATTTCCAGCGAGTGCACGGCCCCGCCGATTCCGGCGCTCCTAAATTGCATGAGAGCTGAAAATGCCACCCCCGGATCCGGCTGCGGTGTGTATGGTGGAGTGAGGTCCACTGCCGAAACCCCCTCCCACGGAGCCGGGTTCCGTTGTCTCGGCCCGACAGACTCAACATATCTATGGTTGGATTGTTGCAAAAATTGACAGGTCAAAATCAGGCAATCTCAGAAAATGCGTCCCTCGAGACTGCTTTCCTGGTCTCTTTTCGTCCAATGGATCCAAGTGATTTGTTACATCGCTCCTTCTCCCTCGATGATTGTCTGGCTTTTAAACAACAGTCGAAAGAATCATGCCCAAATTGGGGAGGAGATGACTCTCAAAGTTACGAGTCGCTCCCACACCTTCGAAGACCAACAAGGAAGGGCTTCCGTACCCGCGCTGCGTCCCCCAGCGTCCCCCAAACGAGGACGAGAACTTCCTCTCCTAGAACTTCTCTACGTAGGGGCGCAAATCGAGCTCTTGGGTGAAGGCGGACCGGTGCTGGGTATGAAGGTGCCAGTACGTGTCGGCGATCTAGCGGGTCGTGTCGGGTCATGTCAGTGTGGTCATGGTTCCAAGTTCATGGAAGACGAGGAATATGGAGAAAGGGAGCCTACGGCCTCGGGGCTGATGGTGCTATCAGCCACACTATTGTCCGACCTGTACGCTTTACTCATCGGCGTGTCGATGCCACCATCGATGATAATGTGCGCCACATGAACCCCCTGGACGATAAACATATTGCAATGGTCAGCGAGCTTTCTCTGTTAAGTACAAGAGGTTTAAAGGGTGGTGGCTACGGCGCGATTTCCATCGCCCACGGGCGTACCTTGGGGCCGAACTCCCTGGCCAGAGACTGCGCCAGGGCGCGCTTGGCGAACTTTCCCGCGGCAAACGTGTGGAATCTAGCCGAGCCCCTGACCGACGCCGTTGCGCCAGTGACAAGCAGGCTGGGCGGATGGGGGGAGTCACCGACGGACTCAAGGAGGAGCGGAAGGGTGCTCTGGGCGAAGTTGAACAGGCCGCCTCTAAATAGAATTGGAAATACATCAGCAGTGAATCAGTGGGCAAGATCGGTAAGAAAAGGAGGAATGGAGAAAAAGTAAGAAAAGGTTGAGTTTCATAGACAAATTACTCACGCATTGGACACCAATGACCCGTTCAGGTCGTCAACGGTGACCTCAAGGAACGGCTTCACCGCGAAGCCGGCGCCGACGTTGAAGATGGCGGCGGCGAGCTTAATACCGGGGAGCTGCTGCTTGATGGACTCAAAGGCCGAGGTGACGGACTTTGGGTCCGAGGTGTCGGTGCTGATGCCGATAGCCTGCCCGCCGGAGCTCTGGATCTCCTTGACCAGGTCCGTATAGCTCTCGGGCTTGCGGGCCAGGAGCACGACCGGGTAGGCCTTGGCGAACCTGAGGGCTACCGCGCGCCCCGTTCCCGGGCCGACGCCGGCGACGACGGCGTAGAATGCTTTGGAAGCCATTGTTGAGAATTTATTTATTTATCGTGTGTTGCAACGATTGATAAGCACCCCGCGTGAGTGGCTTGGGTTGGGAAAGTCAGGGCTGTAGCTTAAGAACCGGTAAGTCGTAGGTCAGCTATGGTTCGGAACGGTCGTTCTGATCTTGCACTATCAAACTAAGGTGATACGAATGAGAAGGAGGATGCCGCTCCCGCGTCTGTATTATATATTCGATGTTATTTTTCGCGAATACGCCCGATGACCGGCCGGACTTCTTCAGTGCCCGACTCCCGTTCCTCTTCCTACAGCCTTCATATGCGGGCACGTCATAGTCGTCATTGAGGTCGCGAAGCGCGAGCTGGGTCGGAGCTCCGACTCTCAGAACTCATGGCAAGTATTGGCGAACAGGGATTAGTAATACCCTCCGCTCTTCTCGAGTCTCAACGAGAAACGTTGCATGTGTGTATCTGCCGATTACAAATTGGAAAGAAGAACTGCTTCAGGAGTTAGTTTTCTCCAACCGTCGGAGAAGCCGTTTACGGAGTAGAAATGAATAATACAGACGATGGTTCAACATAAGACGTACCTGTTGCTGCTCTTGAGATTTGTTGGAGCCCTCCCTTTCCTATCGCGTCAGTACCAAAACGGCTGGATCACATACAGTGAATAGCAACTGTGACATAGTCTCATGGAGTAGGAGCTACGACCCAACGAGGCTGCTGCATGCACCCGGAGAGTTGAGACTTGGGAATGCACAAATCACACATTCAAGCTGAAGATCATGGATGTAGAACTAACTAACAATTGACGCCAACCAAGCCGTCGAGAACATGCACAAGACAGGCACTGCTGTGTACTTTGTGGTAACTGGTAACACGGACCGCTGGGTATCAGGCTACCAGCCCCACCTTCACAGGATCTTGCCTGTCCCGTCCCCGCGATATAGCAGCTCAGCCCGGAGCGCGGCGGAGACAGCCCCAGGAGCTGGCAAGCTGAATGAACGTGCTGTGCTCAACTATATTCCAGTAAGTGCAACAATCGAGGCAATCTTCGATGACGCTCAAGCTCGGTCTCATTAAAATCACTCCAACAAGCGATGTTCCCTGTGTCTCCTGCCACAGGCCGTCGCGTGTCACTACTGCACTCATATCTGAATTTCCTGGCTGCGGCTTGATTTTGCCAGTTCCTCATATCGCTGTCGCAATTTCACGATTTTAGCAACATCTCACTGACTCACCACTGTCAGCTCACGTAGCATCGCGTCAGACGCGCTCAAGACGTCTCTCCTAGAATTCACCTCAAGTGATGAAGCTAAAGTATAGGAAACTGGCTATGAGGATCGTTGCGCCACACACACAGGCGCATAATGGACCGATTTGGATTCTATGGCAGGCCCCCGAATCCCTCCCCAAACGCGCCCATCGGAGGTCAGCGGCAGCAGCGCATGCAAGCTCATCAGCTTCCCAAAGGTCTGCCGGTGAGCCACCAGATGCAACGCATTGAGGTGGTTATCGGCTCATCACCATCTGCCCCAAGGCGGCGGCATCCTGGTGTGTTCAGGCAGTATAAGGAGGAGGAGGAAGACTACGGTGGCCCCATTGTCACGTCAGACCTCAACACAGCAGCCCCCAGCCCGAGGGGACGGCCGCCACGCTCGGCGATGACGCCATGCGGACTCACGGCGCCGCAGTCGCAGTCGCAGTCGCCGTCCTCGTCGTTATTTGCAGCTTCAGCGGCGGCGGCGGCAGATGCAGCAGCAGCATCGGTGGCATCAACAGCAGCATCTGCGAGCAGAGGTAGTACAGCGAACTACACAGTCCCCGCGAGCACAGGCCAGGTGGTCAAGAAGCGCGGCCGCCCAAAGGGCTGGAAGCCGGGCATGCCCTACTCGACGACGTCCAAGAATCCCAAATCGGACGCGGCCAAGTCCCTGCGGGAGCAGCAGAGGCGGGACAACCCCGGCGCGTACGGGCGACGGGGCCGGCCGCCGGGGGCCGTTACCGCCTCCTCCTCAGGCCCCAAGGCCCCGCCAAGGCCCCGCGGCCGCCCGCCCAAGAAGCCGCCCGCGACGGCCAGGGAGATCTTCGCCTCGCTGCAGCCGCGGTTCATCCCCTTCCTGTGCGAGTGGGAGGGCTGCAGGGCCGAGCTGCAGAACATGGCCACGCTGAGGATGCACGTCCATAGGGTGCACGGGCGAGACGAGTGGTGTCGGTGGAAGGGGTGTCGCGCCGGGGTCCGGCAGGGGCCGGGTGGGGATAAAGTAGGAGGCGAAGGAGGAGGGGAAAGGAAGGGGAAAGGGAAGGGGACGGTAAGCTTCCTTACTGACGCCGCGCTCGCGGAGCACGTCGAGAAGAGGCACCTCGTGCCCTTTGAGTGGCACATGGGAGACGGGTTTCGGAACAGCACGGGCATGGAACGGGAGGGGGATGATCGTGGTACCAGGGGGGAGCAAGACGGTGATGGTGAGGGCGGCGGGGCCGAGGGAAGGCCGCCCGCATATCTGTTCGACAAGGACGGGAACCAGGTCACCCCCTGGGTGGCGCACCAGGAGGAAGAGGATTACGCGACGAGGCTTGCAAACAAGAAGAGGCTAAGGATAGCGATGGCACTGTACGACGAGCAGGCGCCGTCTGAGGAGGAGGATGAGGAGAAGAGCGACGAGGATGGGTCGTGAGGCTGCTGTATTGCCCGCCGACTGACTTCGGCGTATTGCCCGGGATGTTCTGCATGACCTCAATTCGGCCCGGGGGCACTTAAGGTCGCTGACATTGACTGAAAGTGAGGTTGGGCCTGGGGTGTGAGATCGCGAGCTGCAACCTGGTTGTTTGCCACCCATGTCCCGTGTTGTAGCCGGAGTATTAAAGGGGAGGCTGAGTTTGTCGAGTTTGACAGGCGTCATCTGACATCATTTGCCCGGGCCAGGTCCCCAGCAGGCGGTGTCCCTCAGCGTGCGCAGACGCTTGTCAGACAGGGACTGAATCCGTATGCGTACGGACGGAGACATCGGGATGAGACAGGTTTTTCATGCTTGGTTGACGGGGTCCTTGCGATCCTCGCCATCCTCCGAGTCAATGCATTTTTCATGGGGTATCTTTGTTTACTTGTATGCCTTGCTTGCATACTTTCCAGCGTCCACTACCTACCTACCTACCTACCTTTCAACCTGCTTGGGTACCTACTTACCTGACTGAGCTAATGTAGGAAAAGTGGGAAACCATTGAAGCACACCTGCGGAGGCATATCCAGATTCCAGGTACCTTTGTCGATGATATGAGTACGATTCGCACGACTCAGCTCTGGAGAGGAGAGAACGGGTCTGATGGAAGGGACAGGAATCGCGATTAGAGACCTGCCTGTGTCAGCCGAAAAGGGTTAGAGGGGTTAACGGTGTCGGGCAGTTGACCATTTATTTGTAAGCACGCAAAACAACGAGACATCTTCCTGACCTAATGAAACGGCTTGATGGTATTGCAAGAGTCGAGACCGATGGAAATAAGATTGAATCTAGAGTATCCCCATCATTACCATATGCAGAGGGTAAGGGCGGGGAGGGTTGTGGACACGATACGTACGGGAGGTACTTATAGTGCGTACACACCTACGCCGAGAATGCCAACGCCCAGTCCGGAAGGTGGCTTGAGTCAGTAGAATTGGGGGTTGGTCTAGAACGGCGATACAGGTCCAGGCCTTCCAGCTGGTCAAGCCCGGACTTATCGGATCACACAAGTTGCTAGTAGTATACATGTATACTAGTAGAGGCAAGAAACGAGCGAGAGGTACCTACTGTCTATTAGCCGTTGTTCTAGAGGTACGTACTGGAGTAGCGTAATAACGCGCCATTCTCGCCACCTGGATCCCTGATAATCGCTAATAATGTAAGTGAGAACGACTGAAGTTTCATATGTATGTGTTCCTTTGGGCTAGTTGAAGGCACCTAGATGCCGGCGCTCCCCCTTCCATCCAGATATCGAGCCAGAACTGTCCGACTGTGAATATCTAGGAATCTAGGTAGGCGGGTTTTGAACATGCAGGTCACCATGAGGAGGATTCTACCGCATGGAAGTCCGGCTTGCGGCGTCCAGCTCGTGTGAATGAAAGAAGGCCCCATGAGAGCCAAGCTAGGAGGTCAACAACCGTCCAATTTGGGTCCTGTCAAACTAACTTCACTAGGTAAGGAAGCCCGCCGCCAGCAGACTGGCGTGAATGCAAGGTAGGTACCTAAGGAAGGTAGGCCAAACAACGGCGCCTATGACCTATTACCACGGCAGTGGTTCTGGTTCTGGTCCGACTGGAAAATTTTGAACCGAAGCGTAGTACGTATTGTACATGTAACATCTGGACAGTGTCAGAGATGACAAACCGGAGAACGCCTAGACTAAGTCAGGAACGTTACAGGTGCAAGACAAAAGGGAGCACTGTGGCCAGCCAAGCCAGTAGGCGCCCAAGACAGGCATATTGAGGTGTTGAAACAGCGGGCTCGTGGGGCAGGGCCAGTCCACAGCCCGTGCTGGTGAATCCGATGGCTGCTGACTTCACCCTGCCCCTCGCCCCTAAACCCCTGCCAACGCCTCCCTGTCGGACCAACAGCCCACTGTGTCCAGCCGTGGAACCAGAGCCAGCCAGAGCCAGCCAACCCAACCAATCCCACCCACCTCCTGCCTGAGGCCGCATCGCCCAAACCGGTAGTGCAGTACGGTAAGCAGTTGTACTGGGTAGGTGGTCCGAAGCAGCAACTCGACCCAGCATCGACTGCTCCTCATCCAAATCCAGGTGCCTCCACATCATAATCACGCTCGCCCCGATCGTATCGTATCGCTGGCAGCCAGTTGAACTCGCACTCGCACAACCTCAACTCCTGGCACCAACTCCCACACAAAATTCGATTTCCAACATGGCTGCGACTGTTGTATGATCTCATCATGCCATCCACTAAGAACCTCAATGGCAACAACAGCCACTTCCCCCAGAAGCTGAAGAACTTCTTCCGTATCAACAGCTTCTCGTCGGAAAAGGCCAGCCCGGACCACCATGGGTCGTCGCTGAAGTCCGACAGCAAAAGCTCGTTCCGCCAATCCAAGTTCTTCAGCACTGTCGGCCGCCTGCGCTCCACGACCGTCGCCAGCGAGGGGAACGCACTCGACGAAAGCCTCAGCCCGACCGCACATGCCAATCCCTATTTCGCTCACCAGGGCCAGCCGGGATTGAGGCACCACAACGCCGGCTCGGTCCCGCCGAGCCCGCCGGACACGCCAAACTTCAAGTCGGACGGCGGCAGCAGTAATGGGGGGACACCGGACCGCCCGACCATAACCACTAAGGAGGAGCTCGCGAGGAAGCTGAGGAGAGTCGCCAGCGCCCCGAACGCCCAAGGCCTCTTCTCCAAGGGCAAAGGCAGCGGGGAGCGGCCGGCCACGGCGGAGCTCGGCAAGGAGCCCGTCATGGTAAACAAGAACCTGAGCGCCGTAGGCCTGGTCGACGCCAAGACCCTGCCCAATGGCGCCGGCTCGGCGGCCGCGGTTGCCGCCGCGGCTAATGGGGACAGCCTCGCGGTGCCCGATGCGGACGGGCTGGGCGCCCTGCCGTTGCCCAAGTCCCCTCTCGCTTTCCGCAGGACGTACAGCTCCAACTCGATCAAGGTCCGCAACGTTGAAGTCGGCCCGCAAAGCTTCGAAAAGATCAAACTGATTGGCAAGGGCGACGTCGGGAAGGTTTATCTCGTGAGGGAAAAGAAGAGCACAAGACTTTACGCCATGAAGGGTGAGTTCCCTGGCTTCTCTTGTTTCCTGTCTCTACCTTTCCGCTTCCTCTCCTGCCCCTCCCCCTTGGTGTACACGTCTTGCTGACAAAACTGCACGCCGCTATAAACAGTCCTCAGCAAGAAGGAGATGATCAAGCGGAATAAGATCAAGCGGGCCCTGGCCGAGCAGGAGATCCTGGCGACGAGCAACCACCCGTTCATTGTGACGCTATACCACTCGTTCCAATCTGAGGACCACCTCTACCTCTGCATGGAGTATTGCAGCGGCGGCGAGTTCTTCAGGGCGCTGCAGACAAGGCCCGGAAAGTGCATCCCCGAGGATGATGCCCGGTTCTATGCGGCCGAAGTAACGGCCGCCCTCGAATACCTCCACCTTATGGGCTTCATCTACCGAGATCTGAAGCCTGAGAGTGCGTTTTTGCTTCTTACCCTTACCTTTTGCTACACTCTTTCCTTTTTCTCTTTTGTTCCCCAAGCCCAACCTTACCTTCCTTTTCGCCTCCATGCTAAACAGGGCTAAACTCTCTACAGATATCCTCCTCCACCAGTCTGGGCACATCATGCTCTCGGATTTCGACCTCTCGAAGCAGTCGGACCCGGGCGGCAAGCCGACCATGATCATCGGCAAGAACGGGACGAGCACGTCCTCCCTGCCAACGATCGACACCAAGTCGTGCATCGCCAACTTCCGGACCAACTCGTTCGTCGGCACCGAGGAGTACATCGCGCCTGAGGTTATTAAGGGTAGCGGCCACACGAGCGCGGTCGACTGGTGGACGCTGGGGATCCTGATCTACGAGATGCTCTACGGGACCACACCCTTCAAGGGCAAGAACCGCAACGCGACCTTTGCCAACATCCTAAGGGAGGACATACCCTTCCCCGATCACCAGGGAGCTCCGCAGATATCAAAGTATGTTGAATATTCTTTCCCGACTTCTTTTTTTTTCTTCTTGCCTCTCTCTCTCTCTCCCCTCCCCCTCCCAGGTATTCGGTACCTGTGATGGGAGGAATCCGTTCGAACAAGAGGAGTGACTGACCACCCTCCCCCTTTTTTCAACCCACAGCCTCTGCAAGTCCCTCATCCGCAAGCTCCTCATCAAGGACGAGAACCGCCGGCTGGGCGCGCGGGCGGGGGCCTCGGACATCAAGGCCCACCCCTTCTTCCGGACGACGCAGTGGGCCCTGATCAGGCACATGAAGCCGCCCATCGTGCCGAACCAGGGCAGGGGGGTCGACACGGTCAACTTTCGGAACGTGAAGGAGTCGGAGTCGGTCGACATCAGCGGGTCGAGGGCGATGCCGCCCAGGGTTTTGGGCGCGGGGGGGGCGCCGCTCGACAGCGGGCTCTCCACCCCGGGGGCGGAGACGCCGGACCCGTTCGAGGAGTTCAACAGCGTCACCCTGCACCACGACGGGGACGACCATCAGGACCACCAACACCAGGGGGTGGCGGGTGGTTTTGGCGGGATGGAGGCGCCGGCGCACAAGATGGGGTATGCTACTGCCAAGGGCTGAGCTTTTAGTTTTGGCTAGGAGGGTTTTTTTCCCCTCACCTCCCCGTTGGTTGGGTGGCTGGCTGCTTGGTTATCATTACATTGTCTTTTTTATTTGAAGGGCATCACGCCGTCCCGTACGTTCCTTTTAATCATGGAGGGGACCAACCAACCCCGAGACCCAATGTTTTCACGTGGGCTTGCACCGGACGAATTGGGGATTTAGGAGGCAGGGCGACAGCAATGGAGGCATCTTGCATTACATGTCTGGATGTTTTGTTTGTCGTCACCCCTCTATCCACCCTTCTTCTTCTCAGTTCCCCCTTACTTCCCTCCTTACCTCCCCGCCCCAGCCTGCAGGCGATCGTTTGTCCACCAACCTAGACGAGAGCTCTGGGGAGGGGATGGGAGGGGCGACGAGGTGAGGGAGACGGCAACAGTCGAATGGCTGGAATGGGGAGCAAACAAGAGTGGAGGGATGCACCACAGAGTTGGTGGAGAGAGATGAGAAGGTTGAAGCAGGCCCAAGGTGGTTTCTCTTTTTGTGTTTTGATGCTTCACCTCGTTAAACCTTCATACGGAGTTATACCGGCATTGGCGTTTCTTTCCTTCATTCTTATTTTTTATCCATGTACTCCCTCTTCCTTTGCGGTTTGTGGCCTCCTTCTATTCTGCGGCTGGTTTGCAAAGACAGGGAAAATTAAGAGATAGCAATATTCCTTATGTTGATGTCCGATTTTGACTTCCGTCTTTATCTATCTATATCTCTGTATGGCTGTGACTCCGCTGTGAATCTATATTGAGAGTCGTTTCTGCTATCCTGGCCTCTGAGAATCCAACCTGAACATCAACGGAGTGTGGTGCAGTGAAAAAAGTTCACCAGTGAGGGTTCTCTGTGTCCGTGGATTTCGAATGTATCAGGGAGGGATATGTTAGGTGTTGTAGATTTCAATATACGTCTTGAGATAGATAACGTATATTAATAGCGAACAGATCAACTAGGCGTTGGAGCGGAGGAGACCGACTGTTCGAGGGTCATTAGGGGATCGACGGTTGATAAAGTACGTACCCGACGACATACCGTGCTTGTACTTTATACCCCACCACCAGACGCGATCCCGATCAACCAAAAACGCGACTTCCTGCACCCCACCCCCACATCGGTCATTGTCGCATACCTCCAGCCGACCTGTCCTATCACTACCACTACTTCCTCTACAAAACCGCCGCAAAAGCCAAAGAAAAAGGGGCTCGTTCACATTTGAAGATGGACCAGCAAGGCGGGGCGAATCCATTGCTCCCACCGGTGGAGATGTCCCCCCTCGAGCAAGAGGTGCTGGACGAGTACGAGCGTCTGGCCGACAACATGAAGAAGGTTCGTGCTGTGTCTCATGCTCAGACCCCCCTTGCCGAGGCCGCTCCCACGAACCAGCAATGCCCGGCGGCCCCCTCGGCAAACCGGAGCTATAACCCATTTTGCCTGGGGGCTACATTTTAATTTTTTTATTATTTTTGGCGGATACTGGGGTGAGGGGGAAACAATGCAACCGAAAGAATTAAAGAGGTGATCTTGCTCACATGTGTTGTTGGTCTGAGCGCAAAATAGCTCGCCTCGGTCCTGGACAACATGGCCAGCGCCCCGCCCATCGAGATCCTCGACGGCCTGCGCGAGCTCGAGCGCAAGACGAGCCTCGTGTTCACGCTGCTCAAGGCGAGCGTCTACAGCATCGTGCTGCAGCAGGAGATCGACTGGGGTGACCAAAACGCCGCGGCTGCAGAGGGACAGCGCTGATTTGAGGGGAAGGAGGGGGGTTCAGATGGGACGATGCCGTGGCTGCCATGCAGTCTCTTGTTTGGGGTCCGGTTAGGGCTTGAGTTATAGGCGTACTGGCTGATCTCAGGATGGCGCGACGGGGTTTCAAGTTAGGGAGCCTTTGCTGCTGGTTCGGGTAAGGTCTCGGGGCAATTGGCAGGCTAGAAGAGAGAGCCTCGTGCATCCAACCATTTTTTCTTTCCTTTTCCGACTTGTTGTCGAGGCGTTCGGACGGCGAGAAATCAGGACTACGTTTTGACTCGTCAGGGGCCCCCTCGGGAAGCAGTTCGGCGGAAGAATAGACAACGGAAACAGACACGATGATACCCCAACGAGGCAGGATGCAGGGACATGCCACTTCGAGTCGCGACGAGAAAAGGAAGGAAGGCTGTTAGGTATTTTGGTCACAGGCAACGATACACGCATATATGGAACGTCGCCAGCAAGACAGAAGGGCAAATCTTTTGACACAAACTACGCTTTATACAACGAGAGGTCTGGTGTGAGATAGTTAAGATGTACAAATGATACATATAAAGACAGGGGAAGGGACCGGAGGGAGGGGTAGATGGGATGAATCAAGCTCCGTTTCTTTCTTTAGAACACAGAGCCCCCATAGTACACCTTCCTCACGTCGACCAGCTTCTTGCCCCTCCCGATGGCGATGGCCTCCGGGTCCGGCTGGTTCAGGAGCGCCTTGATCGTCGCGTTGACCGTGTTCATGGGGCATCTGGACCGGGGGATGTGGCCGGCCAGGTCGCGGATCCCCGCGGCTCGGCAGATCTCGAATATCCTGGGCGCGACGCGGAGGCCGAATCCTGTTTCAAGAAAGTCAAATGTCAGTTTTGCCAAGGGGCAGGGGCGGGGGAGAGGAAAAAGATAGGAGAAAATAGAGAAATCCCTTACCTGGAGGACGAGAAGCGAGCTCCACGATCGTCCCGGACACCTTGCTCCGCACCTTGCCGTAGATGGTCCTGTTCTCGTGCCTCCTGATGGGCACCATGTTCTTGATAGCTCGCAGCTGCGACTTGAGCCTGACGGCGCCCAAGTCCCTCCCCTTGGCCACGCCGAGCCCGATCACGCCGTTCTGATTCCCCACGATCGTCATGATGTAGGACTTGCGAATCTTGCCCAGCCTCGTCTGGTTCGCCACCTGGCCCCAGTAGACGATGTGGGGCCTCAGGTTGATCAGGTCCCTGACCGTGAGGCCGGTCACGTGGGTCAGCGGCTCGTAGTTGATCAGATCTTCATCCCTGATGGCCTTCTTGCCCGCTTCATCCTCCGCCCTCGTGGTCGGGGTGGAGAGGAGCACCCCCTCGTCTGTCCTCTTGGGCATGATGGGCGCCAGGGCGCTGTTGGACCCCCGCCCGTCGTCCGTGACCGAGGAGCGCTCCGTCATGTACCTGAGGATGTCGAAGGTCGTTGGCGTGTACTTGTCCAGCACGTCGTCGAGCTCCGCCTCCGAGAGGCCGTCGAGGTTGACGTCCTTGGGGACGAACGTCGCCATCCACTTTATGAAGTCCTCCGTGAACTCGTCCGGGCTCATGAAATGGGCCTTCATGTCCGGGAGCCGTTGGGGCCTGGGCCGGAAGTCGATGGAGGGCGCGATGCGGCTCATGTCGTCCACGTACCCCAGCTGGTGGTGGTCGTCACGCAGCCTACCCTGCACCGTGAAGTCCTTGGGGTCGATGACGGACTCGGCCGCCTCCAGGGCCTCCATCTGTTCCGGCGTGTAGAACTTTTTCAGCGCCTTGAAATCCTTTTCGCTGTAGTCCGGGAACTTCTCCCTGGTAAACTTCTGCTTCGCCTCCTCCGATACAAGGCCCATCTCGGCCGCGCGCACGTTGCTGAACCGTGGCTTCCGTCTGGCCTCGAGGGGCGCAGACATGTGGAAATGCCGCCGACATGACGGGGCTGGTGCTGACCCTGCTGCTGACCCTGTCGTCGTAGATATTGCAGTCGCACGAAAGGGGTGTTGTATTAGTCGCGTCGTCGTTGCTGGTGTCGTCGCTGTCGTTGTCCTTGGCGCCGAGGCCAGGCACCGCCGGGAGAGCAAGCTCCGGGCGGCGGGACGTGTTGCGCTCATCACTCGCTGCTGCCTGCCACTGAATTGAAGCCGTCGATGGTCCCCAATGGCTGGCTAACTGAGGGGAGGACGCTGTGCCGGAGAGCTTCCCAAATGCTTGCTTGTGGATTGATCTGCCCTTTCCCTTCCCCCTAGAAATTTTTGGCCCGAAGCTTGGGGCAGCTGCTGCCAAGCCTGCAGGACCCCTGTCCCCAGCACAAAGACTCGTGTGCGAGTTTCTCAAGTAAGTACACGTGGGCCATCTCGTGATATGTCCCGTGCTATGCCAAGTCTTTGGGCCCCACCTTGAGAACCCAAGCTCTGAGGCTCGAACGAGCCAGCGCAGATTTGGCCAATTAGAGGAGCTTACATAACCAGAATCAGTTGATTCTGGAGCAATCCTGAAACACAGGGGTTTCGCTGGACTGGCCCCCTTTCCAGCGAGAGACAGCCACTTGGGACTTTGGGACTTCACAGAGACCGAGTAGGAAGCCCAGCGGATTGTCTCAAGGATCCGAGTTTCGGGTTTCGAAGTGGCATCAGCAGGTAAACGCCATCTTTCTTTCTATCCTCGTCGCCACAGCTTCTCCTCCATTCTTCTGACCGTTTCCCCTCGTGTTTGGCGGATATCTTAATCTTCTGTGTGTATCTTGCGTCGTCAGCTGTGAACTTTGTCTTGCAGCGCAGGCAAATCTTCCAGTTTCTTCTTCATTTTCCGTTCCTATCTATAGTTATCTATAGACATCCAGACGACCTTCTGCAGTTCCTTTAATTCAAAGCCAGGACGTCAAGTTCTTGGCGACGTTGTGGAAGCCTCAAAACGAAGGAGGAGAAATAGCGTCTGGCACGTCTCTCCAGTCACTTTCTTTCTCTGTCTTTCTTTCTTCCCGAACGGAACAGGCAAGCAACGTCTTGAGGAAAAGAATAAGAAGCAAAAAGACGACCGATCAAAATGGCAACCACCACGAGCGCCACCGCCGCCGCCGAGCCCACAAAGCCCCCCGGCCAGTTCGACTGGTTCGGCAAGATCGGCGCGACTCCCCAGGCCGTCGCCGTGCTCAACGACCAGCCCATCCTCTTCACCATCCTGCTCATCGTCCTTGTCGCTGTCATTTTGCAAATCGTCCTGCTCTGGTACATCCACTACGCCACCTTGAAGCCGGAGCAGAAGAAGAAGAAGGAGCCTAAGAAGGACGTGAAGAAGCCCGTCCCTGCAGCGAAGCCACCTGCGCAGAGATAGATATGGGGGAAGTGACGGACACGCATGCTAGGCTTTCCATTTGGCCGGTCGGGGCTCAGGGTCCACGGTAGCTTCGTCTGGATTTGAGCAGATGGATGGTCTCACTGTGGCGGTGTTGACTGAGATGGGGGCCGGGGAGCGGTCGAGTTGGTGAGGCCCTCGCTTGGCAGCTAGGTGATATGGGCCGGAGGCTGGATACGGGTGGACATGTGGATAGGCTGGCATTCATCGCGTGGTTTCCCTCACACCAGCCGTCTGACCTTCAGGGTGGAGTTTCCCGTTGAACCGGATATTCCTCGTGAATAAGTCAGGTCGTTCTGATGGAGCTCATCCCGAGGGAGACGACCGATTGCACTGGAAATCAGGCGTTCAGAAGAAGGGAAGGTTCGAATGACAAGTTTGTACCATGTTTCTTGTGTCTCCAAGCTGCCTAGGATAGCCCTCCTCTGCATCATTGATCACTCTGGGTTCTCAAAGGCCTCATTTCACTCTTCACCAGTTACATACTTCTTTTCCTTCTTTATCTTCGCTAGTTTATATCTGCTCTAGGTGAACTTGGCACACTTTCTGCTATTTTATCCGCATTTCAAGAATGAAGAAGTTGGTTGAATTCCAAGGTCGATTTTTCCTGATCCCACATTCTCTCTTCCGTATCACCTCCCAGATAAGCAAACGCTTTCTCAGGATGCCATGAAGGCGCCTGACATAGCTAGAGGAATGTTGACGTCGGATTGTGCTTGTGCGTTTCGGTCAACCAGAAGCCCATTATTCAGGAGCAAATTCACGCAGCCCGTTCCTGGCTGGACCGAAAGGGGTAATCGAAAGAGATAGGACAGTATGTGTCATGCGGCTCAGCCCGCGAGAAGCTGTCGTCGACATTGTCGTTCAAAGAAGACTGAGGGTGTCAAGTAAGCCGTGTCCATCTCGTCCTCGCTGAAATGATCCTCCATGCCGTACTCTTCTTCAGGAGCATACTGATCGGCTTGCTCCTGACACGGTCGCCACGTGAGCCCAAGGCAATCTCCGCAATCGCAGGGAGGTGAGTCACCCTCCTCAGCGACTCCTTGGTCTCGAGTGGGAGAGTGGTCATCATAGTATTGGACAGTCTCGTAACCGTGAAAGCGCCTCTGGTGGCCGTCATTCGCGCATAGGAGCTCATCTTCGCATATGTCGTCCACCGCCATCTCATAAAGATCCTCGCCATAGCTGCCTACTTCACATTCAAGCTCGAACTGATCTTGATATTGGTCCTGAGCAGCGTATCAGTACTGTTTTGTGCTCAACACACGGGTCAAAGGTCGGGAAAACTTGCCTGAATGCAATCATGGTGTATCATATGGTAATGATCAGGCTCCAACTGCCAGTGCTCTGGCAGATTCTGAGATTCCATGTCCAAGCCATACTCATCAAGGCCGCCGTACGCCTTTGACGTCCGAGTATCCCCACCCAAGTCGTACTCCTCTAGCTCGCTGTCCTGGTCCCCGCCTCTCCAGTCCCGATTTGGAGCAGAAGGGAATATTTCGGATTCATCTCTTACATTCTCAGCATCGCTGTTGGAGCAATATTTAATGCGGTCTCTCACGCGAGGCGCTGCCGTAGGAGACATTCCTTTTTGTAGGATGGCCCAGAGTCTTCTGCCAATTTGGTCAGGGAGTTCAGACCCTGTTGACTCACCAACCAGCGCACCTATCTGTGAGCCATCGGACCCGTTGGCTGGCTCTTCCTGCCCCAGAGCGCTCCTTGCCAGTCCTTCAGCTTTTAATCTCAGAGTCGGTGACTGGGCATCGGTTGTTAGGCGAGACAGGACCGAACTGATGGGGTGCAACAAGGATGATCGTAGAGTCACGGACTAACTTGGTGTTAACAATCGTGGAGGCAATAGGAGACGATCCGTCTAGCCACCTGAGCATCACCTACCTGAAAGTGTCCCACCTTCCATGCCGCAGGTGCGATCTCGAGTAGAGTGCGCGACTGGATCCCCTCCAATATCTTGATCCCATAGATTTTCTGTTTGATGCCCAGAAGGGAATACAATGCGCCTTTGATCAGGAGCTCGAGTTGGCCAATAGTGTTTGTAGGGGTTGGCATCCCCTGGCATGTGCCGGGGGCGGCATTTCGAGTCGTTTGGGATCCCGGGGTTCTGGCTGATCGCTCAGTGGTCGCCCCATTCCGCGTCATCGAGCGGGTTACCCGATCAGACTGGTGGTTCATATTCTGGTGGTTGCTTGTTGCCTTCTTCGGCTGTGGTGTCACCGCCGGCCTTGAAGTGGTCTCGAACTCGAATGAGCATGCTAAGCATTGAAATTGAGCTCTCATCGGTAATGTGCAAGCCAGATGGCTAGAGGTACGGATAGAAGGGTGCTGTTTGACTGAGAAGATATCCTGCAGCGATGGTGCGGCGCCTGATCGATGTCTCTGGCTTCGATCCATCTGCAGCCCAAGGGACTCCCAGACCTGTGAGAGTCTGTTAGCGCTGGAGCGTTGGGAAGCAGAGGGCGCTCCTGTTGAGTAGTGCATGCCTACCGGAGAATGCCTGATAGCTTCGATCATTTGCCTTTCAGGCAGATGCTCGAGGCCAATGACACTGGGGTCGCCGGTGAAAGAGACCCTGACGCCGAACCGGCAAGGGCTGGCTCGCTCGATCCACAGGTGTCCCGATGCCACTTGCTGATACAAGTCCTCCGCCGTAGCCCTTTCACCTTGCCAGTCGTCAGGAAGTGCTATTTGAAACTCGCTGGTAAGGCTCAATGTGATCGGAAGGTCTCGTAGGGAAAGCTGGAGTCTGCCCAGTGAGATGCTGGTGCTCCTCATGACAGTCTAAACGGCGTGGGACTGGATACATCGGACTTGACAGAGTCGGAAACACAGATCAACCAATCTGAAAGAAGCTGCTTCCTTCACATTGTTTTGGGGGATCTGAACCAAACATCTGAGTCAAAATTGGAGTGGCGGAAAGAGTCACCCCAGCCTCTGTCGGAAGAAGGGGGCCTAGAGGATTTGGGCCGGCAGGGAGAAGGACCATAGGACGGCGGATTGGTCGGTGGACAGGTCGAGGGTAATGCGATGTCGAAAAGAGCCCATCAAATCGATTTTGCCTTTAAATTCTGGGCAGTACTTCTGTTCGATCATGGTGAGCAGTTTCTTGATTCGTCCACCAAGCGATGCAACTGCCTGTCTTGGAGCTGGCTGCTCAAGAACGCACTTCCAAGCTGGGGAAGAACCCATGTGTTCCAGGCAAGACCAGCATGGCCAAACAGGAAAGAGCCCTCCAAGTAAGACCTTTCACCTGAATCTCCCAAAGTTTGCCTTCCAATTTGCCCGGCGGCAAGCGGGAAAGCTGGGCATGACGACAACCCTTGAGACCTGCTTTCGCGGTGTAACATTATTTGTCTTTCTGAGTATCTTGATCACAAGAAAAGGATCTCGAGATACTTGCTTCCTCCTATCCAAGAATCTCAGCAGCCTTAGCATATGAGCACATCGTCTATTGATTCTCGGTCATGGTAGCCAAAGCTAAGTTTCTTCTGCAGACTGATGGGGTCAAGAATTCGGGGCAGAGGGCAGCTTGGTGCGGCACTAACAGCAGCAAGCCCACCTACAACGTCATCCCACATATCCGCGTATCTCGGCATTCTTTGTACATATCTTGCTACCTTGGGAGGTATCTACCCAAATTCATATCTTCATTACTCGTATGGAGGTACCGACCTCTATTGGGCGACGTCAGATTTACTATCTTGTATTCGTATTCTAGATCAGCGATTGAAACCAGCTCCATTGTTGACTGCCTTGTGGCGGTTCAGGAGATCCTTCGATGATAGGTAGCTTTGTGCTGCGTCGGCATGGTATACAAGGGGCTATTGGACCCTGAAGCATCTTGCCTTTATAACTCAGACGCAGTAGTCTCAGTCCCAGTCAAATTTAGTCGGGGTGGCCTACATCTTATTCTGCCGAATTAGTACTTAGATATGTGTTCTAGGCGTTCTCGAGATCAGATTGTGTTCTGAGTGTATGCTAGTCTTGTGTGACCTATCGGCTGCTACACTCTTAGGGGAGGTTCGAGAGCTTCCATTGTTGAGGGTCTCAAGAGAAGAGAGGAGGCCACAGCATATTACATTACATGTAGCTTGCCTCCCCGCTTTCCCAGTTCCCCAGGGTTCAGATACGCACCCGTGGCGCTCCGAGGGACCACTTCTGCTTCCCACGATGAGCCGCCGAATCCCACCAGCCGAGTGCGGCTATGAGTCCCCGGACGAATCACAGATTCGGGGCCCCGGCTCGACTCCCGAGTCACCCATCTCGCGGCACGTCCTGGAACCGGAGACGGCGGTTCCTCGGCGCCCGCAGCTCACCGGTCCCTCGAGTTTGAGCGCGATGGTCACTCGTGCACACTTCTCCGGACCTCAAGGGAAGGTCGGGCTGAGGGACAGGATTGGGTGCTATCGGTGGACGTGGTTCACGATGACGATGGTGGGTGACCCCGTCTGCCAGATGGTAATGTCTCGTAACTGAATATGGGAATGCTTTATAGGCTACCGGTGGCATCGCCAACGTTCTATACTCTGGTGCGAGGTCCCAAAAACTCCGAAAATCCCTGTTTCCATTTCCACTCCCTCTCTGGCCATGTTAGACTCACCAAGCTTGCAGTCCCTTTTCGATCGAGATGGCTGACTGTGGTTGGGACCATCTTCTACCTCTTCAACATTGTGTTGTTCTTGTTGAACTCTATTTTGATCACCCTCAGGTTCAGGCTCCACCGGGGAAGCTTCGTGGCATCCTTCAGGAATCAAGTCGAATCGCTCTTTGTTCCAGCTTTTGTAAGAATCTTCGGAGAGCTCCCCCGATCAACTCGGCTATATCAAGACACTAACAATCTCGTAAGGTCGTCTCGTACGCATATCTTGTGACAGCCCACGCCCATCTAGGAGTGACCCCTGGCCGCTGACCCCTTGACCCCTGACCCCTGACCCTCTTCCCCGACGAACAGAATCGCGGTGATCCTCATCAATACCTGCCAGTATGGCATACCAAAGGCCGGCTGCTGGCTTCAAACCACACTGGAGTCTCTGTTCTGGGTGTACATGGGCTTGAGTGTATTCGCCAGCGCGGGGATGTATCTGCTCCTCTGGTCAACACAGTAAACGTCCCGTCCAGTCCAAGCCCCGCCAGTCCCGCCACCAATAACCTCAGCTATTCGTCCGCGCTGACCACCCACCCAACCCTCCTCCGCACAAACCCGCAGGGTGTTTCCCCTCCACACGATGACGCCCGTCTGGGTGTTCCCGGCATATCCGCTCCTCTTGGCCGCCCCCTTCGCCGGCACCCTGATCAACGTCACGATCGCCTCGGGGAGGGGCATCACGACCAACACCATGGCTGTCGCGCTGTGCGCCGTCGCCGTCCAGGCCACCGGCTTCCTCATCAGCTTCATGATCTGCGCGGCCTTTATTTACCGGCTCATGACGCAGAAGCTGCCTAGAGACGATCAAAGACCTGGCGTGGTGAGTGGATGCTTTCCATGTTGCGCCCCTGAATCACATCAAGGAGGGGTGGGGGCCCCCACGGCTTTCACAAGACTGACACCTGAGCTCTAGTTCATATCCATCGGTCCGAGCGGTTTCACCGTTGCTGGGATAGGTGAGCAAGAAGAAAGGGGACAAGGGTGATGAAGAAAGGGAGAGCGAAGAGGCAGCGCTAACAGCGGTGCAATTCTCACAGTCCTTCTCGGAAGCCAGGCAGAGGAAATATTCCCTCCCAACTTCCTCGGCGTCGGAAATTCCCCAAGCATCTTCAAGCTCCTTGCGTACGTAACAGGGCTCTGCCTCTGGGGGATGTGCATCTGGTTTCTCCTGGTGTCGGTCGGGTCGCTGTGGAAGTACCTGAAGACGCCGAGCAAGTTCAACTTCCGTAGGTTTTATCCCCTGTTTGTTCGTTTTGATGTTAGGCACCGAAGGGGGAGAGAAAAACAAAAAGACCGAAAAAAGACAACCGCCTGACTCAAATGATGAGTCCCTCATGAACAGAAATGACTTGGTTCTCATTCGTGTTCCCAAACACCGCCATGGTAACGGCAACCATCCAGCTCGGGCGCGCGTTCGACAGCCAGACGCTGCAGATCTTCGGCTGCGTCCTGGCCGGCTGCATCGTGGTTGTCTGGGCCCTGGTCTTCGCGTCCATGCTGCGATGCCTCTGGAGGCGGGAGCTGCTGTGGCCCAAAGAGCCCAAGTCTGAAGCTTAGGGGGCATGGATGGAGAGTTGCTTCTGGTGTTGAGAGGAGGCGCCGGGGAAGTAAGCCGGGGAGATGTTTTTTCCACCAAAGGGGGCTCATGGATGGTTGATGATGCACACCAAAAGAAATTGACGGCACAGACAGCAAACTGCTGACTCACAAGCGAGTCAAACTCAGACGAAGAATCAGCCAAGACAAGGGAGACGAGGACGGCGATGGCAATTGAGCAAAATATATCGGCCAATTTATCCAGATAAATACATCAACACCCTAGGGAGAGAGACAACCTCAAAAGCCCAGACCCGCCCAGATCCTATCCCTCTCAGTCCGGATGCGGGAACTCGTCCTCGAGCTGCAGCCTGACCCCGACGTTCATACTGATGAGCTCCTGCACCAGCAGCTTGGCGGCGTAGGGCATCGTCATGGCCGTCACCTCCCTCGTGGACTTGCACGTCTGGCAGTAGCCCTTGTAGCCGAACAGGCCGCAGCGCTGGCAGATGTCAACGGAGCAGGCGTCGGACGAGTGCATCAGCCGCTCTAGCAGCAGCTGCGACGCGCCGTAGGCAATGAGGCAGTCGCGCTCCATCTCGCCAAGGCGCAGCCCCCCGTCCCTCGAGCGGCCCTCGGTGGGCTGCCGCGTCAGGATGGCCCGGGGCCCTTTCGACCGCGAGTGCATCTTGTCCTGCACCATGTGCTTGAGCCTCTGGTAGTAGATAGGCCCGTTGAAGATGTAGGCCTCGAGCGGCTCGCCCGTGATGCCCGAGGTGAAGTAGTCCTTGCCCTCCCAACTGAAGCCCCTCCTCACGAGCTCGGCCCCCATGGCCTCGACCGGGTGCGACCGGAACGCGTCGCCGTAGCCATAGGTCCTGTCCCCCTTGACGATGCTAGCCTTCCCCGTCAGGCACTCGAACAGCTTCCCCACCGTCATCCGGGACGGGAAGCCGTGCGGGTTCATGATGATGTCCGGGACCAGGCCCGAGTCGGAAAATGGCATGTCCTCCTGGTCGACGATGATGCCCACCACGCCCTTCTGCCCGTGGCGGGACGAGAACTTGTCACCCAGCTCCGGCCGCCGCGTCTGCCGCGTCTGCACCTTGACCAGCACGTGCTCCTTCTCCGTCATGGTGATCATCACCTTGTCGATATAGCTCGGGTCTGGGGTGCGGTACGATATGGACGAGTCGCGCACCTCGTTGGTGCCCACGTCGTTGCCTATCCCTGTGGACCCTTGGTCAATGGGCGTCTCCTTCTTGATCATGGCCTCGCCGGCGTGGATCCTCGACCCGACGGTGGCGAGGCCGTCCATGTCGATGGCGCGGTGCTTTTCGATCGGAATCCCCGTCTTCGGGTCCAGCTCCGGCCCAGTGATCCTTTCGCTCCGGTTGTTGGCGTACGTCTGCAGCTCGGCCACGTGCTTGCGGAACACCTGGCAGCGGCCGAACCCTCTGTCGCACGAGGCCTTGTTCAGCACCAGGGCGTCCTCGATGTCGTATCCGGAGTAGGACATGACGACGACGGTCGCGTTTTGGCCTGCTGGAAGCTTGTCGTAGTGGATGAGCTCAATCGTCTTGGTGATCACCATGGGCCGCTGTGGATATACGAGGGTGTAGAGCAGGGTGTCGATGCGGTTGAACTGGTTGTATGCGATGGCGCCGATGGCTTGCTTGCCCATTGCACACTGGTATGTGTTTCGGGGCGACTGGTTGTGGTGAGGGAAGGGAATCAGTCCAGCCACGGCACCAAGGATGGTAAAGGGCTCAATCTCTATGTGGGTCGTTGCTGGTGTCACATCCTTCTCATAAAGGGCGACAAGCGCGTCGTTCTCCTCGTTGACGTCCAGGTACTCGATGATGCCGTTCCGCAGGAAGTCGTCAAACTCAACCTTGGCAAGGTGAAGCATCTTCAGGTGTTCTGACCGGAGCGCTGGCTCGCCGTTCTTGACGATGATGTATGGCCTACAGATACGGCCTTCGTCGGTGGCGATGTGGACGGCTGAGAAGTGAGAGTTGAGGTTGATGCTGACAAAGGGAGACAGAAACCCTCTCCTCCTCATGTTTCTGAACCTCCTGGCAAACTCCTCCGGGTTGGTCGTGAGGGCGAAAGGGGTTCCGTTCACATTGACAATATACGAGTCTGGTCTGTGCATCTCTGCCCCTGAGAAATTCATTAGAGACTCGGCACCCGAGTCCAGGCTGAGAATCCACCTCTTGACGGGCTCCTCCTCCACGTGTGTTGTAATGTGCGTCATCAGGGCCAAGTTCTTCACCAAACCACAGGCCTCTCCTTCGGGGGTATCTGAAGGGCACAGCATCCCCCATTGTGACGGCTGCAGCGCTCGCGGCCCGCTGACCTTCCTCGTCTTCTCAAACTGACTGCTGATGCGGGTCATCATCCCCAGAGCGCTGATGTAGCTCAATCGGCTGAGCACGTGCGTCACGCCGGCCCTGTTCATATTGAACCGCTTCACATTCCAGTTTCCAGACTGGATCGCTCTGTTCATGCCTGCCGAGATGTGACCCGAGGTGGCTGTGATAGAGTTCAGCGGGTCAAACGGCACGCCCCTGTTCGGCTTCCGAAGGAACTTGTCGATGTTCCATCTTAAATCTACCAAGAACTTCTTGAACAGGTCTTCGAAAAGAAGGGAGAGCAGTTGCCCGGCCAGCTCTAGCCGCTTATTGCCGACAAAGTCGCGGTCGTCGACCAGTTTGGAGTCGTGGGATGCCATCAGCACGCGGCGCACCATCATGGCGACGTAGATGGCCTTGGGGTAGAAGTCGAGGCCGACGATGGGAACATGGGCTATAATCATGGTCGCCAGAGCCTCAAGCCCTTCCTCGACATTGTTACGTTTCTGCTGCATACCGCCCCCGCCGCCGGGGGACTTCTTGTTGGAGCCCATCTTGACGCGGGCCCCTATGAACTCGAGCGCCTGGTGCTGGGTGAAGACGCCGGCCCTGGCAGCGTCGTCGAAGTTGACAGCGAAGTCGTCCTGGTATCGACCGTCAGTGCCCGCCACCAGCTGCATGATCTCAAAGTCGGGCAGGCCACCGAGGGCCTTCAGGACGATGACTATGGGCACGTTCTCGACGAGGATATTGTGCTGCAGAGAGATGCGCTCCTTCTTGAGCGTCACGTAGGTTTTGGACTTCCTCTCGTGCGTCGAGCTCGTGACGGATGCGGAAATCACGTTGTTCTTCTCGTCGGCCTCGACGATGACTCGGTTCTTGCTCAGCTGCTCCTGGATCAGTATGACCTTCTCCGTGCCGTTGATGATGAAGTAGCCACCGGGATCCAGGGGGCACTCGTTCATCTCCTCCATCTCTGCGTTGGTGGCGCCGTTCAGACGGCAGTTGGAGCTCTTGAGCATGATGGGGAGGCGGCCCAGCTGGACGTTCCGACGGATGACCTTCTTCTTGTCCCGGAAGTAAGCGATGTCGACGAGGATAGGGGCGGCGTAGGTCATGTCGCGGAGGCGACACTCCATCGGGGTCACCTCATTCTGGGCCTTGATGTCGGTGTACTCAGCCCGGGAGGGCTTGCCGATCCGGATGTCGGTGAACTCGAGGAAGAAGCCACTCTCGACATCGCTTCGGACTATTCGGTTCGCCTTGACTATCTCCTTGATATCGGTATTGATGAAGAAGTTGTAAGAGTCAATGTGCCTGGAACCAGGGACAGCCAAGTTAGTACATGTATATGACGAGTTACGACAGGACAATCACGAGACTTGGTGGTAGACATACTGCTTGACCAATCCTAGATAAATACGTTTGGTCAGCTTAGGTGTCCTTTCGCAGGCACATCAGATCTAAATGGTATATCTCGCGAGTCGTACCTTTGACTTTTAAAAAAGCAGGGAGCAACTGCCACTTGTCTTCGACGGTGTTGATCTGGTCTGTGAGCTTTTTGCCATTATAGAATGGCTCTAGCAGGGCCTCAAATCCGTCGTCAATCAAAGGCATCGTTATTGGATCGTGCGCCTAGCATACTAGCGGACGATATTTGCAGCTGTCGCAGTCATCGATGCAGCATATATCCGCGAACATAGTCGACGTTGTACCAAAGCTGCCCCGCGACATTTTGAAGCTGAGCTCTAGAAGTCGCAGAGTAAGTGTTATCGATAAGCTGATAATAAGGAGCTTCAGTCAGATAAGATATCCATGCTGCTGGGTCGGCCACGGCCCACGATTTGAGCGGCATGCATCTCTCAACGAATTCGGTACCGCTGAGAAACCGAAGCCTGGTCTTAGCAACGGCAGCTGAGCTCTTTTGTTGCCCTTTGCGTGGCTTTGCCACGCCGTAGACAGTTGATGTCTACCTATGCCCTTCAGTCTACATTCCCTAGACTTAACCATGACCCGATGGTTGTGCTTCGTACGGACGTGCCGTCTCAAGGGATCCGAGGGAAGATTCCTCTCGGATTTTTCTTTTTCGGATGTGCACAACATAGGGCTACCGCGGCTTCCCAGGTAGCTGATGCGAAGAGGCAGGAGCCCAATGAACGACATCGGCCACAAATGGATTCAGGAAAGGGTTCACCTATGTTGATACCCTATAGGACTAGGGGCACCAACACAAGTGACAAGACTGCCATTCGCGCCTAGCTTGACTACTGGATGCAGCCTCATGCATCCGGTGGAGCGCATGCTGGCTGGCTGTCTCAGCGCGACCGTGATGAAAATAGGTATGCGTGCGTCATGTAGGGACATTGGACTACGCGGTCGTCGGTACTGCTGTTGTCCAATCTTGAGTCTCCAGTCTGCAGTCTGCGCTTGGACCGGAACATCGTCGGCGTGGCATTTGTGTCGTCTCTTTGTCTGTCTGTGCTCTACCCCGCCTCCGCTCCCGTCTCCATGGACGGATTTTGAGGCTTGTACGGATGACTGCGTATGGAATGCTGAGAGGGTAACTCTACTACCTACCTGCCCGCTTGATTCACCGACTGAATATTAGAGCCTGCCAATTGGCTTTGCGTAGTAAAGTCATATGGTTGCCGTTCAATCTATGCATGTAAGGTAGTTGCCACTGCGATGTTCTCCTCTTGCCGTAGCGCTGGTGGTCTCTGCAGTTCCGATTCTCTTTTCTGCCAACATGCCAACCTGGCTGAACCCCACATTGATCAACAAATGTGCATGATGGGGAATCGGCATCTGCTTGATGAGCACGCAGAGTCACAGACGCAGAGGTGAATTGGAAAGGCGCCAGTATGTCATGTCTATTGGTAATAATGCATACCCATGACTGGCCTTGAGCCGATAGAGTACACGATAGGTCACCCCTCAAATCGAAGAGCCTGAGAGCCACCCGGAGAGAAGAGCGGTGAGCAGAATGGAAGAGAGAGGACTGGACGCCCTGGAGCTTTGGAAGGTCGGGTACAGTGGATGCCATACTGTGCGTCCAAATACAGAGGATTTAGGGGCTGGGATCATTCCTTTTCTCTTCGGTGCTTCTCTTCGGGTTGGTACGAGGGTTCCGTAGTATCCAGTGGACATTCATTCCCTCAATCATTTAATTTTCCCTTTTTAAGCTTGTGCGTGGGCCTTTGTTCTTTCTTTCCATGGACTACACCGACATTACGGGCTTACTCAAGAAGAATCATAGCTCGGGGTATCCATGGCTGTCATACTGATCGATGAGGCTCTCCAGTCGGGGCGAACGAGAAGACGGTGGTGATTGACTAGTCAAGTGTCACCGCCTCCATGTGCGTTCAAGGTGGTTGCAAGCCTGCAATGCTATGTGGCTTCCCACATTTTAACGTTAACACTTAAACGCACCCGCCAGAGACGCAACCAGCAAGCACAGGCTTGTCGGTCCGGCCCTGTGTGAATCAAGACCGTCTCAACTCTGGAAAGGCTTGTCATGCGAAATAAGCTGCTTTGGCTGCTCTGTAATAGGTGTATATCCGGATGTCTCTCTTTCTTGCTGGCTGTGAACGAGGTCCGTTTCAAGCAGATCCTCAGCCAGGCGCTAGTAGGTGCTGGGTTTTTGAGAGCGGGAGGACCCTGTCTGTCCATGTCCACCTCAGAGTCTAGGAAATCCCTGGTGAGTGAAAGGGGCATGAAAAAGTTAAGTCTAGCCTCTTTAGGCGAGTTTCCTGCGCGGGTTAGCACTAACGGAAGCGATATCAACAGGTACCTTTTGGCTCCCTCTGGCACGTTCTGAGGTGGCTTTCAACCGTTGGGACCAGGATGAACCTGATGGTCGGTCAACAACTTTTGCCTGATCGCCAATACCACGATGAGCAGCAGCATGCCGGCGCCGACACATGTGCGCTCTCTGTTTGATAGTCATGCTTTGCCTTGGAGAGTCGAAGGCCCCCTCCTCAGCTCCAGAGCCGGGTAAATGCACCTCTAGTAAAAGAAGAAGAAAAATGCAAAGATGCCTGTAGGGAGGTAGCTCTCAACCCCACGCCGACTCAGGCGGGTTACGGGGCCATGAGGGAGACAAGGCGATGGGGGTTTGGCTACTATGTACCTTCGGCCCGTACTGTGCCTCTGCTGCGTGCTGCATAGGTATCGGGGCGGGGGAACAGCCCCTCGATGGTCAGTTGTTAGTTCAATGTTGCTCTTGGTGGGTTTTGCTGCAGGCGATATTCTGAGGCCTGAAATACCCTTGCCCGATGGTGGGCTACGTATGTCGCCATCCATCTTCAGGGATCCCTGGTCGCCATCAGCACTCCGCTAGCGGCACCAGATGTGCGTTCCAGGGGCTCGCGGGCTAGATGGGCAAAAGACCGATTGTGGACAAACCCGATATTGGTCGGGTTGTGTTCGTGGAGCTAAACTAGGCGAACATTTGATGGTGGCGAGAGCTGGGAAAGTATTTAGCACCTACCCTAAATATCAGGGTAGGTAGCTGTCTTTAGTAGGCATTCAAGGACGTATCGAACATCGTGCAGTCCAGTGACCCGTGCAAAATAGACGATCGCGACCTTTCATGCTAGTGCATTATCAGATGGCAACGGTGCGGTTCCCTCTCAACCTTTTCTTTTGTAAAAGGCACGCATATTGGACATGATTTTCTCCGAGTTTGGCAGAGATGTGAGCTCGGGGTGGATAGCCGTGGCGTTCTACCTATCCCTCAGTATGGTGACTGCTGTTTCAAGGCGTTCTGGGCGCGGTGGAAGTGCCCTGACGGTAAGGGGGCGGATGGGCAGTACCTCTCGCCGCTGCTAGAAGCAGTGAGAAGCCTGCGGCCTTCTGGAGTCCACTTGACGATATTCAAGGTATTGAATGAGTGAAAAACATAGGTACGAAGGACAGCATACTAGGGCTAACACGTACATAGAAGGACACAGAAAATGGGTACTTGCGAGTGGCAGGGCACCCCAATCCGGAGTATGAAGCAAACCTACCTCGTACTAGAACGAAGGGTTGTGCGACTGGCGGGATACCTACCGCTAGTCGGTTGATGGGCAGTACATAGGGACAAGTATGCGAAGGGGGAACGAAGGTGGCCGTGAATCGGCGGCTTCTGCTTCAAGTGGTTGACTGGCCATAGACCGTGGGCTATGTGGCGGGCTGGGAGGGGGAGCGGTAGGGGACGTCGCCCCCTGTACGTGATATGGATGAGCAATGGCAATCCCACACCGCTTGCCTCCGGTGCCTCTGCATGCAGACTGCAGGACAGTGCGACAACTTTTGTCCGTCCAAAAGAATATGCCCTCTTCTCCGCGAGTCACTGACATTGACGGTCTTGGATGGCAGCCCAAGCCGAAATAGTATCAATGTAGTCAAGGTAATTCTACTACGACACGGAGACAGGGAGGAATCAAAGGCTGGGGTCCTCCATCTGGACCCTGGAGGTCTACGGAGAGAGAGCGTTTCTTCGATTCGATTTATTAGTAGCGATTCGAGCGCAGCAGGGCTCCAAAGGCCAAAAGGCCCAACGGGGCACGCTGTGTTATTAGGCAGCGGGCTGGTTCCGGGGTTCAGCTGGGCGCTTGCGTTCGATTGGCTGCACTTTTTCTACGGCAGGACGCCGCCAGGGGTGGCGTCTTGACCTGCAGGGTTAGGTTCGCCAGAGGTTGGGCGGGCAGACAAGACAGTGCAGGTGCAGGTGCAAGTGTGGGAAAGTGGAAAGTGTGGTCCCCTTCTCGGACGGACCTCGTTGAACCTCCAGCCGGCCAAGCAGCCAAAAACGATGCACTCCCTCTCCTCCTCATCAACTCCCCACGCTCTTTTGGACCTGTTTGCAACCTCTCACCGCTGCTCCTGGCTCTCCAGGGCGCAAACTGTGCAATATATTGTTTTCAAAGGTGAGTTCCCACGCCCTAGATCGTCTGTTGTCCTCGCTCTGTCGTCTCCGTTGCCGCTTGGCCTTGTGAAACACGGGCCTTCGCCAGGCGCGACGTCAAGCGTCAAGTTGCCAAAAAAGGGTCCTCTCACCATGGCACACAATTGTCGGTGGGCGCGGGCGGCAACGCCAACGAAGAAGCGACGGGAGAGACAGAGCAGCACAAGAAGACTCCGCAAGCAAGACGGCGAGAAAGTAAAATAAGGAGAATTTTCTCCCTTAAACTCTCTCTGCCTCTTTCGTGCAACCTTGTTGCCCGTCTTCTATAAAGAGCCCTAGCACCCCAGCATCTCACGGCCGTCCAACTTATCTCCTAGTCTCTTTCGTGCCGAATTTCAAGGTCGCTAACTCTGCCCATCCGTTCTCTCTGGCAGTATCCCTATAATAAACGGACGCGAGAGTCCGTTTTGCCGCGATCTGGGCGCGGATTCGGCCGTGTACGAAGAAAGGAGAAAGAAGAAGAAAATTCCTTGTTGTCTCTTGTCTCTGTCTCTGTGTCTGGGTTTGTAACAAAGAGAAGAAAAAACGGGACCGATCGAAAGAAGATGGATGAGCTGCGCTTCCGATCGCAGCAGTCGCCGAGGACCGACCTCATGATGAACTCGCTAGTCTCCCCCCCGCGCAACAACCGGCACTCTGGGACCTTCGCCGCCCACCCCCACGATTCCCGCTCCGCCTTGCCTCGCCGCTTCACAACAGACTCGGGTCGTGTACCAACACTTTCGTCCATAACCACCCAACGCGGCCCGGAGCCGCAGGATTTTGCCAGCAATGCTGTGGGTGTTGCGCCCTCCCGAGACTTCGCATGTGTGTGTGTGTTCGAGTGTATGACGGACCATGCTAACGAGCTCATTGCAGGCACTGCACAAGGTCCAATTGGTATGCCATATGTCTCGGTCTCCCCCTCGCTTTCATGTCCTTTCTTGTGTCCTACTTGTCTAGGATGGCATCTTCCAGGCGGCTTGAGTTGGGTTGGGTTGGACATTAGGTGGCTCTCGTCTTCTAGCACCACCAGCCCCTCAAAGCAAACCCCGATATATTGGAGATCTCCCGCGGTCACCCCAGGAGCAAACGAGAAGATTTCGGGTCGTGCTAACACCAGGGAGTTTCTCCTTCAGCAGCTCGAGAAGAAACGCCTCGAATATGAGAGGCTCAGGGAGCAGAAGCGGCGGTTCGAGGCCGAGATGCAGAAGCTGGACATGCAGCAGCGGCGGGAGGAGCAGGAGTTGGCGGCCATGCAGGAGGACCTGGGCCGCATCGGCGGGCCCCTGGCCGGCCACCAATCGGAGCCCACAACCCCGCCCGAGTACCGCGACGCCGGCTTCCCCAACATCTTCTCGCGGCCCAACCGCTACTCGACCTCGAGCTTGACATCCCCGCCGGGACTGTACAACCGCCCTAACAGGTCCGGCTCACAGCTCACCTCACCCCAGTCGGGCATCATCCACCAGTCGCGCTTCGCTTTCGACGACCAGATGCCCTCGAGGTCCGTCCCTGGCTCGCGGAGGAACAGCGACGAGGACGAGAAGGAGGAGGCTGTCCGGCAGGACCCCACCAGCCACAGGTCCACGAACGCGTATGTGCTGCTGATTTCCTTTGCGCCTATGTGACATGTTTACATTATTGTTTGGCTGTCATCGTTGCCGTTCTTGTTCTTGTTGCTCCTGGCCGCTTGTTTCTCATCATTATCTCCCGGTCTCGAGTGCTTTGCTTGCAAGTGTGCAAACATGTGGATGTATGAGGCGAGGGTAAGGTGGGAAAGGTGGATACGGATGACCATGATTCCAAGGTGATATCAAGGTCAAGTTCAAGGTCAGTCACGGTCTAAAGGCTGTGGCTAGTGAATCACAAGCGCCTTGTGAGTGAAGAGGGGCACCTCAAGTGAATATTAGATGAAAGCTACGGACTCGAGTGATGGCTCGTGCTTGAATTATTGTTCCCTTATCGTGCTATGCTCGAGGGGGATCTGGGATTCTGCTATTTTGTTCTTGTTATTGTCCTCCACCCTCGTCCATTCTGGCTGGCAACAATTCTCCCCTTTTCCCAGCATCCCTCCGTTTCCTTTTTCATCTATTGTAACAATTGCAAAACCCTGTACGGAAAGCTGTTCCGCGCATCTCTTAAGAGAGCTGCTTCCTGATCCAAAGTAATATTTTGTCGTCTTCTCTGGTTCTTTTCCCTTGTCTCTTTTCCTTCTTGTCCTTGGTCAGATATCGCTTCCTTGGGTGGACCTACAGGCTACCCTCCTGCTAGATTCGATCCTGTATCTTCACACGCACATACACACACATCTCTCTGCTCCTTTCGTTATCATAAACACCTTGCGGGGGTATCTCTGGGTTAGGAAATTCGGCTTCTGTCACAAATTTGGGACATATCTTCTGTTTTCTTGGCCCGCCCAACGTAGTTCAGATCTATGCCCGCCCAGTCTTTATCCTGCGAGAGTCTCGAGACGCACTTCGGAACAGAATACTGACGAGAAACATATTTTCTTGCAGCTTGAACCGCTATTCTATGCCTGTTACTCGATCCAGGACAGGATTCTACGATCTCAATCTTGATCAAACTAATACCGCTCGATTTTTGTTTGGAGACGAGGACAATTCGACCACAGACATGAGCCAGTACGGTCAGGTTTCCAACCCTGACGAGAGCTTCCCTGCCCTTGCCCGTCACGACGATTACTCGGTAAGCCTGCAGTTTATTTCTCTCGCCTTCACTCTCCTGCACCTTCATCCTTGGGCACCGTTACTGTCGATTCATCTCTTCGTCTTGCCCTCTCGCCGGCCTTTCTCCTGTCTAATCCCTCCTTTGTTTGCCTCTCCTTCCTTTCTCTACATTCTTTTGATTTTGGTGACTGTTCTCGGATATCCTTGCGACGTTTCTCTTGAGGGACTTCTCCCAAGAAACCAGACTTGCAACGAGAATCCGGTCAAGTACAAGTCACTTTGCGCTCAGCATTATATCACCTCACCTCAAGCCTCGTACCCTCCCGCACAAGCTTTCGCTCCAAGCCACTCCCCATGAAAAAAATAAATCCAAAAATCCCACCCACGTTGCCTCTCCACAAACCACAAACACCATTGCGCAAAAGCAAACCGAAGCCAGCCCACAGTCGTTTGTCGCACATCAACCATTCCTAATCTCTGCTATCTGATCTTGATCTGAGCCACACATGATCCTGTGACTGAGGAATCCTCTGTTTCTTATCTTCCGCCTTCTTTCCCTTTTTGATTCACTGTTTCCAAACCCCCAATTACCCTATCGCTCTAGTGGTATCTTGGCATCGCGGATCATTAACATTTTTGTCTTCGTGGTGAAAGCTTGCTGCCGCTGCTGCCACGATGGACCTCGCGCTGGAGCAGTCACCCCCAACGGATGGCGCTGTATCTTCCATTTCTACTAGCTGGAACCACGTTAACCGGCACCGACAACAGTCTCTGTCCACCATCGGCTCATCTCAGCTGAATGGGGCTTCGTCTGCTGTATCCACGCAGCCCAGCGGCGGCTCCGAGGTCTCGGCCGTCACCAGTTTGCCTTCGTCCATCCGGCACTCGTTCGACCTGAAGTCGATGGAGATGAACAACAAGTTCTTCGCTGAGGCCGCTGTTGAAGCCAGCAGCATGGGTACCTCCACCGGGCACAACAATCACAACCACGCCCACACCCACAACAACAACAACAACAATCACAACAACCACAACAACAACCTCAACAATCATGTGACAGCCACCCCGCCCAAGCTACAGTCCAGCTTCTCGGCCAACGATGTGCCGACTGTCAAGAGCACGCCGACCGCGTCTCTCATGGGTCTGACTGCTAATAACCACGCCCACCAACATTTCCACAACCACAATGCTAGCATTGGCCGCATCCCTGCGGGTGCCATGGCTGCTCGCCACAGCCGCGAGCTGTCCAATGACAACAGCGGCGGGGCTGGACGTGATGCTGGGGCAGCTGGGGCGTATGCCTCGATCGGGTCTGCCCTCCATGCCAACGCTCCTTCCTTCGGCCCCATGCCGGGCTCCCAGCCGCAGTCTCAGAATCACACACCCGTGCCGGCGACGAGCGGCCCTACGCAGCCGCCCTCGGGCCCTGCTTATGGCAACGGATACTACAACAATGGCGCGGGACAGACTTATGCCAGCCCCAACAATGGCATGGCCACCTACCCCAACGGTCTTCCCCTGCTCGCCACGCAGCTGTCCAACATGAGCATCAACCCGCCCTCTTCCATGTACTCCAACGCAAACTACACTGGCTATGGAAACATCTACACCGGGAACAACGCCGTCCGTGACAGCCAGGCCCGCGTCATCCAGACACGCCGTGCCCTGGACAATGAAGGTGAGCACCGTTCTACATTCGCTTCTACCCCATGTCACTCCATCACGCCTCTTGTGTCAGTAAAGGGGGGTAGTCTTGTTGTGGTCTTGTTTTACTTCCTGAAACTGTATTCTAATGATGACTTTTGCCCTGTTTCTTAGCCATGAACCGCTTCAACAACCTGCCCCTGGAGTCGGTCGGTGGAACCATCTACGAGCTCTGCAAGGACCAGCATGGGTGCCGCTACCTCCAGAAGCAGCTGGAGAACCGGGTTCCCGACCAGGTGCACATGATTTGGCTCGAGACCAACCAGCATGTGGTGGAGCTCATGACGGACCCCTTTGGCAACTATCTGTGCCAGAAGTTGCTGGAGTACTGCAACGACGAGGAGCGCACTGTGCTCATCCAGAATGCCTCGCAAGACATGGTTCGGATCTCCCTGAACCAGCATGGCACCCGCGCCCTGCAGAAGATGATCGAGTTTGTCTCGACGGACGAGCAGGTCCAGATCATCATCGAGTCTCTACGCAACCGCGTGGTAGAGCTCATCCAGGATCTGAATGGCAACCACGTGATTCAGAAGTGCCTGAACAAGCTCAGCTGCACTGACGCGCAGTTCATCTTTGATGCCGTGGGTGGGGCGGCGGTCGAGGTGGGCACTCATCGCCACGGCTGCTGCGTGCTGCAGCGGTGCATCGACCATGCCTCTGGCGACCAGAAGGTGTGGCTCATCCAGCGCATCACGGAGCACGCCGTCACCCTGGTTCAGGACCCGTTCGGCAACTACGTGGTCCAGTACATCATCGACCTCAACGAACCCAGCTTCACTGAGCCGCTTGTGGGCATGTTCAGGGGTCGCATCACCTTCCTGTCTCGTCACAAGTTCAGCTCCAACGTGATTGAGAAGTGCCTCCGTTGCTCCCAGGACGCTTCCAAGGACATGATTGCCGAGGAGCTTCTCGCTCCGGGCGAGATGGAGCGCCTCCTGCGCGACTCGTTTGCCAACTATGTCATACAGACGGCCCTGGAGTACTCTACGCACTTCATGAAACACCGTCTCGTCGACGCCATCCGCCCGATCCTCCCCAGCATCCGCTCTACCCCGTACGGGCGCCGCATCCAGGCCAAGATCCAGGCCTTCGACTCCCGCAGCGGTCAGTCCAGTGGCCAGGTGACGCCCTCCGACTCCACCCAGGGTCAGATCACGACCACCCCTGCGGCTCACACGCGGGCCATGCCCAATAATGTGTCCATCCTGGCTTCTGGTGGTTTCAGCAACGGCCTCAACGGACTCAACGGCGTCGCTGGCAACGGCAATCGCCAGCAACAGCAGCAGCAGCTCTTCCCGGCGCCCAATGTCCTGACCGTTCCGCCCCCGACTCAGCCTGCCAACCGTGCTCCTCAATACGCCCCGCCTCCGTTCCCTCGTGGAGGCATGCAGATGCAGGCTGGCCCGGCCGCTTCTGGCCGTCGTGACGGCCCTGCGGAGAACGGCGAGCAGAACTGGGTCTAGAGAGGACTCTCCCTTGGACGCCACAGTCATCAACTTTTCTCCCATTGTTGTTTCTAACAGAGACGATTCCCATGATATGAGATGAAGACCACGAACAAAATCACAACCCCAAAAACAAAACACAATACAACCACCCGAAAAATCCAAACCAAAAAACCAAAAAAAGGCATTCACCTAACCATACACACTAAGGCACGCAACCCGAGCATAAGCACCCCTGAAGGCGAGGAATAACGACAAGTTCCTGCTACTGGGCTTTGCTTTGTTGTACACTAGAAATCTCGTCTGGCTGCCTCTCAATCTCTTCCTCCAAGATTTCCATTGCCTCACGGGTCTCCTCAACCTCTTTAGAGGACAATCTCTTCCATTCGAGACGGACGGCATCTTATCCATTATACCATCGGACTCTCACACATAGCCCAATGCTCCCACCATCCCCTCGGAGATGACATTCCTGTTTCTTCGGAAACAGCGAGCTGACCCGCCTGATTGGCTCACGTTTGACGGCGGCCGATGGGAGGACTGGGTTTTTAGCTCGTGATGATGCGATGGGATGCGGATCGCGGGGTCATCTCGCCTGTACACGTGTATCACCTCTGACAACACTACTACAACGGCACGTTGATAGATCTTCTTTTTTCTTCTTTTCTTTTTCCTCCCGCGCGGGCTTGTTCTCTGGTGCTTTTCTTCTCTCTCTGATTTCCTTTCCAGATGCTTGAGTTTATTCATTCTATAACGCACAAAAACAACAACTTGCATCCCTTACGAACACTAGGTATTTTCTTTGACATTGTTCATGAACTTTCTCCCCCACTGGACACCGACACCGACCCCTTGTCTTGGCGTTAGCCTGCTTGGATCTCTGCTCCCACTTCTCGGCAAGGACGAAGGGCAGACAGTCTCTTCGGCTTTTCGGCTTTTCCTGGAAACGGTTACAAGACTCATTCAGGAGTACCCAACTCTGTCTATTCTGCCTCATGCAATCTATTCTGCCTCAAGCACAAAACCTCACTACACTGCACACACTACCTGATGCATTTCGATTTCCTTGGCATCTCCCTTCCTCTCTTTGCTTTTGTCTTTTCTGTTTTCTGCCTTCTAATTTCACCTCTGTGGGCGGCAGCCCCTAATTTTCCAATCTCCTGGGAGGCGTTACCCATCTTTCTGCATCTCTTGTCTCATGTCTTCCTAGATGCAGTGAAATCGGCGGCGGTTGATTAAAAAAATCCAGGGAGAGAACACGAGCGGAGGCATCATCGTCGAACGGCATTCAAACTTTTTGTGTGCCGAGCAAGCAAGATAGTACGAGCGCGAAGAAAGCAAGCATGTAGCTGCACCGATACATCTCGGCGAGCGAGCGAGCGTGCTTCTTCTTGTTCTTGCGCCCACGACAAGACAGTCGAATGGGGAGGAAGATCCGGTCCTTCAGGAGTGCTTCTTTCCTTTCCTCTCCTTTCTGTGTGGGGATGCACTACCGGGTGCAATCTGGGCTTTTTCTTTTTCGTTCTATTTTTATATATCTTTTTTGGTACGATGAAGGGACCATGGCACATGAGACCAAGGGGAAGACGACGACGACGACGACTGGACTATGCGCTTTTGGGGATGGCATGGTGTGGCATCGGCTTGTCTTGGGAGGGACAGATGACGAACTACGAACGGGACGACGACCAGCCGCCCGCCGGAGGAATCCCTGACTTACTCACCTTGCCTTTCTTGCGGCGCTTGGTACATTTTCACTTCTGATTGGTCACGCTTTTTTCTTTCTCTTCTTTTGCAGAAATCTTCTGCTACATGGAGGGGAGGGCTTGGTTTTCTTCGCGAGAGAGTTTCTTTCTTGACTTCAGCTCGGCTTCCCCCAACCCTTTCCCCTTTTGCTTTGCCAGCAAACATCTTCCTCATGTTCCTCTCCTTGAGGGGGGTGATCATAGAGGAAGATCATCCCAGACAGATAGACAGACGATGCCACAGCGACATTTTTGTTGTGTATTTATCTTTGAGAAGAGAGCTAGGGAGGCACTTTCTTAAGTCTTCTGGAACGAAATGGAGAAAAGAGGTTCTAAATACCACCATATCTGTCCCCACCTTGCCGCCTCGTTCCTGTTTGTGAAAAGTCAAGGTGTATAGTACAAGACAAGCCCTATACCGTTCTTCGCCTGGGAACATGGCTTTGCTTAAACACAAGGGGAGGAGAAAAAGAACTGAGTAGGTATTTTGCCTAACCCCCACACCATAACATTAAGAGTGCTATAGAAAACGCAGGGTTCACATACAACTAAGGAGGGAAATGAATTCGGGCCGGGTTTGGCTCACCGCTAGATTGATGCAGACAGGGTTTGGTTTTAACGTCTTCTTGGCCAAGGGGGCTTTACGGCTTGCTTTATTTTCACCTGTTGTTGGTAGGATGGAGAATAGCACGCCTTTAGATCTTCCAGGAACCGACAGAAAGACCTTCTCTCAGAACTTTCAGAAAACAGACATCCCCCAACTTTGACGGGCGACAGAATACCTGCCGCTCTTCGCCCGATTTGAATAAGAGGCAAACGAGCCGATAGTCCTTTCCTATGAGGTTCCAACCAAGACGTGTTCAGAAATCAGATTCCCCAACAGAAAAACAAGCAAGATCCAGGAAGGTATTTTGTAGGTCGGTCTAAACAAATGATCGAGTCCACTTGCTTCAATTGGCTGACTGACTACCTAGTCGTGATGTCTGTTATTTTTGGTGAATCGATCCCCCAATTGCGAAGTCAGAGCGCCCCAGAGCAGCGCTCTTGCAACCCTGACGAAACGACGTATTCCATAACCGTAGCACCCAAGATGATAACGACGATAAGAAAACGGCAACTCCAAGAAGACAATGGGAGGGCTGTTGCTGCTGCTGCCAGTGTCGGCCAAGGTGGGCCCCATATGCTGGCCACGCACCGCTTAGCGGTAACGCCACAGTGACAGGGTGTTGTGCCTCTTCCACGTCTTCCTCCTGCCGGCGCTCGTCTTGTTGTACCTGTGGCCCTTGTTGAGACCGCGGGAGCGCTTGCCCGTGCTGGTCAGGCCGCGGGCCTCGCGGTGCTTGTGGACCGGGTTGACGATCCAGTTGATGCGGGGGTCGCGGCGGATCGCCTTGTGCTGGGGGTCGACGAGGATCACCTCGAAGTACTTGTAGGTCGAGTCCTGGTTGATCCAGTACGAGTTGAGGACGCGCAGGTTGGCGCACCGGCGGCCCACCCGCTCCTCGGCCGTGGCGCGGAGGGAGCGCTGATACTTGAGTTGGTTCACACCCTGGTTCGTGGGCTTGCCTGTTGAGGGGGGGGGAAAATGTTAGCGAAATTCTGTCGTGGCAGTAAATGGAGACTTGTTTTATAACACACCGTAGGTGGCACCCTTGGGGACCGGTCGCTTGCGGCCACCGCGGCGAACGCGCACACGGTAGATGACATAGCCCTGCTTGGCCTTGTATCCGAGGCGGCGGGCCTTGTCGGGGCGCGAGGGGCGTGAGGCGCGGTGGATGACGTTCAGTTGACGAAGCTATCCGGATTGAAATACACTCTCAGCAAATGTTCAACGAGTGTATATCAGGGACGGGTCTTGTGTCTACTGGTGCTCTCTTGCGGGTATGTGATTGATTGTCTGGAGTGGGTGGTGGACTGAACCCCGTCGTCAATGGGAGATGAACGAGGGCGAGCCTCCTCACAGCCAGACAGCCAGCCCCAGCAAGAGAGACGCCAGAGAAACGAACACCTCGGCCACTTTGTCCTTTTTTCCGCTTCGAGATATCGATCGGCTCGGGGTGTCTCAACATACTTCCCAGCAGCGCACACGCAGAAGGAAGCGCAGCACATCCGACTGCTTCTTCTTCTGGAGCTCTTCGACGTACTTGAGGGCACCCATTGTGGCTACTAGAGCCAAGGAAACGTTAGAAGTTCGGTTGCGAATCCAGAGAATCTTCGATAGGAGCCCGAGGAGCTGCCTGATCAATCGACAGCCGAGAGCGCAGCAACAACGTACCGGAATAGGTGATGCCAAATGGTAGTCGTCGGTCGATTTAGTTTGGTGATGTCCAGCCAAGCGAATTTGCTTCAGTCAAACGCAGACAGACTTTTGGGGAATTTTCACGGGTCTGCCAAACCGCCAAATTAGGGCAACCACACCCTAGACCGAGCTAGGCTGAAAGAGGACTAGAGCGTATCTCTGTGGCCCGTGCACTGGCATCCGCTCCTCAAGTTCCGCAGAACCAAGGCGATGACTAACACCTCCGACTTCTCACCTAGGTCAGGGCAGTCCGCCACGACATTTCTCCCCAGGAACTGTATGACGGTAACGTCTTCTTACGAATGCTGGAAGCTATCTGCCTGTGCTAAATTACGTTCCCTAGAGTCATCCTCTCCTAGCCAATGTTTTGTTGCTCAAAAGCTACTGCTTCTAAAGCCCAGTCAAGCAAATCACTTCCCTTCAAGTCGTGCAGGTCTCTCCATCCACGATCCCCTCCGACATCAGCCCCGTCCATTCTCAGCCCGATGAGCCTCCCCATGAGGAGACCCCAAGCTGTGCAAGTCCCTAGCGACGTTCAGCACCCCCCTCATCTCCCTGCCCCATGTCTCGCCCTGAGCCAGGGCAGCCCTGCTATTGCCCGCCTCGAACGGCGCCACGGCCATCTCGCCCTGCTCGTTCATCTCCCAGCCCTGGGGGTCGAGGGCGGAGGCGCCCTCTCCGGTGATTATGCACTCCGCCAGTTTTCTTGCGTACTGGCGGCCGTATCGGAACATCTTCTTCATCGCCGTTGTGTCCTCCCACCACTGGTCCCTCTCCGACTTGAAGTCGACCCGCTCCCTCTCCCTCTCGAGGACCCCGTCCACCTTCTCGAGATCGTCCTGCACCGCCTTGCACATGCCGAATAGCTGGACGCCTGCCCCGAAGAGTGGTTGGGTCTCTTTGCCGCTTGTACCCTGCCCTCGGCCTCTCTGGCATGCGTCAACAACATGCTGTAAGCTGCCTCGGCTCTTGGCTGAGCTGAATTCGATTCCACGTCAGAACGTCTGTCCCAGCTGGATAGTAATATCCGGGAGGGCAATTTGATACTCACATTGTCTGCTCACAGCCTCGGAGTTCCTTCATGATTTCGTTCTTTTCGGTAGCTAGTTTGCTGCCGAAGTCGCTTGCCTCCACGTGATTGTCCAATGATTTTTGCGAGACCGTGGCCAGCTTGGGTGCCTGACGGGACCTGCCAAGATTAAGTCTGTCTCAATGGTCTGTCATCACATCTCGGGCAAGGTGAAAAGCGATAACAAGGGCAATCTACCGACTAGTGTTGGAACCTTGGCCCTCATTGTCCTCCTTGCTGCGGCCGCCGCGAGATGGCGCAGGCCGTTTCGGTCTTGTCGTCGTCTGGTTGTCACTGTGATCTGAGGAGCCTGCCGCTTGACTCATCGATTCAGTCGTAAGCTCTGAGAAGGACGTTGTTGGGGCCTTTAGCATCTTACCAAGCTCCCTTCGCTTTTTCTTGGTGGGAGGCATTAGTTCCAGACCTGCCTAGCTGAGGTAGGCGTACTTCGCAATGGCAATGGTTGGGCCCGCACAATGCGAAAAATTGAAACACGAAAGAAGTCTTATGGGAATACAAAGGTAGACTAGTATAGTATCATTAGGGCTTAGGAAGGAGCCTCACTCGAGGTCCAATCTCTCGACTAGGAAGGAGCCATTCGTCATGTGTGGCATCCGCCCTTGCGTTCAACCCTCAAATTTTCCAAGAAATCCCTGGCTCGAATTTAAGAAACGAGTACCTCGAATGATATTAAAGAAGGGGCAGAAAAGTGATTGTAGATTGAGTTATATGCCAAGCTTCGGGTAAGACTCTCTAGAGGTTATATTCCCGAGAGGGGGCTCTTATGCAAATCCATGCCGCACTGTCCCTTCACAAAGATGACGTTTAGATCCAATCAATCTGTCTGAACAAGTACACAGCCCCGCGCTCACTGTTGCTTAGCAATGCCATTAGTACTTCGTTCTCTATTCTAGATGAAATGGATTCCCTTTCTCAAGTCCGCCCACCATCTTCCATAGCCTTTGGTTCTTATAAATTCACGTCAACAGCGCCGGGATGTCTCATATCTAGATAAATAGGTGCTAAACTGAAGTATCACAATCTAATAGGATACCCATCCTACGCCTACCTAAGGCCAAACCAATGCATACCTAGGTAGGTGGGTTTGGCAGGTACTGTACCTACCTCCCAACAGAAAGGAAGAAAAACCATGCGGCACGAAAAGTACCCTTGAGAACAGCCTAGCACGAAGAGCAAACGGTCCTCGGAGCGTAGAAGAAAGGAACGGGGAAAAGGCAAAGAAATCTCTTGAAGTTAAAACGGAAGCATCAAGAAATTTGGTACAATAGCCACTCCTCTTCACAAATACCCAAGAAAGCATTTCCCTTTTTGTATCAAATTACACCATGCTCGTGCGAAATATCTGTCTATGACGGTTTTGTGTTGTTTTGTTTCGTTCGTTTCGTGCCTCTTATGGCTGAGAAATTCGGATCGTCCTCCATACCATATTTCTTTCAATACCTCCCGAAAAAGAAAAAGGGAACGCAGAGGGGAGGCAGAGTTTGTGAATGAGAGTTGGAAGATTGGAATATATCATGGGTAAAGTTTTGAAGCGTGTATGTAGCATCGTCCATGTGGCCGGAAGGAAAGAGAGACAGATGCTAGAAAAATTCGGTCTTATCGGGAGTACAGAAAATGGTCTTTGTTTTCGTCGTTGGTGGAAGTAGAATGCCTGCCAACGCCCCTTGAAAGGAACTGTGCGACTGGACTACCACAATGGGAGGGCGGCAGCGTCAGACGGGGTCGTTGGCGAATATGAAAGGAATCGCCGTCTTGTCATTCTTTCTTCGTATCCCATTACGTGCTTTGGTCGTCTCAAATGAGCGAGATTTTTCGAGATCGAGCGGAAAAAGTAATTGGTAAGTAATTGAGTGAACATCGTGATGATCGCGATCAAGTGATGTGTAATGCTGCCGAACTGTTCGAGACACGGTGGGAGATAGTGTGCTTGTGTGTGTGTGTGTGTGTGTGTGTGTGTGTGTGTGTGTGTGTGTGTGTGTGTGTGTGTGTGGTGTTTGTGTGGGAGAGGTCAGTGGGAGGACCAAACCGGATGGTTGCAGGTTGGCCTGATCAGCGCGAATTCAAGGACAGGCTCTGGAAGGCCCGAGCCCAGTCACTCTGAACAGCCAGCGGGGAGATGCCTTGATCATGCTGGCCAACACCAGCAGACTGGGGTGTAGGGAGGCGGGCGCGCATCGCCGTGTAGTCGACCTGAGGGAAGCCAGCCGGGTATGAGTCGACGGATGGGATCATTTGGGGGCCATAACCCAGGGAGGAGCCTGGGTACGCAGGCGGGAACTGGTATGCCGACGCCGCGTACGCTCCGGCTGGAATGACAGGCCGCTCCGGCACGCCGAAGGGTGGCGGGAAGGCAGCAGTACCACCTGGTGGCTGGAACGCCCGGTTCGTCTGCTGCTGCTGCTGCTGCTGTTGTTGTTGCTGTTGCTGTTGTTGCTGCTGCTGCTGCTGCTGCTGCTGCTGCTGCTGCTGATCCGTTTGCGTATTTTGCCGCCGTTCAGGTCCGGCGCCGCCTCGGCCAACACCAACAGCTCCAGGACCTATGCCGCTTGGTGCCTGCAAGCCAAGCGGTTGGCTCGCGAACGAAGCCGGATTTATGGCCGACATCCAGATGCGGGTCTTGTAAATCTTGAAGAGGTCTGTCACGAGCGAGTTGAAGTTGATGTACGAGTCGGCGAAGTAGTAGAATGTCAATTTCTTCCAGTCCCTGTCGGTTGTGCATCGAGGTTAGCATTAGCTATGGCAGACGACCAAGGGGGAGGAAATAAAGAGATAAAGGGGTTGAAGGCTGCAGCGCATGGGTGCAGTCTCCATGAAAACTCACATCTGGAACTCGGCGTCAAGGATCTCCATGTTGAGTCCATGCTCCTTAACCTTTTGCATGCAGACACGCTTTGCCTTGGCTTCATTGCCCTCCTTGTCCCGCAACGCGTGGATCTCGTGGTTCTGGGCGAGCCGCTTGATGAGCTTCGGCTTGAGCTCACCCGCATTCGGCTCCTGGATGTGATGCTGTCCGGGAGGTCCCATGCCGCCCACAGCGCTTCCCTGAAGCCCGTTGGAAGCTGCCATGAGACCAACACTGACGCCGTCCTGGCCGGCGTTCTGCGAGTACATCATGAGCCACTTGTACTGCTCCTCCGCGTAGTGCTCCTTCAAGCGCTTCGCCTCGGCCCAGTCGACATTATCGGCGGCAACGGTCCCAAGGTCGGTTCCGCGATCTGCCTCCACTATGACCAGATCTCCGGGCTTGACCGTTAGGCCTGTCCCTTCCTGGATGTAGAAGACATCGGCCCTAGCGCATTTGAAAAGTACCACATGCAGAGGGGTTGAGCGGTTGGGTTGCGTGATCCCGTACATGGCGCGATGCGGAGACGAAGGTCGGTTCCCGAAGGGTTGGTGCAGCGCATATGAGTACGGGTTGCCGAAAGCAGCGGGATTCATGGTTTGCTGGGGGCCACCGGAAAAGGTGGCGCTTCCTGAGAGGTACGAAACTGAGACGTTTTGCTTGTTAGGACAAGAGGGAGTCGGATCATGAACAACTGACGACTGAGACCCTGACGGACGACCCTGACTGATGACGACCCGGCTGTCAAGCTGGAGAAACATACCTGGGTTGGAAGGGGGGAGGTTCTGGGGATCGTAAAGAGGCGATGCGGATGAGAAATCATGGTGGTGAGCTTGCTGAGGCTCATGGGTGAGGGGTTCGTGTGAAAGAACGTGTTCGGTGAGCGAACTGATAGATGCCTGCCGCTGAGGGACGTCGGCAAAGGAGTGTCTCCTGCTCTGCGGCGGCTCCCCGATCCCGCCAAAGCCCAGCGAGCTCTGCCAGAAGGCCTTCTTGACGTTCTCTAACTTCCTGTTTTCCAAGACATAGGGAGATCGGAAGTGAGCGGCGCCGGCGGGGCCAAACTCGCTCATCCTCCTGCCCAAGGCTCGTTTGGCTGCCATGTCACCCCCGTCATTGATCTCCTCAAGCTCGTCGATGGCGTAGTCCGACTCTTCCGGTACGGACTCCTGAAGGCCATACCCATTGCCCAAGCCATAGCCGGTGGAAGCCCGAGGCCTGAGGCGGGCATTGTGGTACTGCTGCTGTCGAAGCATCGCGTTCTCTCGTGTTAACATCTCGATCGTCTTGCTCTCTACCGATTGCTGGTGCTGGCTCCCCTGTAGCGACTCGCCGCTCTCCTCCTCATCGTCGTCGACCTCCTTCACATTCCCGAGCATCCCTTCGTTCGACATCTCACTCAGCATGCTAGGCCTCGATGGCCGATGTTGAAGCCCGGAATGCGGCGGGGCACGACCTCGTCCTCCGAGGATCGCCGAAGGGCCCATCGTTGATGCTGAAGTATCGGGATCTAGCTGGCCAACACTGTATGACTGCGACCGGTACGTCTTCGGCGTCGGGTGAAGGGGAATGGCGAAGGGAATTTGCGGATTCGGGACCGGCTCCCTCGGGCCGGGAGACGTTTGGGTGGGCAATCCCTCAATGCTGCCAAATATGGAGCTGCTCGGGCCGGGTGGGTGGTTAGAGGTGGGAGACGGGAGCACCTCTGAGAGCCTTAACGGTGGCTCTTTTCTCTCGGGGTTCCAAATCGCCGTTCCCCAAGGGAATGAACTCGCGCTAGGGTGGGGCCGCCCCAGGACGGCAGTCGGGGTCGAGTGGGAACCCCACGGTCCGGCCCCGGACTCGGCTGAGGGTGTGCTGGGATGCGAGGCCGTGGGAGACATTGTGCTGCTAGCAAAGGAGCCCTTTCTCGGTCGACTCGGCGCCTGTGTTGTGTCGTTCAGCCACGACGCTCGACGCACGGGCTTTTGGTGCTGGACGGATGGCAAAGGCTGGTCTTGTCGATGGTCCGCCTCGTCATCCGAGCTGGCCAAAGCCTCTGAATCAGGAGTTGACCGTCTGTTCAACTTGTCCAGCAGGATCGCTTGACTGTTGGGTGTGACGGCAGGGAGACCTCCTGGGCCTGTTTTTGATTGGACACCAGGCTTGATGATGCCGGAACTCATCGTCTGAGTGTGCGCCCAACCGTTCAACGAGCCAACTTGAGAGCTGTCATGCACCGAGGCTGTTGGAACTGGGTTCGGATCTTTCCAGCTGGAGTCGAGAGATTAAAGAGACCCGCACGCCAGATGCCTTTCAGCTCGAGCTTGGGCTTCGTTCAGAGACCAGATCTGTGTTCAAACAAGCGGCTGTGCTGTTAAGCTCCAACAAATCAAGAACGAAAGAGGTGGAACTGAGTGTAAGCTGCAAGTCGTGAAATCTGTTGACCAGCTAGTCAGCGCCCATAGCGACATAGAAAGGAGACGCCTCTGAGACCAAATTCCCTCTCAGGCCAGATTAACAGAGCAATGTAGACGGCGCCGAACAATGAAAATCTTTGGGTTCTAAGGTCATGAGGTTGTGAGGTCCGGCGTGTGGGGTAGTGGGCAAGTAACTGAAGTGGGTTGCAGTGGACTCAGGTGCTATTCCGCAGCTGATGAGTGCGAATGCAGTGGCGCGACCAGCCGCAGGTGGTAGAGTGGCCCGTGGCTTGATGCACCTTGATACATAAAACAACGGCACCACTGTCACCCGTGATGAAATCACAAACAAAGGGATGGGATATTCAAGTAGAGCAACAGCGACTCACTCCTTCAAGAGCGCCTCAAATTTCACCCGCATCGCAGTCAACGGGTGGCGGCGCCAACTTGGCGCAGCCTTGAAAGAGGCGAGGAAGTAATGCGCTGAGGAATCCCAAACCTGAGTGACCGGATGGCAGGGCGAAGAGGGGTTAGGAAAAAGCAATAACTTACCCGAAACAGAGTGTAGGATTACCTAGATCTATAGACAGGGTATCGGGAAGGGAATAAAAACGATATTCTAAGCCGCTCTCTCAGGACAGGTCTGGACGTGGTTCTCGTGATAATAAATATGACGAATCGGTGTTGAGCCGCATGTAGTTCCAGGAAAAAACGCCGGTGTTTTTGCTCTCTCTCTCTCTCTCTCTGTGTGTGTGTTTTTTTTTTTCTTGTTGGTTTTTTCTTGGGTCTCTTATGCTGGCCGCGTTGTGCGTCTTGCGTCGTGTCGAACGTGGAGGAAGCCAGGCAGATATTAGGGAAGAAGCGAAGGGCTGGATAGAGAAATAATAGCCCAGCTAGGTAAATAGCAACGAGAGAAGACAAGATATTACGGCGCGTCAAGTCGTGTAAGAATGTCTCGCCCAAATCTAAACCCGCCAGTCTCTAACGACTTAGATCTCGTGAAAAAGGGACAGAATATTTTTTGGTTGCGTTTCAATTACGGCGGTTGCATGAATTTGAAAGGGTGATAGGGACCTGTTGTCGTCACACCCACCAGCAAAGCAACAGCAGCGACAATAGCAGCAGCAGCAGCTTGCTTGCTTGCCACGACGAATTGCGACGAGGTGAGCTGGCTGGAGCTCTACGCGCGGCCCATCGTTGTTGAGGCGGACCGCCGGGAGAGTCGCACACTGAGCGCCGGGTGGATGTCTAGGGGGGCGCAATTGAGGAACGGAAAGGGGCCCAACGGCGCGGTGTGGTTGGTGTCTCGTCTGCTCCTCCGGAACAATGTGTTGAGGCTCGAGATCGACGATCGGGGCGTTTTTCAGAGGGACTCACGCGAGGGACCGAGAGTGGGCGGAGTTGAAATGATAATAAGACAAAGCAGGTCAGGTAGGTTATGCAGACGAGGACGACAAGAGGATCCCTTTGGCACCGCCCAGGTTAGGTACCTAGAGTAGCAGCTGGTAGGACGACTGGGGCCGGTGCGGCGGCAGGCGGGCTTCAGGTGGGCAGTTGAAAGAGGGGTCGCTGGGGCTTGGTTGGCCTGTGCTGTGCGTGTTCAACGCCCAAAGTGGCTGGGCCGGACGTCTCGCACTGGTGTCGGTACCTAGCAGTAGCAACAGCAGAGAGTGCCTAAAGTAGGGGTCCGAGGGTAATTTCACCGTGGATATATGCTTCAACGTAGCGGGTAGGCCGTAGCAAATCTGAATGAAAATAACTAGTTGAAGGGCCTTGGGATGAAGATCGGCAGTAGGAGAAGAAAGGCGAATACCATGGGGGGGTAAAATGGTGGGAGGAGACAAGGAGACTAGAACTGCTAATGTGGAGGAGTCGACAAAATTTCAGGTGAGGCCTGATGGTGTGGTGCTTGCCCGTCTTGTTGAGCTGTTACTCGAGGCAGAAGTAAAAGACGCCGGCTGGCGCAGAAAGAGGCGTTGAACTAGTGTAGAGAGGGAGGGTAGCAATAAATGAATGTCCACCCGCTTCCCCACTTATTGCTGCCGGTCCACTGAGGAGCTGCGCATGCTCTGCGGAAGCTCGAAAAGGTCACAAGGGGGGTGTGAACCACTTTGATCCTCCTCTCTGACTGGCCCAATGAAATTCCAACTTTCTAGCCTCTCATTAGTCTTGCCCCCTCCTCCTTCGCGCTCGCGGTTTGAAGAGTCAAACTTGGGGTTGACAACCAAGACAACCACCTATTGAGGAGCTCGGACGGCCCTTTGGGAGACACAGGGTGGGCTGGGTCTGTCTACTAGTACGTGGGTGAGGATCCCGGTCTTGTTGAAGCCCGGGCGGCGGACGCTATCCCTCAGCCTATCCGAGGAGGATACAGACTTTGCCGGCAGACACCATATCGACATCTCCTTATTGACCCCTTCCCCGGGTGCCCCCTATTCGCTCTGTCTTGTAGTCTTGGCTTTAGGAACGCTAAGAGGCGATGATACCTGGTGGTTTTGCGCTTGTCAAATACCACCACATCGGAACGAGTTTTCTCCATGCTTCAAGTCGTATGCAGGAGGCTCCTACAGCTGCGACGGAGAGTGTCGGTACCACTTAAGCCGTACTTTGCCTAGCACCTAACTAGGTACCTACCCAGCCGCGGTGTTAGCTGTCAACCATATAATCATCACTTGAAGCAGCGAACCTTCAGGTTACAGAGTAAGTCTAAGGCGGATGATGAGGTAAGCCTCCTGCAGCGGGAGAGCAACTGGAACAGAAATAAGAACATGTCCACGTCCTCCTCTCCGCTACTTGGGCTATCAAAGCAGCCTCAAGCCCTCAACTCTCAAATTCGGACCACAGTCTGCTACAAGCCAGGATATGTCCTGATATGATAATCGTATCGAGTCCCAGTGCAGTTTTGAGTGCCATTGGCTGTCGTCAAGGAGGACTGGGCGATCTTACCCTCCAACACAGATCACAAGCAGGGACTTGCATCGCGCACGGGTGCAAGTCACTATCTGTTCCGTCCCTGCTCCGTCTCCGTAGGTGCCTCCAAGTCGGTCCTTGTCAGTGAAGGCCAGGTATTGAAGCCCTCTGGATCCTCACCGTGCAGTACGGATCCGGGCACCGGTCTGCCCGGAGGGATAGGTCTGTTTTTTTGTCCGCCCAGTGGGGCCTGGAACACTGGATCATCAGGATACACTACCTATTACAAAAGCGGACCATTTCTAACTGCTTCCTGAGTTCTGGCTGCAGCTTCCTTGCTACACTGTAACCCCTGGGATGCATTATGTATGCGTTCCATTACGCTCCTGCCCGCCATTTCGACTGCAGCTAGTGGCGACATTACATATGTGGCGAGTAGTCCGAGACTGCTGCTTGTGCTTGTTCACACCTCGAGGAAGGAGGTACCTAGGCAACGAAGACAGACAGGGGCCTCCCAGTTTTGCTGGACTCCCCTCAGTGGTGCAGACGAGACTGGCCTAAGCCATGATGTACTGTCTACGAAGTTTATTCCACGCCGACAACGGAATTCCGAGATCGAAACCCAATGTGTGGCGTTTCATAATCTTTGGGCGGAATTACACGCCTCTCAAAAGTTATCATTGAAGGGCACCTGTGGTTATCCTTGGCCTCTCGACGATGTACCGATTGGATCTACCTATGGAATGTGCTGCCACAAGATGCCCTACAGACCGGCAGTGACAGCGACACGGATACCAACGCTGGTCAGGCTGGATTGACTTCCTCACCTTGATTGGAAACGGGCGGGTGTACATGGTCCTTACTTCGTGCGGCCGCTACACTAGCACAACTAGCATGGAAGCAGCAGCAAGGGGAGGGGAGGGGAGGGGTAACCTGAGGTTGAAGCTTGAACGGGCCCGCTTGGTGCATCACGCGCCTTCAACCGTCTTGCCAAGAGAAACCTTACTTCATCCCCTTTGCCCCCTCAAATGCTCCTATCATTTTATGACATCGCCAGCGTAGGGCGGGGATTGGATGTCGTGCTGCCATCATCTTATATTTGCGTATGGTGGACTGGCCGGCGATGCTAACTCGCTTCCTCTTAAAATCGCACCATGGCGGCGACGTGGGGCTAACAGCATGGGACGTGGCTAGATCTCCGTACATGAGTAGGTAGGTATGTTCAAACGAAGGGAAGAAGAAGAAAAGGAATGTGAAAGAAACTTAGCACCTCTATTCTCGGTTGGCATACGTTGAGTGACGGAATGCACGCGCCACCGACACTGTCTGCAAGAGTGTTGTGTTGCTGTCCTGCCGCCGCTGAAAGGCTAAATTGGAAATTGAACCCGCCCATCCCTTTTGTTCGTGGTTGATTCCAGATGGAATCGAACCATGCTATGCCGGTACTCGCCTCCCAGCAAGAACTGCCTTGCTGACTGGTGGTAGCATCCTACCAGCTAACCCCGCCAATAATAAAAAGGGGTGGGAGGAGAAAGAACTTCCCTTGATTTCTTTGGATCTTGCCGTTCACTTGCATCTGCGAGTCCCAATGGGTTAGCCCGGGCGGATCACCTACACTAGGTTAATTCTCTTCCGTTTCGTGCTGGCTTTGTGAGGAGAATCCGGGGTAAAGCTGGGTCTTCCTTGATTTATAGACACACCCCTCTATGATTTCCCAACACCCCCATTAAGCACACCCCCGCCACTTTCTCTTTCACACAAACCCAGTATTGCACAAATCACCTGTGAGAACCGAGACAAAAATATGAACATTGCTCGCGTGCATAGACTAAATAAGGTGTAGGCCTCGAGGCAAAGGTTCGCGCTGTTCCCAAGAATGAGAGTTTAATGGGTATCAGGCGACAAAGGGCGTCAAACTCTACCGCCTCCCATCATTTTCGGGTTGGTGTGTCGATGATGGCAACCGAGAAAATGCCCCTCGGTGTTAATCCTCAGTTCCAAACGATGCTCCAAACTGCACCACCGACCAGAGGAGCTACTCCCATTACTGCATGAGTGCGGCGCACCGCTTGCTGTCCCTCGTCGGAGCAAAGTCGGAGCATACCAGGCCTCGCGTAGCACGGCGTCTGCAATCCAAATTATGAACTGTTTTCTGTGGCATTTCTGATTTTCTGGGGACCAGTTTCTTTCTGTTGCTCAGTTTTTTTTAAAGCGGAACGATTTTATTTGCTTTTGGACATTTCTACTCCAAAGTCTCACAAGGATGAGCCTGGCGGGCGAACCCATCCCAGCCAATATCCATGATCCGGGTGATCTCCACGTTCCAAAGGATATGCTGTTTCACGGCATAGGAAAATAGGATGCTGTGCGGTTCCAGAAATTCTATCCGAACAAACAAGCTAGCCGTTACAACTCCGGCTACTCGGTATGGGTATGGGTATGGGTATGGGTATAAATAGGTATACGGATAGTTATATGGAAATCAGCCAGCGACGGTATCTAAAGTGCCCTTTCCGGTGGTTGACGGGGGAACAGAGCCTTTCTGCGCCCGAAGCTTCTCCTCGAACTTGGCGAACTCCTGGATCGCGATCTCCTCCTCCTTGTCCATAACCTGGTGGACCCCTTTAACTTCCTCGATCTGTGGGAGGAAAAAGAGAGTAGGCTAGTCAGCAAAAGTATTCTCTTGATCTCTGTACCAATAGGGGAGGGAGAAGGGAGAAAGGAAAGCCCTGTGAGTAGAAAGGGAGACTCACATAATGCATTAGCATCCCCTCAATCCCGGTTTTCAACGTCACTGTACTTGAGTCGCATGTACGGCACGCCCCACGCAGCTTCAGCATGACCATCCCGTCCTCGAAACCCCGAAACTCGATGTCACCTCCATCCTCCTGTATCGCCGGCCGGATCCTCGTCTCGAGCAGCTCCTTGATCATGCCGACCACCTCGCTATCATCCTCATTGTACGCAAGGCTATCCAACTCCCCACCCTCCTGCCCGCCCTCATCCCCATCCTGCCCCGAGGCGGCGCCCCTCTCGACCACGCTGACGATTGTCTGCCCCGACGTGATCGCCTCCGTGATGAGTGAGAAGACCTCCGGCTTGATGTGCGCCCAGTTCGCGTCCGCTGCCTTTGTGACCGTGATGAAGTCCGCGCCGTAGAAGACGGACGTGACGCCGTCGATGTTCATCAGCTGCGCGGCCAATGGGGAAGGGTGCGGGGGCGCGATCGTCGAGCGGGGGTTCAGGTATTCGATGAATGGGGTCGAGAACCCCTTTGGCAGGACCGGGTGGTTCACAAGGAACTTGAGCGCATCCACGTTGGGCGTGGCCTCATGCTGGATGAAGAGCGGACGGCGGCCCCGCGCGCTCATGGTGCCGGCCCCGAGCACTGCCCAGGCCTGCTGGTGCGCGGGGCGTATCCTCGGCCGCCCGGGTGACGCGGCGCCTGTTGGCGGCCTCGCGCTTGTATGTGCATGTCTTATGCCGGTGACGGGCTCACGAAGGCAATGGGGCGCACCAGAGGCGGAGGCTATTCGCAATGCCCGTGGCTGGGGGAGGAGGGTGATGGATGCCCGTAGGAGCTTATTTGGTGCCATGATTATTAGGTGCTTCACATTTATACGGAATCGCAAATGGGAAAGAGTTGTCAGACACAAGGGGATAGAATGAAATCAATTGAAGTGTAGGTATTCACTAGTGATGTTTGTCATCATGTCCAAGATTGACCGAGGGTCGGCACTCGATCGCTTTAGCGGTTCGCCTCCGTCGGAGCCGATAGGGTGAAAAAAAAAATAGTGATGCTGAGCACCGAGCAATTTGCGTCATTTCCCTTGACGGATTGGCTGGCCCACATTGCCAACCCCACCACGTATCCGTGACAAATCCCGAGTGGGTGCTGCTGCAGGGGCAGCTTCAGCGAATCCCAGTCAGAGGGAAACCAAGCAAGCAAGGGCAGTTACGGATCCGTACTAACGGAAAAGCAGGATTATGCCGCGACAGAAGCTGCGCATTTCGTGAGCTGTGCCGGTCATGTTGTTAATGCACTGAATCTCCAACCCAGCCCGCCAACTGCCAAGCAACGGACAACCTGAGCCGGCCGGGCACGCAAAAATATTCTGGGACGTTTATTCTTTGACGTGCATGTCATCACAACGGCCGAGCAGCATTCTTATCTGATTGGCGCCTGACTTTTGCACCTAGACCCTGACTCGAAACGACAGACGATCCAACGAAGACGATACAGAGAAATCTCACTCTCTCGCTCAAAATGCCCTGCTCACCCACGGCCAATGGTGGCCCCCTCGAGCCGGACGCACAAGACATCGAGCTCCCGGACGTACCGCCAGTAGATGCAAGCTCGGGTGAGACGAACGGCGATGGGACCGCCCAGAGCGAGGCTGCTGCTGCGACCAGTACGACCGCGATATCGGCGGACGACGCCGCTGACGGCAGCAATGACGACGGCACCACGCAGAAGAAGCCCCGCACTATGTGCGGTGTGTGCGAGAAGGAAATCAGCAAGTACCAGTGCCCACACTGCGTGGTTGCATTGTATGTTATCGATTTCCATATTTCGTTGCCCCTCCAATTCACTTCGGTCTGAGAGTCGGATCAGATGCTGCTCGAACCCACGCTGACAATCACTTCCACCTGTAACCATCCCAAAAATTCAGCTGCTCAGTGACCTGCTCCCGCAAACACCGCGAGACCCACCCACCGGACTCCATCCCTCCCCGCCCGCGTCCGCAGCCCGCCCCGCCGGAGCAACAGAAACCCCCGGCCGCCGCGGCGGCCGACCGGCACCCGTTCAGCGTCCTCGACGACTCCCCCGAGCTGAGGCGCCTCTTCGCACGGTACCCGAACCTGCAGTCGACGCTGAGCCGCATCCATGCCGCGACGCTCCCCCCCGCCCCCGCCACGGCCTCCTCCGCACCCGCCCCGGGCGGCAACAGGCCGGGCAGGCTGGGCGGCGGCCTCCCCTGGACCCTGGCGGACGTGGACCCGAGCCTCCTGAACGGCGGGCACGGCGGCGGCGGCAAGAAGCACAACAACCATCACCAGAGGCGGGAGGAGCAGCAGCCCTGGTCCCAGGACGTCGGCCTGCGCAGGGGCAGGACGGCCCTGCGCAAGGCGCGGATGGACCCCGGGGAGGAAGGGGACGGCGTGAGGGAGTACTGCGAGCTCGTGGTGCACCTCCTGTCCTCGCGGGACGCGGACCAGGTCGCGGGCGAGATCGTGCGGAGGGAGGTGACGGAGGATGAGGTTCGGCTCATCGAGCAGCTGCAGCTGAGGGAGGCGGGGGATTGAGAGGGAGTAAAGGGTACTTGAAAAAAAAATTAAGGAGAAAAGGGAAAAGAGAAAGGAAAATGAAAAAAAGATGGGCGAGCAGGCTGACCGCCCGAGGTAGGCCAGCGCATGCTGTCCGTGTTGTTGTTTTAGGGTTATACGGCAGGCATCTGCGGAACATGTTTGGACTACTTCAGAGGAGAAGAAAGGGCCCCGTTATTTTGCCCCGAGGGAAAAGAGCAAAGCGGCCCGTTTGCCGCCTGGGGGCAGCGGGAGCCGCTGTCTTAGCAGGCCAGAGGGGCTGCGCACATGAGGATATTATTGTATTACGAAATGTGGGTATCACGGCCTTGCACTGCTACCTATTCACTAATTCGACTGCTGACGCTTGAATCTAGCGAAAAACCCGATCCTGGGGGACTTGGGCGTCTCGGCGGGTGCCGAGGCAGTAGCAGCAGCAGCAGAAGTCGCAACGGCGTTGTCACCACCACCGTCTTTCTCCTCCTGGATGCTGCCCTGCTGCTGCTGTTGCTGCTGTTTGGGGCCGCTCCCAAGCCTGCCCCGCAGCGTCCAGATCGACACAGGCCGCTTCAGCAGCGGCAGGTTCTTGAGGTTATAGTGGTTATGGTTATGGTGGTGGTGGTGGTTGTCCTTCAACGGGTCTGTGGCAGGTCGCTCATCGCTCTGCGTCCAGTCGACGCGCTGGTGCTCCTGGGAGTCGAACTGGGGCAGCGACGGTGCGGAGGGGTCGTGGTAGAGGTCTTCCTCCAGGATGGGCGAGTCGAGGATCGCCTGGGAGTAGCGGTTGTGGGCGTGGTAGTGGCTCGCCGGCTCGCCCCCGTCCATCTCGGACCCGTCTATCCTATCCAACAGATCACCCGTGCTACTCCTCCTCGCCTTGTGCCCCAGGTGGTGTTGGTGATGTTGGTGTTGATGTTGGTGTTGTTGTTGTTGTTGTTGGTCTTTGCCGGTGATGGCGCCCACGAAGGTGTGCCGATGCTGCCTGGCCGCCAGCTCCCTCCTCTCCCACTCCCTCTCCCTCGCCTCGTCGGCGCCCGCGGCCTCCTCGAGGATGCGCGTCCGCTGGAACTGGTTCCGCTCGTGCACCTGCTCGCGCCTGCTCTGGGCCCTCCGGAGGGCCCTGGTCTGCTCCGCGACTGGAGCGTTGGGGTCGACGCGGTCCCTGTCCCCCTCGAGGTGGAACTTGAGCGCGTTGCGCGACAGCTTGTGGGCCAGCGAGCCCCCTCCCTCCCTCATGTTGACCGCCGTCGTGGTCAGGGCGAACTGCGAGGCCGCCTCCTTGGGGACGTACGGGTGAGGCGGCGATGAGGCGGCGGCTCCCGTCTCCGTCTGCGTCTGGGCGGTCGCCATCGTCAGGCTCGGCCTCGAGGCTTTCCTCCTGGCACGGTCGAGGATCGACTTGGACTTGCTGAGACCGAGCAGCTGAGGTTGTTGTTGTTGTTGTTGTTGTTGTTGTTGTTGTTGTTGTTGTTGTTGCTGCTGCTGCTTTTGTGACTCTGTCGGTTGCGCCACTTGTTTCTCCTTCGAGGAATTACTCTTGCTTGATCTCGCAGCCGCAGCCACTTGCGTGCCTGCGAGTCCCTGCTTTGGTTTCTCCCCCGTCCTGCGCTCCGCGCCAGTGCCTCCCTCTCCCTTTTGGCGTCGTTTCCTCTCGGCCAAGGCCTTCTGGTCCGCCAGCACGAGATACAGTCGGCGGGAGAGCTCATCGGCATCGAAATGCGCATCCAATGATGCTTTCTTGCCGTTGCTGACTGCCTTCGTGGCCTTCGCCGGCCGGGTGGGTGGGCGAAACCCCACGGGGTCTCTTGTATAACTCATTATCTCCAGGCGAAATCGGACCCTGGACGTAGCCAAGATGAGGTGACTGGATGTTCTTCAACACCTGGATCTGAAGGGACCCCTGGGAATCGTAGGTCCCAGGCTCAGCTTGGGAAAATCAGGTCGGCGATCTCCGAGTTCTTTCAAGGTGTCGAAGCAGGAGACTAGTGACGCCAAGAGTGCCGAAAGCGTGTCAATAGTTTAATTCTTAGTAGTCGACCATCAGATGGGCGCATCCCAGATTGGTACGTAAAGTATTGCCTCAGAGCATAACAAAACATAACAGAAATGAAGGAAGGGCAGCCTCTTTATTTGGCGGTCCTCGCTTGACTCGGTCCCAGACCGTAGGGATGTGGGATGAAAGTGGAAGGGAATCAAAGAGCGCGGACGGGGATGAACCACCAGGCACGCGAGGGTCTACTTGTAGCCTTTTGTTCACATCCGTAAAAGAACCCGCCAAGGCCAACAATCGATTGGGGGTCTCTACTACGTATAGCAGTACGTTTCTTTACAGTTTCCACAAGCATGGAAAACATGGGGGACTGGGCCAAGGCAGTCGGACAAAACTGGCATGGTAGCGATCGCATCCCGAATGGAGTCATGGTAGATCGAACAGGACCGGGGGGTTCATCCTCTGAGCAGCGTGTCAAGCCCAGACCGGTCTTCTGACCCTTCTGACCCTTTGCCAGTCCTGCTTTCTCCCACCCTCACGGAGTATTAACCTGTCGCCGCCAGTGTCCAATCATTGCCTGTGTATCCGTAACTTATAAGGGCGGCAGTCAGTCCCACACAGGAGGGAACGGCTCCTCCTACCTCGTGTCCCCTCGAGTGCGACTTTACCCGGGCCCGGACCCTGCCCGGCTCCTTCCTCCCCCTCCGCTCGTTACCCGCTGTGTATACAAGAGTGCAGAGGGCAAGCGAGGCTTCCCTTGGACTCCCAAATTTGTGGTCGTGATTCCGATACAGAGTAGATTGTCTGCATACTTCGTATGGCGATGTCCGTGGGTAACCGCAAGAAAAGGGAGAGCATTTGACATCTTTACCAAGGAAATAGACCCAATAGATCGTTTAGCACCGGCAAGGGCTGCCCCCCTAATCATGGATAGATGGCGGAATGACAAGGATGGGATCTGTCGAGTTCAATCTGGTGTGGGCAAAGCCCAAAGAGAGCGGTGACGCTAGTGGCTTAAGTGGCTGCCAGCAAGTGCCAGGAATAATGGAGCCCCTTGCTCCGAGTAGTTTCTTTATTTTGTTCTCGTGATCCAACTTGATCCACTGTGGACGCTCCCCTTTTTTTTTTCACTCTTTGAGTCTTTGTTCGTTTTGACTGTCCGCTCCCCGTCTTCGTTTTCCTCTCTCTTTATTCTTACTCGCTACGCACTACTATCCGTAGTTAGTTTGGAGCCTCGATAACTTCCCTACGCTTTGTGGGGTAAATTGTGATGGCCGAACGTTCAAATGGCGGGGACTGGCCTGGCCTGGGGAAAAAAGAATACTACGGTATGGCGATACATACGGATTATGGATACTGCTAGTACACTGCTATCGAAGTTGATAAGGGTTTCCAATTCTTAAGAGATACGTACCGGCGGCAGGCACGGTAGGGTGAGCATGAAAGGATGCAAACTGCAAAGCCGTTGAAAAATCTTGGACACGCCCCGGATATCGTACAAAAGTGGTTGATTGATATGGGTCTATGCCGGGCGGCGTTTCACCGCCGCATGAGCGCTTCCAACGTTCCTTCAACAGAAGTGCGAGACTGCGAGGCTCACCCGGTCGGTCTCGTCGCTGGTGGCGCTCATGTCTTGCATGCTTAGAAGATAAGAGAACATCGCCTATTATCACTGGCTTGCCTCATCCACCACATTCCAGACGTCGCGTCAGTGTCACTCTACGCTGCAATACGTTGCAAGGTGTGCTCCGTCATTTGTTAGCGAGGGGCAGTAGCTGCTCTTCGTATATGTATTCCACTCGATCCCGGCTTGTCAACACCTCTGGTTCAGGTTGATGTTGTTATCAGTTGTGGCCCCTTTTCGGTTATCATACACACGCGGTCCCCACCATTCCCATCCTCATCCCATTCATTTCAGCCGTACCATGTCGAGTGTCTCGAAGAAGTGTGGCGTCTTCTCTGTGAGGACTGAGGAGTGTCCACTGTCCGCCATCGGAAATTTGCGAAGCTGCATGGTCAATCTCAGCTTGGAGAAGATCGGCATTATCAGATTCCCATCGAGGAGGTGTGCCATTCGCTACGAGCGACTATGGAAGCCGAGAGAGCCAAGCGAGCCAGCAAACAATAGCATGGACCGTGCTGGTGCTTGCCGCCTCGCGGCAGGTGGAAACACACTCGTCAGACGGGACTTGTCACTCCCCCCCGCTTCTAGTACGTACTGGTCGACCAACTGCATTCAAGCAAGCAAGGCAAGTGAAGTTGTAGATATCTTGTCCCGTACCTGGCTTGATACTGGCCCAGAAAGCCCCATACTGCGTGCTACGTATATGTATGCACTCCGTGGTACTGGCCCAACTGGTGGTCACTTGCAGACACATCGTACGCACTCAAGACATGCATAGTATCTGTAGTGTAGGACAGGTCGTTGGTGCACAGCTTTCCTGCCAGGCTGTCACCATCCGAATCTGGTTGAACATGAGTCTTGCCCGGACTCAACACCGACTGGATCGACCGAACCGTTTGCTGTGATACAGTATCGGAACTGAGGCCGCCGCCGTCGCTACATATACTACCTGTCGGCAGGATTTTTTCTTATTGCTTGTTTGGGTGAGTCTGCAGACTGAAAGGGTGCTTGTGGCACGTTTCTTGCCATATGTACGACCAACTCCAAAGCCCTTCTTCAAAGGATGATCCTTTCCCAGTCTTCCCAGCAAGGATGGCCGGCTGGCGTGGTTTCTGACCGAACGATTTGTCAAGAATCCTCCCTTGGACACCGAACGAGAGATGGGGTGGGTTTTCGCCGCCGGAAGCGAAAACAAGACACCAAACGGAGGTCGTCGGTGTCTCTGAGGAGACATCATCCTCGAGATTGGACTAACCATACTGTGGTGCTTTCGCCGGTCGCTTGTGATTGGGCCTCCGGCCCACGTGTCGCGGTGGCGAGCTCCGGCCGGGTCAGATCGTGGAGCACGCCACTTGCTAGTCGGTCAGGGGAGGACCTATCAAGCTTTTTGTTTGGTCTTCTTGTAGTGACATCAAGATCGGTTTCATCTAGGTAAGCACCTACTATTCAGCTAGGCAGGCGTGTTAATTAAGCGGCCAAGCAGCTCGGGTGAGCCTCTCAAGGGGATGAATGCAGCTTTCGAGCTTCCATCTATCGAGGGGTCAGTGAATCTTGGACCACTCCTGGGCCTGAGCGGGTAGGATGGCAGGGATCGGAGAGGCATGGCGGCCCGCTAGATTTTCGCTGCCAGTCATCACCTTAATCCGTTCTTTTGGTTTCAGGTAGGTAACTGGTCCTGCCCACTGCCCGTAGTCGGGTGGAAGATATCATTGATCCCTTTTATCGCTGGATGTCCCCTGGGCCAGCCGCATCCAAAAACCTCCACTACATTGCCCAGGAAAGCTGAACCATCCTTGGCTAGCTGATATCAATTAGCTAGCTGTGTGCAGGAGGACCAGTAATCACACCATTCATCTTGTCTTAGTTTTCTTTTTTCCCTGCTCTCCCCCCCTTTTCTTTATTGTCGGTTTCTCTCCTGCTGCCTGACTGGTCACACAAGCACGCGCCTGTCAACTTGTCCCCTCCAAAAGCATCCTACCGGCTGCACGGCGACCTCTAGAGTGAGTACCCAATATTCTCAACTAGGGGTCCTCTCGGTTCGGTTGCTACATCGCCAATTTGCTTCTTCGGTGTCTGGCCAGGCTGGACCTCCTAGGCCATCCTATTGACCACTGATAGTTCGGGGGGAAAGAATCAGTACCGCCCGGGCAAAAGTAATCCATGTACGTGTTTGTGTCTAGTGTGTGCGTGAGTCTGACTTTGTCTGAACGTGCGGCATCATCCCATCCCAGTGCCTTTTGCTCATTTAGTTTGGCTCGTCTGGCTCCTTTGGTTCTTGATTGAGATGTCCGGCAGTCGCTCTTGAAATCTTGTTGCGACTTTAGTGTTTGTTGCTGGCCCTGTTCAATGCTCCCAGGCTGTTTCCTTCTTCCAGATCCTCACCTCCTCAGGCTTCGCGCCCTCGTCTTGCATGCCCCGCCCTTCCTAGGAAGATAGGCGCCTTTACTAGCTACTCCGTCCCTACCTTACCCAGTTAGACCTTTCGTCTTCGTTTACTGTACCTAGCTGTTCTGCACCGCCACAGTGTGCAAAGGAGATCTCCCACATGGCGTTCAAAGTTAGGGGATTCCGAACTCACAGTGTCTCGGGCGACTCTTCGTCTAGCAGCAGCAACAACAACAAGAAAACAAAAGCAGCACTCGAGCCCAAGTCGACGCCGTCAACGCCGAGCTCGTCACCATCAGCGTCCTACGTCCTGCAGCCAGCCGGTTGGCCACCCCTCGCTAACGACGCGAGGTCACGTCCCGCAGCCTCACCCACAGCCTCTCCCGCAGCCTTTCCCGCCTCGGTCCAAGAGTTCTCCTTCCTCGTGCTGGACGACGCGCCATCCGCCAATCCACGAGACTCGATCCTGTCCATCGTCGAGGACCCGTTCTTCCAACGGTACGACGCCCGAGGCGACCTGCATGGACTTCCGCCTACCAACCCGGATCCTGGCCCGACGAGCCACCCCATCGGTGCTACCGACCGTATAGCAGCGACAGCAGCACCACCCGCGGCCGCTTGGCCACCCCCACGCAGAGACTCGCTGATCCTGAACACCAGTGTTGGCGCCAGTGGAGCATCCTCAGCGGGAGCTACCGCGAGCGCGTCCGCTCTGCCTCCAACAATGGACACCATCAACATCGCCGTGATCGGCTCAGATGGCGTTGGCAAGTCAAGCTTCATACAACGGGCGCTGCGGATGCAACGGCGGCCCAGCACTACCATCACTCCAGTCCGGCTCGACGTTGAGGGGGTGCCGCTCGTCTGCACGCTCATTGAGCTCGACCTTGAGTACTTCGACGTCCAGGCCGGTCAGCCGATCCGATGGCCGAAGCAGGTCGGCGGGCACATCATCCCCCGCATAGACGGGGCTCTGGTCTTGTACGACGTTATGAACAAGGACAGCATCAGAGAATTGCCGCCCACGATGGGTACGTTATTCCGTTTATACATGCCCACCTGTTTTTTCTTCCTTTTTCTTCTTGCTGTCTCTGGTCCACCTGGTCCATGGAAGCAGTTCTGGGCTGCAGCTAGCCTTGGGAGTGTAGCCATGAATGCAACTAGGCGTGCCAGGCTGCCAGATCGGTCCCCTCAATAGGCACTGAACAAGGGAGGGTTTTTCGGTGTTGGCATTGTTGGCAATGCTCGCAAGTGTTGGCATTGTTGGCGCTGTTGGCAGCGTTTGCAGTAATAGGTGGCCTCTTGGTTTGGTTATTGACCCTGTACGCCTCGATACCCTGACACCGGGGAAATGAAACCGTATTGTAGCTGCGCTGGCAATCACTGCCATTCCTATCATCCTTGTCGCCACCAAATGTGACAACCCGGAAAGCTCACGACAGCTCAACACGGAGGGCATGTCTGGACTCTTCCCAGCCGTCATCGCCGACTTCAAGACCTCGTCCAACGTGCCTGGCAGCACAAGGGAGTGTCTCCAAGCCATCATACGTGCCTCACTTAGCGGCAGGAGAGGTAAGCAAGCTAACACTCTCCGAATTTATCCGTCACTTCACCGCCTTTCTCATTTACTCTCTCATGCATTCTTTTTTCCTCTACTGCACTCGCCTATCCTGATCCTGATCCTGAGGAATTTGTTGTTGTCGGTGACTCGGTGTCGGCTGCCAGTGCAGTTTGCATGTGGGATTGTGGGTGTGGGTAGGTTAGTCGCCTACCTACGCCGTCCTACCTGGGAGGCACCTTAATTAGTGGGGGGGTTCCAGCTTTTCCGGCTGGATTCAGATTTGGAGGAGAGAGCTCCAACACCAAGCCGACCAACCCAGCTCCAACCCAACTCCAAAATGGCCCGAACTAGTACCGCAGCAGCAAGTCCAGCTCTGAAACAAAATCTTGTTGAAACGATTACCAGGCCAGTCCTGGTGACCGGCCTGCCCTGGTCCGCATGACATGACATAGCCACTACACCCCTCACTAATCCTCAACCAACCAATGCAACTGAAATCGCATGTAATCCGATCCGACCCCGACTGCATGACCAACAACTGATGACTGACGGGGTTCGCGGCCCATTGTTATTTTCTTCCTTACAGGTGGAGACCGAAGTCGCAGAAGCAACAGGAGCAACAGGATCGGTGAGAGAGATCGAGATCAAAACCGCGACAGCGACAGAGAAAGAGACGGACAAAGAGAAAGAGAGCGGGCCACAAGAAGCAGGGACGCCAGGGACGTGAGGGATCCCAAAGATCCCAGAGACACCAAAGACCCGCCCGACGCCTCGCTCTCCCGAAGACGAGCCGCCTCCTCCGCAGCTCACCTCGAGGCCCCAGACACGATCAACGGCCGCCCGCTCAGCCAGCACAGCAAGCACAGCCGGGCAAGCTCGGACCTCTCCCTCCTCCGCGGCATCCCCCCTCCCGCCGACTACAGCCGGGGCCAGTCCCGATCCCCCCGCATCACTGCCGACTACCCGAACGCGTCCCCACAGCTCGGTGGCGTCTTCAGCAGCGGGGTCGGCAACCCGTCCAACCTCTCCGACGTCATCAACATGGCCGACGACAACGGCGGCGTCACAGTATCGAGCATGCTCCGGACCCACGGCGGGGTGCGGCTCGACACGGGGCCTGACTCGTTCCTGGACGTGGACGAATCGGACGTCGACTCATTCCGCAACTCGGACGACATACCCATCCTACAGCGCAACGACGAAGCGTTCCTGTCCGACAGGCCCACGGCCCCAGCCAAGATGGCCGGCGTTGAGTTCGACGAGCTGGTCGACCGACTGCTTGCCCCGCGCATGTCTCGCGCAGACAACAACTTCGCCGACATCTTCCTCTGCCTCTACCGCAAGTTCGCCGCCCCCGGGGAGCTCTTCTCTGCCATTCACTCGCGGCTGGAGCGGGTCAGACAAGGCAAGGGGATCAGCTACCTGGCCGACATCGCCACACAACTGCGCATCATAGAGGTGGTGGCCAAGTGGGTGAGCCTATACCCCGGGGATTTTGCGCGCTCCACGACGAGGAAGAAGCTGGAGGATCTGATTCGCCGCCTGGCCTCGGAGCCCATCTTCACGGCGGCCGCACAGCAGATGAGGGGTCACCTGGAGAGGAGCGTGGTGGAGGACGACGACACGGGCTGGGCGAAGGCGGATGAGCCGGACAAGGAGCCTACCACGCCGGGTGGTGGTAGCGGCGCGGCGCTGACGCAGAGCCAGAGCCAGAAGTCCGTGGCCACCAAGGAATCTGGTCGTAGCGGAGGCGGCGCGCTAAGCGACAGCATGTCGTCGCTGCAGCTGGAGGAGTCAGGAGGGCGGGGTGGAGGGCGGTGGAATCAGCAGCAGCAGCAGTACTACCAGCATCACCCGCAACAGCAACAGCAACAACAACAACACCCGTCACAACGGCCCTTTGGGGACACGGACGCCCAGGGCGGAGGCCGCAGCACAGCGCAGTTCCAGTTCCACTCGCTGGAGGACTACGAGCAAGAGGCAGCGACCATGGTGCCGACGGCGACGCTCCCGCTCAACAAGATACGTTACCATATATTCCTGGATAAGGACACGGACGACATCGCAGACGAGATCACGCGGATCGACTGGGTCATGTTCTCGTCGATTCGGATCCGGGACCTGGTGCGGGCGGTGTCCCTCTCGGCGGACGAGAAGGAGCGGTGCCGGTCGCTGGACAACGTGAACCGCATGATTAGCCACTTCAACCACCTGGCTAAGTGGGTGGCCAACATGATACTGATCCGGGACAAGGCCAAGCACCGGGCGCCCTGCCTGGAGAAGTTCATGCAGGTGGCGCTGCGGTTGAGGGTGCTCAACAACTACAACGGCCTCGCGGCGGTGCTGGCGGGCATCAACGGGACGTCGGTGCACCGGCTGACGCAGACGCGGACGCTGGTGAGCCCCGAGGTGCAGAGGCGGTTCGCGAGGCTGGTGCTGCTCATGGGCACGCAGAAGAGCCACTTCGCCTACCGGCTCGCGTGGGAGAACTCCCCCCTTCCCAGGATACCCTTCATGGCGCTGCACCGGAGGGACCTGGTGGGCGCGGAGGAGGGGAGCCGCACCTTTGTGGGCCCCGCCGGGGACAGGATCAACTGGAAGAAGTTTGAGGTCCTGGGCGAGGTCGTGTTGCCGCTCATGAAGAGTCAGGGGACGCCGTACCCCAACCTGAGGAAGGACGATGCCAGTCGGGAGTTGATTTTGGATTGTAAGATGCCTACTGATGAGGATGTGAGTATTGTCCATGTTCCAAACTTCCTCCTTTCTCTTCTTTTTGCCCACACCTTGATCCTTGCCTTGGGGCTGGTTGTTCTGACATTCACTCTTGTTCCGCCTCTCAGGAGATATGGCAGCGCAGTATCCAGGTCGAGCCGGCCTCCGGTTCAGCCGAGTCGAGCAAGAAGAAGTTCCCGTGGCTGGCGAAGTGAGTTGGGTGTAGCCAGTTGAAAGGTAGGGGTGGGCGGACGGAGGATCAGCGTGGCAAAAGAGATAATGGAAACGGAAAGGAGGGGATCCTAGTGGGGACGACCACTGGACACGAACGGATGAGATCGTCTTTGTGTGGACGGCTACCTACCTCGTGATACTTCTTGGATCTGGGAGCAGGCTCCGGTGTTCGGCTCTAGTTTGCCTTTAATCTATATGTTCTAGGGAGGAGTCTCTTGATTAGTTTGCCTTCTAGGCTGGATGGAGTTGGGATAGTTTTTTGGGGGGAGTTTGGGGTGGGGGCCTTCCATGTTTGGATCGACATACACATGAGAATTTTTCGGGTTTCACTCGCTGTGCTCTGGAGCACCTATTCTATCGAAGACAAGAATAAATCTCAATGGCTGCATTCCATCGTCGCATCATATTCATGGTCATTGAAATCCCATGTTTCGACGTGTATGAAATAGGTACTCCTGAACAGCTCAAAAGGGGAAAATTTGGTATCATCTGTATTATTCCTCCCCTCATCCTCCCTCATCCTCCCTTCTCCTCATCCTTCCTTTTCCCTGCCCTCCAGCCCCCTTCAGGCCCCCATTATTGATCTCAAACTCCACCGCCCCCTCCACCCCGGGGCCTGACGGCGCGACGTGGGGGGCGAAGACGACCTTCATCCATCGCCTCCAAGTCCGCAGCGTCGGCGGCTGCGCCGCCGCTCCGTCCTCCATGTCCACGTCGCCGTCGTCGTCGTCGTCGTCGTCGTCGTCGTCGTCTCCACCGCCGCCGACGCCGTGCCGCGGCTGCCGCTCGTAGGTCGGCCTCTTGAGCAGCGCGATCCGGGACGCGATCTGCGTGGTCCAGACGAGGCCCAGGCTGGGCGTCTTGAGGTCGCCGCGCTCCTGCTCCTCCTCCTCGTCGCCCCAGCCCGTGAACCAGCGCTGCTGGTGGTCCAGCACCAGGGCGGGGATGTGCTGCGCCGGCTCTGGAGGGGCGGAGAAGGAGAATGGGAAGGGGAACCTGCCGCCGAAGTAAGGGACGTTCGCGTCGCCAAGGCCCGGCCGCGGCGGGGGCCATGCCGACTCCGGCAGCGAGGAGGACGGCTGGTGGTCTTCCGCCTGGGGTGGGCGCTGTGGAGCCGCGGGGCCATTAGCCCTACTCCGCGAGGCCAGGGGGCTCTCCTGCGTCATGCGGACCGTATAGGGCGAACCACCGCCGCCGCCGAGTTGGTGGTGGCGGTGCGACGAAGACGACAACGACGCAGGTCCGGACGGCACGGGGTTCTTACCCCCGGAAAACCGGTCGGCGACCTGGTTGGCCACGACGACGGCGAGGTTGTAGGTCCTGGCCAGGTCGCGGAGCTGCGCGCCCAGGCGAATGAGCTCGGCGGTGCGGGCGCCCATGTTGTTTGACGACGACGGCGCCGACGCCGACGCTGCCCCTCCTCCCCCTCCTCCTCCTCCCGCCGTGTTGCGCTCAAACTCGGCGCGGAAGTTGGCCGCCACGGAGTCGAGGACCACGAGCCCGACATTGCGACGCGCCACCTCGACGGGCACCTGGAAGGTCAGGATGTGGTCCTGCGACTCGAGGTCCGGGGTGGCGATGCTGAGGATGGAGTCCAGCGACGGCGGTGGGGGGGCTCCTCCTGCCCGGCCGCCACCTCCGGCTTGTTGTTGTTGTTGCTGCTGCCGCTGTTGCCTCTGGGCGCGCAGGATCGGGTTCGAGGCCAGGATCTGGGCCAGCCGGCGCGTCGAGAGGGCCGCCTCGGTCGAGATGTACATGGCCGGCCTGCCGAGGCCGTGCGGCGGCGGCAGCTGCACGGCTAGCAGGAGGGCGAGCAGGAGCTGCGTCTTGCCCGCGCCGGACTCGCCCGTGACCTCGGTCACGCAGCCCGTGGGCACGCCGCCGCCGAGGGCCTCGTCCAGCGCCGGGTCGAGGGTGCTGATGGTGGACCAGCGCCCGGCGAGCTCGGCCGTGGTGTGCCTTAGCTGCTGCTGCTGCCGCGGTGTCTGGGCTTGCTTCTGGGTTTGCGCCCCTCCCGAGGTTTCCACACCTCCAGCGACATCGAGACCACCGAGCACCCCCAAGTCGGCGTGCAGCGCCTTCACCACATCCTCGCACAGCCGCTTGACGTCGAGGAGCGGCAGCTGAGTGCGCCTCCCCAGCTCGGCCGCTTCCATTGTCAAGAGATCCGACGTGGTCACCTCGTACCTCTCCAAGGCCGAGATGAGCGATCCATAACGGCCGACGGGGAAGTTCGGCAGGACGCGAAGGAGGTCTGTCATGGGTTGGGGACGCGTCTGGGAGGAGACATTTGATTAGAGACGGCCTTTTTTTTTTCTCTCTTTGATTTTATTTTATTTTATTTTGTCGCCTTGATATCTTGTTCTGTGTCACGCCTGTGTCCACGTTTGTTGATACCTGCTGGTCGCACGTCTTGAGTTGGTTGACTATACCTGCCTAAACCTTACTAGTAGGGCGAGTGGCGACCAGCAACATTACCTACCTGTAGTCTAGGGACCTCCTTAGTAAGTACATGTACCTCGTCAGCCCTGAATGGTAGGCGGGGCTTCCCTCCGACCCCTACATAGATCGCTGGAACAGGCCCAGATTAGCCTTAACTTCGAATTGATTGGCAGCCCGCTAAGAACTTCCACCATTCCTAGTTCAGCACTTTCTAGGTTTGCGCGGTTCGAACTCTCTCAAGCAAAACGCCTTGGCTGCGTCCTCAACCTCCCCCGCGTCGCCATCCGTATTTACTAATTTCACTTCCTCCCTTCTTCATCACTATATCATTCATCCGCCTTCTACACCGGAAAGCCAAGCTGTCATACGGCTACCTTCGCTGCACATGTTCGAGACTACCGCGGCTTGCGACGCTGCGAACTATGGTTGTGCTTTGGTTCATTTATCAACATCTCATGCGTAGTCTATGTGCCCCTGAGGAGAGGACTCGCCCTGTTTAGGACAGTGCTAATACCACCCCTTTCTTAGTCCATCTTTATTCTAAGTTCGTCTGGAGTGTTGCGGTTGAGGTCTCAACGCGTTCCCCGTGAAAGAACAGCTCCTAGTCATTCTCATGGCAGCAGGCGGCCCCCAGAGAACGACGGATTCCCGCCTCCTTGTCAAGTAGCTGGGAGAGTATGCTGCCCACTGGCCTAGGTAGGTAGGGAGCTGCAAGCCACATTTGCCTTCGCCTTGACGCTATGCATCAGGCCGGTCCAGCTGCGCCGAATTCATCATTATGGGGAATAACGGTAGGCTTGAGTAGAAGAACGGCCACTTGCCCTCACATGCCTCGAGATTCACCCCCCTTCGGCTCCTTCCTTTTCTGTTCCCCTTTTCTCCTACCGGAGAGACTTGCTCCCCCTCAGCCGTCTGTGTTTCTGTTTGCTGTTGACAGCATACTTTTTCAAGTGATTTTATCATTCTAGCAGCTCTCCAGCCGTCACCATTACAAGCTGTGGAAGGAGGGCATGCCTATCTGGGCCACTGTCTCAGGGATGCATTTCGGCATCGCTGTACAGGCCGCCGCCTCCTATTTCGCGCCGGCTACAGACTCAGTCGCAGTCGCACAGGACGCTCAGAGACCCTGGCCGACGACTCCTCCGAGCGTGCATGGCATCCTTCGGAGACAGAAGGAGGAGGATCTAAGCGCCGTACTCGCGCCGGACAACACCTGCGGGTACGTGGAGAATCAGGGTGCCTGGGGGGTATTCTCGTGTGGGTCGGCCTACCGCTGTGCCTTCTTCGTGAACTCGGCGGTCAGCTTCGGCGCCATGGGCTGTTGTGACGGTCAAGGCCAAGGGTGCGGCCTCCGGACGGCCTGTCTCAACTTGGATCAAGCTTTGAACTCGACGCGGTGCGCGAGCGCGTGTATGCAAGATTCCTTCATCATGAAATGGTTCGTTGGCGTTGGCCTAGTGAGCTCTTAACTTGATAGGCTTGTTCCTCCCTGGAAAAGAACTAGCCTAGCCCACGCTGACATGCACCTCTACCCTCTACCTTCGTCAGCACCGAATCAGGACGTACTCTCTGCAACACGGTGGCCTTTGACAATGGAGTGAACGCCTACTTTTGTTCCTCGGTCGCCGTTCAGATCGTCCCGGCCGTGCTCACCACACCTGGCCAGAGCAGATCTTTCTTCACCTGGTCCGACAACAGCAGCGTCACGGCGCTCACTTCGGGGAAGATCAGTGTGAGCGAGGCCGCTCCGGCTTACACCGTCACCGTCGCCGTCGCCAATAGCACCTCAGGCACGGGCACGGGGTCGGGTTCCTCCTCGTCCTCCTTAACCTCTGAAAATGTTGGAGCTATTGTTGGTGGTGCGGTGGGCGGCTTCGCTGTCCTGGCCTTCTTCACTGTAGCCATGGTCTTCATCTTCCGCCACAGGAAGGAGAGCCGTGATCGCCCCGGCGGTAACGACGGCAACACCGCGTCGGAAATACACCCCACCACCTCCATCCCGCAAGACCCTCATTGGTCATCCACATATAACACGTCACCGACTCCGGCCAGTCAGGACCCAGGCAAAGCGCCTCCTTGTGCACAGGCGTCCGCGGCGACATCCCCCCCGCTGCCCCACACGTCGGAGATGCCAACTTTCATGGCCGGCGACGCTCTTAACAGGTATAGCTTGTCTACAGCCTCTCCGCCGTTGGACAGCCACCGGGTCTCGGAGATGAGCTTCCCCGGGTTCCAGGCACTAATACACGAGGCGAGCGGGTTTCCTGTCGGACCTGCTGCGTATGAGCAAAATCACAGAGGAAAGATGCACGAGCTGCAGTAGGTGGGATGACCGAGGGGCAGGTCCGCAGGGTTCAGCTGATCGTTGAAGGAAACCTATATATCCTGGTTATTGTTGCGCTTGCCACCAGCAGAGCGTCGGCACTGCTTCCCTCCCATGAAGAATGAGACTCCCTGCAGCCAGCCTTCGAGCTCCATGCGGCCTTCCTCTCAACTGTATGCTCAGGCTAGGTAACTCCCAGACTTCTCTAGCACCTACCTAGCTACTGTTGTTTAGGAACCGTGTTGGGACAGGAGGTAAAAGCTCACACCACTCCTTTACACGTTGGCTCACTATTTTATTATATACTAAGCAAAGAAGTCCTCCAGGCTAGAGATGGATTTCATAAATTGGAGGCTGAACTGCCTCCCTTTAGCAGTAGGTGTGCACTCCAAACAGGCAAAGTGTCTCGGGGCAACTCCCGCCTAGTGGTTGCAATCATGTCTACTAGTACAGAGATTGCTGGTTGCCACTGCTAACCCACTTCCAACCCGCGAATAACGAGCATCAGCGGGAGTGTAGGGCCATGATCAATGATCGGATAGGAAGCTGTGTCTGCTCAATAATCCTAGCTCCCTAAAACGTGTCCGCCATCGTCAACTCAGTGCAACAAAACAACGGACGGAGTGACAAACAGACCGGCCTTGTGCCATTTTCGGGGTGCAGGACTTCAGCCGCCTTCATTTGATACCGGATTGGCGCCGTCGTGCATGGGAGAGACATGCCTTTAGACCAAACTCTCTTTTTTCCAGTATCCCTCTCCACTCAGGGTGCCCCCACCTTGTTCCGCTCGACCGCGCTCCTGTAAGAGATCTCACATCATGCGCGCTAGTGCATGCACTAGAAGTGGTAGAGAGCAATGGGATTCCTTGTGGGACCAGTCCGGGTTATTAGTGTGCCCCTCTACAACTACGCGTAAGGAAGATAAAGATGGAGGGTGCAGTGAGGGCAAGAAGGCACCTGCTTTCACATGCTTCCCGTTTCGGGAGAGGGCCTAGATGGGAAGCCTAAAAGTAACGGCCCCCATGACATCCTGCCACCATCCCCTGGTCCCTTCCTCGTCCACGACGGACGCGTTGGGCGCACACAAAGGTCCCAAGGGGAAAAGACTACCTGACTACAGCACATAGTGAATCCGCATGCATTATTTACCTTTGCTAGGTATCTTGAAGTTAGTATTTACCTACCTGATGGGGTTGTAATACACTTACACTTCGTGTCGTGTTCCATGTAAAGATGAAAATCACTCTGATGGAATTTTCAAATTGCCCCGCTGTGCTTACTGGTGCTTGGGAAGACGACTCCACGATCTCCGTATTGTATTTCCATCCCTATCGTTTGTTCTTCCTGTCTGCTCTTGGCTTCCCCAACCACAAATTGTCCCCCGCACTCCTCTTCTTGGAGGCTCCAGTAAATGGACATAAGGAGGTTTGAGAGTGTAACCAAATGCGACGACGGTAGGTATGTCGTCAGTTTCGACAGGCTCCAAGGGAGCCCAGGTTGGATGACCCCTGCCCGTGACGTCGTCCCAAGCTCTGTCCCAAAAGGTGCTGGCCGCCCCCTCCCTACCCCACTACGCGCCCCGCATGATATTGCTTGCTCCGGATTTGGGGTACGCTGTCGGGCGGCGGCATTGGCCCGTGCCACATCAGATGCACCCCCATTACAGGCAGGTGCCCATTGTTGCCCGTCTAAAAACGACTATGAAGGTCGAGGATGTGTGAAGGAAAAAGTTCCTCTTGCCCGAAGACACCGCAAACAAAGATCCGGGACGAAGGACCCTCTGGCCGATTGTGATTCGAGGCTGGGCTTGATGGAGTCTCTCTTGACGGGTGCTACAAACACGTACTCGCTCCGTGGGGTCCAGTGGACAAAAAAAGAAAGAAAAAAGTGAGCTCCAGTCAGGCCTCGACAATCAACGGCAATCCCGACAATCCCGAGCAAGCAAGGGAGGCAGACGGCCGGCAGTCCCCCTCTGGGAGGGGGCAAGTCGAGGGGTCGAAGCGACGAGGTCTTGCGAGAGCAACGGCAAGGCAAGCAGCAGCATCGCGGACAGTAACTCCGCCCGGATTGGGCTCCCGGCCATATTTTTTGTCCTTTGGCTGTGACTCCATCCAGTCCAATCCCGTCCCCCCGATCTTCGGTCACGCCTACGCCGGTCGCTTCCTGATCCTCTCGCGCCTGGGGCTCCGGCCCAAGTTTTCTTTCTCTGGGATTCGCTGCGCCCGGCGCCGGCTATCCTGCTGGCAAGTGCAGCCCTTTAGGCGTAAGTAACAGAGGTTCTGGTGGCAATTCCCGAGGTTGCTGAATTCCAGAAATTTCTGCAACGGTGATGCTGGCCGCCCTGGCATCGTGCTTATATCAGTTGTTATCGTCACTCGTCACCATGAGTGATTGAACATGACCTGCTGGAGATGGCCGAGACAGCCGATAACTCCTGCCTAGAGTCATACGGAACATTCCCTCTTCTCTTTCTTTTTTTGCCTCGTTTCCTGCCACTCGATAGTTCCTAGTTATGTCAGCTGCGCCAACCGACTGACTTTGTCTGTACAACAGTCGCTCAGTCTTGTGATTCATTCAGATCTCTCATCTTCCCATTCTTCCGCGTTTCCATTTTAATATACTTTTCGATTTCGGATACCCTCCCGCGAGTAACAACAGAGCAAATAAACACGAACTGAGGCCACGCATTCATATTATCCTCCTTGGTTTTCTTCAGGTACGTGATATGTGACGTTCCTTGAGCACTCACTGGGTTGATGGATTCAGCGTTCCCACCTCGTCGTCTCGGCAGATTACGAAACGACCTAGGACCCATATTGCACAAGACTTCACGTCGGTCCTGCGGAGGAAGTTTCAAGGACCACTCGAGGCTACTTGAGGAGCCCCCGCAAGACAACACGCAAGGGCTTCCAGGCACTCCCCCGTCTCTCAATCGCCCCATCCAATCAACGGCAGCATTTCCCACTTCCCGCATCTGCCTCAAAGTAAAATCCCAGGTACTTGGGCTGGGCCGTGTGACAAGTGGCGCTAGGTAGCTGGAAGCCCAGTTAGGCTATCGTGACTCTGCATGCTGCACACTGCACCCTGCATACTGCCCGCACACTGCACTGACTTCCCGTCCCTTCCCCCAAATGCCAAAGACCTCCCAAGACCGTCTGCCAACTATACCAAGTGTACCAAGTGTAAGACCCCCCTCCCCACCTCCAAGCCCCCACTGCACATGCCTTCTGCGACCGGGCATGTCAGGCCAAGAATGAAGGCAGATCTATTGCATGTGCCCACGGCTGCTCCCCCGGTTCCTAGGCAGGACCTCTTGTCGGCTGGCTGGTCCGATGAGTCCAAAGGGTGCTCCACTTCCCTTCCTGTTCACCCCATCTCCCCCTTGAGTCCATGTGAGAAGCAGCAATGTCTCTCCAGCTCCCTCCCAGCACCTCCCATCATCTTGCTGCCTCCGGCTCGTATATTCCCCATATCTTGGACCCTCCCTCGCTCTCCATCTCCTTGGTGCCATCCCCCCCATATCTCCTCCGTTGAGCCCTTTCCCACCATTATAACCTCGCTCCCTCTCCGGCCGGCCCCCGGTCGGTATTTTCTATTCTCACCCGCTTCATCTATATACCCTCAAGACCTTGTACTGCCAAGCAGAGCCGATCTGCGCTTCCTTATATACACCTCTATCACCTCCCTCCTCCAAAGAAACAACCACTACCACTCGTAGCACATCAAGTGGGATGCCACCATACTGTCTACACGATTGCCACTATTTCTACCGCACACCTCTGCGCGGCTTGAACATCAGCACCTGCGTCTCGCCCCTGTACGCTTAGTCTCATAATGCAGCTCGGCAGTACTGACGAAGCTATGGCAACCCAAGTCCGCACCTTCACCGTGCCGAGGCCTCTTGGAGAGACTCTATCCGCACCCGCTCCGGAGTACACGCCGGCATCCGTGCCGCGTTCCGCCACCGCCCCAGGCTTTGTGCCGCGCTCTTTGCCGGACTACCCCGAGATCTCGAGGCCGTCGACCGCGGCAGCGAGGGCTGCGATGTCTATGTACAGTAACGGGAGGATAGCAGAAGAAGAGGGGATCACGTTCGCCTACCAGGACAAGCTCCCGAAGCTGCCCATTCCGGATCTGGAAAGCTCGTGCCAGAAGTATCTCGCTTCCCTGAGGCCTCTGCAGTCGCCTAGAGAGCATGCCGAGACACAGCATGCCGTCCGGGAATTTCTGAGGCATGACGGGCCGGAGCTTCAGGAGAGATTGAAGAAGTACGCCGAGGGGAAGACCAGCTATATCGAGCAATTCTGTATGTGACACTATAATCATGTCATTACATGACATGACTGCCATCTCCCCGGTGTCTTAGTGCCAATGCTGATAGAGACTCCAACGGGAGGATAAAGGGTACGATTCATATCTTAACTATGACAACCCGGTGGTTCTCAACCTCAACCCTTTCTTCCTTCTTGAAGATGACCCGACCCCTGCGAGAAACAACCAGGTGACCCGGGCAGCGTCTCTGGTAGTGTCCGCCCTGGAGTTCGTCCGAGCAGTGCGGAAGGAGGAGCTGCCGCCGGACAAGGTTAAGAACACGCCTCTTTGCATGTATCAGTATTCGAGACTGTTTGGGACAGCGCGGGTGCCCACAGATAACGGCTGTCAGATAGAGCAGGACCCTCAGTCCAAGCACGTCGTTGTCATGTGCCACGGGCAGTTCTACTGGTTCGATGTGCTGGACGACAACTCGGATCTCATCATGACCGAAAAGGACATTTCGATCAACCTGCAGACCATCATCGATGACGCCACGCTGACGCCCATCCAAGAGGCGGCAAAGGGGGCTCTCGGTGTGCTCAGCACCGAAAATCGTAAGGTGTGGTCGGGACTGAGAGACATACTCACGAGAGAAGAAGGCTCGAACAACGCAGACTGCCTCAGCATCGTCGACTCGGCTCTCTTCATGATATGCCTAGACTACACTGAACCCGCGACGGCGGCTGAACTCTGCCAGAACATGCTTTGCGGGACCAGTGAGATCGAGAAGGGGGTCCAAATCGGCACGTGCACAAACCGATGGTACGACAAGCTGCAAATCATCGTGTGCAAGAACGGCAGCGCGGGCATCAACTTCGAGCACACAGGAGTCGACGGTCACACGGTGCTACGATTTGCCAGCGATCTCTACACGGACACCATCCTTCGCTTCGCCCGCACCATCAACGGCCGCTCGCCTACGCTCTGGGTCTCGACCAGCCCGGACCCTTCAAAGCGCGATCCAGAGAGCTTCGGGGACGTCAACACGACTCCCCACAAACTGGAGTGGGACCTGGTCCCCGAGATCAGCATCGCCGTCCGTTTCGCTGAAACGAGACTTGCTGATCTGATCGGGCAGAACGAGTTCGAGTGCCTCGAGTTCGGCGCATACGGCAAGAATTTCATAACCTCGACGGGCTTCTCCCCGGACGCCTTCGTCCAGATGGCCTTCCAGGCTGCCTATTACGGTCTTTACGGCCGCGTCGAGTGCACGTACGAGCCCGCCATGACCAAGTTCTACCTGCACGGCCGGACGGAGGCGATCCGATCCGTGACTGATGAGTCTGTCCACTTCATCCAGACCTTCTGGGCCGACAACCCCGCCGAGTCCAAGGTCGAAGCGCTCCGCCAGGCATGCCAGAGGCATGTTAACTTGACGAAGGAGTGCGCGAAAGCACAGGGGTGCGACAGGCACCTGTATGCGCTATTCTGCCTGTGGCAGCGGCTGGTCGACGAGGAGGCCATGAGCCCTGGGAGCAGCACTAACGGGTACTGCAGCCCAATGTCGGAGGGGTCTGTCGATGGGGGATCTGTCGTGGGGAGCCCGCCCAGGTCGTCATCGGCCGCCGCGATGCGGGCGAATTCTGCTGCTGTTGCTGCTGCTTCTACTGCTGGTGCATCTCCCAATAACGCAATTGTTAACTCCAACAACGTTGACAGCGGCAATGACAATGGCAACAGCAGCAACATTAATGGTGACAGTGGCAACAACTCAACGACAGATGATCGCGGCGTGGCGCGAATGGTCACCCGCGAGCGCGGCGACAGCACCTCGTCTCGGTCGCTGAAGTACGGCCACCTTCCCCTGATCTTTGCCGACCACGGGTGGGACAAGCTCAACGCAACGATACTCTCCACCTCAAACTGCGGCAACCCATCGCTGCGGCACTTCGGGTTCGGGCCGGCGTCGGGGGACGGGTTCGGGATCGGCTACATCATCAAGGACGAGTCCATCTCGATCTGCGTCTCGTCAAAGCACAGGCAGACAAGGCGGTTCGTCGACACGCTCGAGAGCTACCTCCTCGAGATCAGACGGATTCTGCGCATCACGTCGCGGAGGTCCACATCGGTGAAGCAGACGCGGGCGAGGGAGATCGACGAGATGAGGCCCGGCGGGGCGGGCAGCATCAGGCGCCCGCTCAGCCGGCTCAAGTCGAGGGGGAGGATGATCATGGGGCACGACATGATCAGGAGTCAGCGGTCTGCCACGGGGACGACCAGCCCGACCACGGAGAGCTTGGCTATGAGTGAAGATGATGAGCTTGGTGGATGTGAGTTCTGCTTTGCTTTTCTATTTCTACTTCCCTGATCATCATTCCCCCCGTTTCTCTGGCCCCTTTCTTTTATTTTTCCTGCCTTGGAGAAACCACATTCTAACCTCCTTCCGTTGTTTTCCTGCAGACGGTTTCTTCGACGCCGGAATGCTCCTGCAGGCTCTCAAGGCCCGGAGTGAGCACTACGACACGGGCGAGACACGGGCCTCGGAGCGGGCGGCCGTGCAGGCGAAGAGGAATAATGTGGGCAAGAAGCTGAGGCTGATTGATTACTGAATGTTGAAGCGGGAGTTGGAGAAGTACCCTTTTCTATTCTCTTTTTCACTTTCTTTCCTTTATCTGCCCTTCGTGTTTGTCTTTATTTTCCCTTTCCTCCTGTTTATAGACTTACTTTTTTGTTATTTGGGGTTTCCCTATCCTTTTGGTGATACCGTCACAGTTTTGTTTAGCACTCCTTTGTTCCTAACACAGAATACCAGGAGGGAACACCAGTAGCTGGTGCTGGGCATTGGTTTTGTTTTCGGATGAATGTGCTGTGATGAATACCATTCACAGTATCCAGTTGAGAGTTGCCGATCAGGCAGACCATGTCTTCCAGGAACCCGACGGGTTTGAGAGAGCCGTTCCGTTATGGTACGGTGGCCGGCTGCTCCAATCAGAATGACAACGGCTCTCCCATGGGGCTTATTGGCCTTCTGGACACATTCGAGCGCGGGACTAATACGCGCGCACCCGAGAATGTCCCGGAGGAGTCGAAGGGCTGTATCGGTCTGGTCTGCGATGCATCTCCTCCGGACGTAGGAGAGGGCTTCTTAGCGGGTTAGTCATCGGGAGAGGAGACGAGATGTCGCATGAGACAACGTCGTGGCCTTGTGACTCGATGCAAGGCCAGGTGGACGCTCCCTCCTTTTGTTCTTCATTTTTCATCTTCTTTACACACATTCGCGAGGGGGCCTCCTCAAGTCATGCTGTCGAACTGTTTTCGGAGATGAGGCTGAACTCTGCCCTCTGGATACTACGTACCAAAGTAAGCATCACATGCCATAACGTATCAATCTGGAATACCCAGTTCAGAGTGTCTTTTCGCATTCGCTCAAAAGCCCACCTGCTCGTCGCATTCGCTTGGAATCGCATTGCTTACCATCCACTTCTCAGCTTTCCCACTTCGTATCGATGATCCTTTTTGTTGAGATTGGGCCCTAGAGGCCGCCATCCGGTCGGATTCCGTTTGCATCACGCATTATTGGGGTTTCCAACCAACGAGGTGGAAGCCATCGCCCCACCCGCCACCAACGGATGTTCTTCTTCATCTTCCTGACGCCTGACGAAGTCATCATGTGATGATCACCGCCCCCCCTTCCAGCTTCCCCGGCCCTTTTGTGTGCCCGATCAGGCGGCAGCGCAAAATTGGCAACAGCAGCCGCTTAGCAGGCGTGGAGATACAAACACAGTGCGCCGCATCCTCGCCGGGCAGGAGGACAAGCCAGGTAGGTTAGCTACCCAAGGTTTGTAGGTACCTACCTACTTACCTCCCTCCCTCTGTTGTGTGGTATGTATACGCTGTGTTACGTTCAACAGTCACTGTCTTGCGACACCACCGCAGCCGGGGCGTGGGGCGCACAAGTTCACACTCACTTCCATTTGGCCTGTGTCCGCGACTCTCGCCTGTGGCACGTTCATTCAGGTGAGATCTGCCGGCGCGGAGAGGAGGATGGGCTGGGGAGCATGCGGGAAGCAAGAGGCGGGGGGCGTTTGCTTACGTCCGCTGCCTTTCTTTGGTCTACTCTTCGGTTGCTGTGCTTGTATTTGCTGCTACGCAACCGGGGCGGTTTCACCCACTTTCCTTTTTCCACAGCCGCGTAGGTCAGCTATGGCAATGGTTCAGATGGGTTTTGGTTTCCTCCCGGTTTCTCCTCCTCCTTCTGTTGTTTCTCCGTTCACTGCTTCCCCCGGGGGGAACATGTCACAGCGTGGCGTTTTTTTTGCCTCTGCTACGTGCGGCTGCATGGATCGTATCCGCAGGTCCTGTGTTATTGAGTGATAGGTTTCGTAAGGCCGCCTATCCCATCCCATCCGCTTCTCCTCATGTTCATCCTCTCTTTTGTCTTTCAGCGTTCTCCCTTCGCCGGGATCTTCACCAGCGGTAGCGACCGTGTGACTCCTTCCTTCCTTCTTCCTCTGGTCTTGTCCATCCCGTACCTACCCTTACTCCGCATAGGGTGGGTTACTATGAAAGGTAGGTACCTCTCCCTCAAGAGGTACTTCGGAAGGCACGTACCCTAGGCAGGCACGTACAACATGGTCGAGTCTCGCCTTTCAGTGAAGAAAACACGTTTATTGTTTTTTTTCAGGTAGGTATGCTTCGCTCACTTCCGGGTGACCTAACTGCCCGAACTCAACGCGCTGTCTACGTTACGTATGGTCGGGTATTATGCTGTGTGGTGCGGGTCTCTGGCGGCGAGCCCGGCCCACCGATTGCGATAGGTTCGCGGGATAGGCAGTTGCGACCGCTGCAACCCCGGATCGGTGATAGTATATCGAGGTATTGCTCACCTGTTTCATCCCGTCTCGGGAGATTGGTGGTGATTCCTACCCTCCGCTAGAGAGACCTTTGGGGGTTATATCTGGTTTCTTGGCTCCCCCCTGCTTCCTTCCTGTCTCACGCAAAACTCCTATCTTCTTCCACTCTCCATTCACCTCTCTATCACCCTGGCGGCACTTCCCCATTAGGGCTGGTGCGTAGTCCAGTTTGTGTGACGGATGACCTACCCTTCATACCACACATTATTTTGCGGCCGTCGGCTCATCCTCCATACCCATCACGTACTTAGGTTAGGTAACGCCGGTAACCAAACCGCCGACATAAGTACCACAACCACTTGCTGCCTCCCCCTTCGGCCTTGGCATACTAGGTGCCCAACCCATCACTCCCCCCACGATGGTGTCCCTTTTCCGACGTCTAGGAAATAAGAAGCAGCAGGCGCCGAAGCCACCATGTGTCCATCGTTCCCATGCTCTCGGCATCACGCAGGAACGCGACACCACCGGCAGCGAGTCATCCGAGCCTCACAAGTCCCAAGATGGACCCTTCGGAGCTGCTTCAGCCGCGGCAGACGGACAGGTTGCCGATCGGGTGCCAGACCCCGTCGATGAGGGCGAGTGCGTTGCCTGTCAGGAAGAGCGTCGTGCGTTGAGAAAGTACAGGCTGAAGATCATCTTCGGCCTGATAGTGCCTTTTGCTCTGCAGAATTTGGACGTCACTATGTACGTATGCAGACCCCCTTGCTCTGTCTGTGGCCTGCTCACTGCACGCTTTTGTTATCATTTTCTGACCTTGGAGGACCCTCATTTAGCATCGCGAGCGCCCTGCCATTTATTGCAGGAGACTTTGGTATATCCTCCCTGTTCTGCCTTCAATGCAGCTCTTAAAGCCTCTCCGCTCTTGCGTATATGCTGACTATTTTCTTCTTCTTTTTCCCCGCCCACACTGCTGTCTCACCTACCAGACCAGATATCCCAGCTCAACTGGATCATCTCAGCCTTCAACCTCACATCAGCGGCATTCATCCCCTTCTGGGGCCAGATGGCCGACGTCTTCGGCCGTCACGCAGCCATCCAGTCGTGCGTTTTGATCATGATGATTGGCAGTGCCCTGTGCACGGCGGCACCCACCAACGCCTTCCCCGTCCTACTTCTCGGGCGGGGAATCCAAGGCCTAGGGTGCGCGGGGATAAGCGTCATCGTGCGAATCATCCTGGCGGACAAGGTGTCGCTGAAGGAGAACGCGAAGAACTGGTCCATTTTCTCCCTCGCTGCCGGCGTGAGCTACGCTCTGGGACCCGTCGTCGGCGGGTACTTGACGGACAGCAAGTGGCGGTGGTGTTTTGGGATCAACCTGCCCATCTGCGCCGCGGCCGTGCTGGTCATCTTCCTCGTGCTCAGGAGCGAGCTCCTCGGCCCGCAGACGGTGCCCGGGCTCGTGGGCGGTGGTGGCGGCGACGGCGACGGTGGTCGGCACCCCGAGCGACATAGGGGGCACCCCAGTGGGCTCGCCCGGTTCTCGGCCCGGCTTACGACCGTCGACGTGGGAGGGCAGGCGCTCTTCCTCTTTGGGTTTGGCCTTATAATCCTGGCCTTTACGTGGGCGGGCGGGACGTACGACTGGAACACGGTCGCGGTTCTCTTGCCGCTGTTTGTCGGGGCCGTCCTTGTCGGCTTGTTTGTCTACTGGGAGAAACTCATGGCCCCTGGCGAGGCACTCGGGAGGAGGTGGCCGAGGCAGCATCCAATGCTGCCGTGGAAGTTGATTGTGAGCAAGGATATTGGGCTGCTTGCGTACATCAACTTCGCGACCGGGGCGGCCATGTACGCGGTGAGTAGGGCTTGAACCTCCCCTTCTCACCTTACAGTTGTTCCCATCAGCCTGCTCCCCGTCTTACCTACCTCTAGTGTCATACAACATGACTGCCCTCCCCAACTGTTTACATGATCAGACCTCCCGTGGGCCCAGCGATGAGTTGAATCACTAACATCAGCGCTGTAACAGGTGCTATATTTCTGTAGTCTTTACTTCACGTGGGTGAAGGTAGGTTTCGGCATCCCTTGCTACGCGGGACTATCAGTATGTTGAAATCAGCAGGCTGAGTGGCTCCGAACAGTTCTATAGTGCCAGCAAGTCTGGCGTGCAGCTGTTGTACTACACACCTGGAATTGGAGGTTAGTGCGGCACTTCCTGATACCCCTAGATCTTGACGCCCCTCCCCAGTTTCCCTTTTTGCTGGAGACGGGCATGTCGTCCACCAACTGACAAGACATCCCCCCTGATGCACAGTCGGTGTCTGGCTATCCATTTACCTCTGCAACGGCTACCCGCGAAAGACGTTCGTGCCCCTCATGCTGGGCTCCGTCGTCGAGGCGGTGGGCGTGGGCGTACTGGCGTGGGCGCTCTACCACGAGCACGATCCAACCGTGTTCGGCATGATGGCCCTCACGGGGGCGGGGACGGGCCTCCGGTTCATGCCAGGCCCGCTCCACGCCATCGGCTTCTTTCCCAGGGACATTGCGACCGTGGTCTCGCTCATGGCCGTGACGATACCCTTTGGAGGCACACTGGCGCTGACCATCATGAACACGGTCTTCAACAACACGTTCGGGATCGACAAGGACTCGCCGCTGCACGACTTTGAGAGGCTGAGGTATATGGATGATGCTGTGAAGAAGGAGGTTGCTGAGAAGGCCAAGGTGAGTGGGTTTTCTAAGCTTTTGGAGAGGGGTTGGCTGGCTGGCGCTTTGGGAATCTAGAGGCCATGGCGCTGACTGGTTATGCTTTGTTGGGGATCGTAGATGGGGATTGTCTGGGCTTTTGTTGCAATCGTACCGTTTATGGTGTTGGTGAGTCTCGTCTCTCCTTTGTTCTCAAACATCCTAGGATCGCACTGGCTGACTTTTGTGGGCTTCTACGCGCGAAACACATAGTGCATCGTGGCGGCCGCGTTTCTTGGGAACGTGAACATCACGCACGAGACGAAGGAGGGAGGTGAAAGCGATCACAATGAGCACGTCTATCGTGGAGTGTACCTCCTCCACCTGCTCAGGAGGCGGAGGGCTCGCTCGGGGGCCGCTCAGCCTGAGGAAGAGGCCGGCAACCTTAGTGTTGAGAATTTGGGGGTCAATGAGGCGACGACCAAGAGGGGTGAGAGTCATGAGCTGTCGAGGATGGCTTGATGGCGTTTATCTCTTTGGTCTACCTGTTGCTTTCGTGGGGGGTTTGTTTTGTCCAAGTGCGAATTTGTCGTCAACAAGCCTACTCACCTAGGTTGTCGGGTCGCCCTCCACATGAAGGAGTAGCTTTGCCCCTGGACGTGCTGGTGTGGGGCGGTTTGTCTCACCTGGGGAACCACAAGACTAGAAAGGGCGAGGATAGTGACCTCAGAACTTGGTCATTTTCTTGGGCTCTGGCGGTTGGTGACTGAATGATATATGTCATCAATACAGTCAATCTATTACTTGAGGGACGCCCATATAGATAAAGTGTAGAAGCTTAGGGGTGTTGGAGTTACCTGTCTCGGTATTGCTGCCGCTGGCTTGGTTTCGTTGACCTATGCCAACTTGCGGGTTGTTGGGCTTCTCATCAACGTCACTCAATGGTTAGGCCTAATTCTAGGGACGAACGGGAAATGATGGCTGTTCATCTGCAGACCTGCTCTCACGGCTAAGTTAATATCAGGGAATCTCGACGGCCCCTAATATCCTTCACGCCTACCTAGGTAGCTAGGCAGGTAGGGACTTATTACTTGGTTGTTCCTTTACGCCATGGTAACCTAATTCCAAGTTCTGGAGAGGTTTGCAGTCTTAAGGACACGGAGCTCACTCCGCAGGCGGTGGCAACTCCCATCATTCGGTCTTTACACTTTTTGGCCAGGCGTGCAATCAAACGAGAATCTTCTTGTTTCAATTCAGAGAACACTTTGATAAAAGAGGTGTTGACGTTGTATCTGAGGCCATCATGATGGCTTGAACTGCCTTCTTTGAATCTTTAAGCTTTAATTCTCCATCGACGCGAGTGGGTTTCAACGCTGAGCCTGAGTGCATACCTTAGGTACCCAGCCCACCTAAGCCATCTAACCCTCTTCGGATTTTCTTCCTCCTCATTTCCACCCTCGCCACTTCCGAAAGATGGACATTGATATGGTGCTCCAGCCGGGCGGTGGACGCCGTCGGGACACAGAAGAACCAGGACCCAGCTTCTCGCTTGGATTCCAGGTCTTCAGCGACGGTTTCGAGGAGGAGGGGTGGGAGGAGGGGTATCCCGGCCACAGCTCAGCCCGGACCCCGGGATCATCGTGGTCGTCCTCATCGCCGTCAGCAACAGCAACATCACCGCCATCCCTCTCCTCGTTCCACCTCTTCCCGTCCCTCCCCGCGGAGCTCCGCCTCAAGATATGGGAGCACCTGATCCGCCCGCGCATCGTGATGGTGGTGTGCGCGGACGAGGCCTCGGGCCCTCCATCGCGGTCGCCGCGGCTCGCGCGTCGCCCGTCCAGGCCGCGGACGCCGGCGCTGCTGCACTGCTGCCGGGAGTCGCGGGCCGTCGGCCTGAGGCACTACGAGCAGGCCTTCTCGTGGAGGACGCCGGCGTCGATGCTGAGCCCCGACCGGGGCCGCGGTGGCCGCCAGCAGCGAGGGGTCGAGGGGGAGGGGGAAGTGGCCGGGCGCAGTCGCATCCATCCACCGGCGGTGTACTTCAACTTCGACATGGACGCGCTCTACCTCCTCGGCGAGCTGGAACCCCTGGACGCGTACGGGTTCGGCACCCCGATGGCGTACTTCCTGGGCAGGGCGGACACCAGGCGGGTGAGGCACGTGGCGTGCGCTTTCGAGGAGCTCGGGTTCGTAGCCGACGGGCGCTGGGCCGGGGCGCTGCCCGGCGAGGCGGAGAGGGCGTTTGGGTGCCTGTTCCACATTGTCGACCGGTTCTCCGGCGCGGACAGGCTGATCGTCGCCTTCTCTGGGCCGGGGGGAGGTGGAGGCGCAGGGCAAAGCGCCGAGGGTGGTGGGTCAATGGTCGGCCCGCACCCGCCGCCGTCCGTCCCTGCGGTGGCGGTCTCCCTGACTGAGAACCCCGTGCAGAAGCTCTGGAGGGGCTGGCTCAAGGGCACCTCTGTGGTCTCGAGCACGCTGGCACAGAAGCAGATCATCATGGTCAGGGAGGACGGGCTGAGGGAGTTCATTGGGGTGCATCTATAGCGAGGGCTCTTGCTTTTTTCCACACTCTCCGTCTTCGTTTGTAAATCATATGTGTTATTGCTACAGCAGGCAGGTATCTTTAGTGTTATTCTAGGTGCCTTAGGTTGGGTGAGGAGAGGGGTCGAGCGTCACTCGTGCCTACCCCAGATAGCCCAGGTAGTAGGTAGTGTTACAATTCATCATCCATCGTGGTTCGTATAGGCCAAAACAGTACCGCGCCGCCTTTTTGCCAAGCACTCTTCCAGGTCCGTATGGTGGGTAACATACCGGGCCCGTCATAGCGTTCCTTCCAGCAGAGACCCAATTTCGTCCCGGTCCCCAACTTTATCGCCGCACATCAGCCATCAACTCCCTCTCCTCGTCTGGCCCTGAGGTGCATGGAACGCCGGACATGGCCCTTCCTGCGAGCCCCTCCCCCTGATCCCCCCCAGCAGCCAGTCCGTCAGCCCGACGACCTTGGCGCCGACGCCCCTCTCCCAGTCGCCCCCCTCCTGCACGTGCTCTATCGTGTGGCTGAGGATCCTCCCCTCCCCGTCGAACTCGAAGATGAAGAGGCCCGTGAAGTCCTTGCCCTCCTGCATCCCGCCCCCCGCCCCTTCCTCCCCCCTCCCGGAGACGAAGGGGAGGCCCCAACCTTTTGTCTTGCCGATGGTCCTCCACTTGACGATCAGCTGCTCGCCGCCACCGCCGTTGGGGCCGCCATCCCTTCGCGGGCCCGATGCGCCGGAGGAGGGAAAGGAGGAGGAAGAGGAACCCATGATGCCGCCCCGGTTCACCATCCGTTCCGACAGGATCTCGAGCCTCACGTTGCCGATGATTGGGATGCGGTTCCATGCGATCGGCGAGGTCCACAGCGCGGCGATGTAGGCGACGCGGCCCGAGACCACGGGCAGGTGGGGGTGTGTCGAGGGGAAGAGGTGTAGTGATATATTGGGCGCCAGGATCTCCTGTGGCAAGGGGGACTGGAGGAGCGTCGGGAGGCGCTCTTGCAGGATACGCAATGCTGTTTTGAGGGTGGTCGATGTGTGTCAATAGTTTGATGGATCGGGCACCTAAGGCAGGCAGGCTGTAGTGTATATAGCACACAAACTCACTCTTCCCCAGCTTCACCTTCCTCTCGTCCGGCCGCCGTGGTATGCTCCCGACGGGCAAGGTGGAGTTGAACCAGACCTCGGGCAGGTTGCGCGGGTGCGCCTCCTGCAGCGTCGTGAGTGACTTCGCCGCATGCAAGCACTGTCGGGCGGCGACCGGGGCGGCGGCCGGGGCGGTCCCGGCCGTCTGGTTCTGTTCCCACAGAAGCGAGCGGAGCCGGCGCAGCGTCGACAGGTTCGCCGTCTGGGACTGCGGCCTTACGAGCCGGTTGGGCGCGGACATCGTGCCGGATGCTTTGGCAGCGCTGCGACAGAGGTTCTGAGCATCAACAATTGACAATTGGTCTTAGGATGCTCTGCTGTCTGTATCTGGGGTTGGTTGAGCAATCACTCTGCCCTGTGGCTTCGTCTCCCGTTTGTCGGGCAATGATGTCAGAGCTCGAGAGGGAAAAAATTGTCCGGGATGCAATTTTGAATCCCACTAGCTAGGTATAGGTAAGGCAGGTGTCTCCGTCGCGTGGTAGCCGGTATGCACTGATTAATTACCTACAGCCGGACATCTACAGCGCTTGCTATGTACCGGCAGGGGCATGGTCGCATCCTCTGTTCAGTACATCTAGTGCATCGACAACGCTGGCCGAGTACATCAGGGTTCCAGGAACATCTGCAGAACGTCACTTATGTCGACTGATTGGTTCTCAATAATCAATGTAGTCCATCCGGGATCTAATTACCAATAATTGGGGGTTCATAACCTCACCTCCCTCCACATTGTCTTCAAAAATATTGGAATTACTTAGGTGGCCTTTGTTGTATCCTTGCCGAGAGTATTGGCCGAGTATCGGTTACTTGATTGTGCCAGTGAAGCGCTGAAGAACCCTGGTGATAAGCGGCAGCTCCCGGATAGCTGCGATGAGCGAGACACATTCAAGCATTGTTATCAGTTGGGTCAGTTGGGACTGACCTGTCTGTCCAAACTAGATATGTCAGTCGATTGGCTACCTCTGGCCGATGGAGTGTAAGACTCTAAGCAATGTTGACTGTATCAGATGTTCAATCTGCTCCGTTCAAGTCAGGGTCAGCTTGCAACAAAGAGGTGAAGGGCCGCCCTCGTGACATTTCGTCATCCCCTCACGAACAGCTAGCCAATGCACTGTGAACCCCTGTTATCGATGGCACACCGAAGTGACTTCGTGACTCGCTCGATCATGTTCTGTTCTGCGTCATGAAATATGGAGAGAAATGAGGGAAAAAAGGCAATTTGGAAGTACGTACGGGTAAGTTTGGTAACAGGTAGTCTGTCTCTTTATCTTCACACGGTGGGCTAGCATTCACAGCTCCCAAGCAATAGAGTCACATGGCCGCTCACATGACTCCTCTCTCTAGGTGGACCAGGTAGTGCTTGCTGGATCCTGACTGGTCGAGCGCATGGGCCGGATATCTGCTTGTTCCCTCTTCCGACCTGACGCAGGAGCCTGCTACAGTAACCTTGCTGCTGATTGCCTCTGGTACCACTCAACTAACTACCTTGACGGTCAACCAACCTGCACTTCCACATCATCACTCGATAATAAACGATCATCAACTCTGCCGTTCTCGTCCACCCACCAACACATCCAACTTCTTCTCACCTCGCCGTCGCCATCCATCGCCAACAACTAACCTCTACTGTTCCTTTTTCATTCAGAATCACAGCCAGCCCACCATGAATCCCGAGTAGTGCGTGTTCCCCTCCTATCCGCCTCTTCGTCCTCCAAGCTCGACCTTCCCTCGCCGTCGTTGCCGTCGTTGTGGGATGCCTCTGCTGACTCGATGCATTTTTCACCCTGCAGAGTTCCCTCTGAGGAGAAACAGACAAGCCCCTTGTGCTCCGCACCATCTGCATCATCACCATTAGGCGTCCCGCCGTGGTTGCGAACGATGCCATCTCTGCTAGCCTGCTAGGCTTCACGCCTTTCCTGCCCGTCCCGGCGCGCCCCTCGCTCGATGCTGACCCTGCGCGCCAGGTACGACTACCTCTTTAAGCTCCTCCTCATCGGCGACTCCGGTGTCGGAAAGTCGTGCTTGCTGTTGCGATTCGCCGACGACACCTACACCGAATCCTACATTTCCACAATCGGCGTCGACTTCGTACGGTCCTCCCCAGAATCAACGTCTCCCGTCACCATCATGGCCGCAGGCTAACATTGCCGACAAACCAAATAGAAAATCCGGACTATTGAGCTGGATGGGAAGACCGTCAAGCTGCAGATCGTGAGTTTGATCGTACCCGCGGCGACGGGCGGTGAACCAGGCAGGGATATAAGGCAAGGGCCCAGCAAGAATAACAGGGTGGGCTAACCATTCGTCTACTTCGACACGCCAACAGTGGGACACGGCCGGTCAAGAGAGGTTCCGCACCATCACGTCGTCGTACTACCGCGGTGCGCACGGCATCTGCGTTGTCTACGATGTCACCGACATGGACTCTTTCAACAACGTGAAGCAGTGGCTGCAGGAGATCGATAGGTACGCCACCGAGGGGGTTAACAAGCTCTTGGTCGGCAACAAGAGCGATATGGCGGACAAGAAGGTCGTTGAGTACACCGTCGCCAAGGTACGTTCCTCTCTCTTGATGTTAACCTAGTCTCGTTCGCTGCCTAGAAGCAAAGAGCCCACATGAAGGCGATCACATGCGCGCACCTGGAGAAGCAACCCTGCGACAATTGTTTTACAGAAGCAGCCGCTGACTTATCCCCCTTTTCTTCCTTTTTTTCCTCCCTTTGGGTTTGAAACAGGAGTTTGCCGACAGCCTGGGCATTCCCTTCCTGGAGACGTCGGCCAAGAATGCCAGCAACGTCGAGCAGGCCTTCCTGACGATGGCCCGCCAGATCAAGGAGAGGATGGGGACCACGACGACAAACAACACGAAGCCCTCGGTTCAGGTCGGGCAGGGCCACGGCGTGTCGTCGAACCAGAGCAACGGCTGCTGCTAATCCTGTTCCTATCTAATCTTCCTTTCCCTTTTTTCGCTATATGTCTTTTTGCTGCTGGTGGGAGGGGCTGGGATGGATCCTGTTACCCTCTTTTCCTCCTTCCTCGGACTAGCAACTACGCAATCACGCAGCCGCGCATTTCTCTGCCTGCCTGTCTGCCTACTCTGCCTACTCTCCTGTTCCCTCACGTGCACACGTTAAGTGCCCTCATCATCATCATCAAGGACCCACCGCAACTATCGGAGTGTAATGAATGGACTTTGTTCGATTTCGCAAATGAACTTCGTTTTTTTCAGGAAGAGGGGGGGACTTGACCTGAACTTGAAGGCTTCCCCCCTTTATTGACTCAGACATGGCAACGGGGCAAGTTTCTTATCTTTTGTTGTTCCTGGTCTGGTTCCTTTTTCAACTTTCTGTTGTCTTTTTTCCCTCGGTCGTTTGCCACGCATAGATGAAATCTTCATTTGGATCTTTTTCTCTGGCTCTCTTGATTGCGATTTCGGACTCTGGCCGGTGCTGCTTCACTGCTCCAGGTGAGGAACCGGCGGTTGACCCATTGATTGATGACGACACTGGCTTTCATTCATGTAGTCCCAAATTATTATGAGGCCTGGTCATCTGGTGGTTGGTGGTGATGACGGTGGTGCTGGCTGGTAGGTAAGAGACCAGGGGGGGGGGCCGGCTAGGCTGGGGGGAGCAATGAGTCTCGCGACAAGTCCTACTTCCGGACTCAGGCGCTTCAGGTACATTGACGACTACGTTAAACGACTGGGTCGGGGACGACTCTGGCAATATCAATTACAATCTTTGAGTCTGGGTGATGCGGTCGGGTCAGGTCAAGCAGCTGGCTAGCTGAGAGGGAGGAGCCGCAGAAACTTAGGGTTGATAGTCTGATCCTCTTTCTCCCTCTTGTTCTTTTTCACGATTTTCGACCACTTCACTCCCTGGCTTTTGTCGCACGATGATGCGTCCTGGGATTGATTGGTGGTTTGTTTCTTTCCCGACCCTATCTTGCTTTCTTTGATCTGTTGTTTTATGTATTCCACAGATTCGTTTCCGTTTTGTTTACTGCTGCCTGAAGATGGTGTCATCTTCAGACTCCAATGCTGCTTGTTTCCCCGCCTTGCTCTTTGTCCTTACCCTAGTCAAGCTATGGAGTTGAGTCTGGCTCTTTTCCACCCCAGGCGTGTTAGCGAGAAGGGCATGAACCCGGATATAACTACCTGGGCGAGCCAGCATTTTTCTTTTACATAAGACCATATGTATTTCTACCCAATCTCGATTTGATTCTTCCGTTCGTCCTGCCCATGCTCAAGGAATCCAGAAATACATGAGCATGATAGATATGCGGTAACTCGTCACTTGCGGCATGCATCATGAGCACGACAGCCGGGGCTAGAGGTTCAAAGGCTACCCACCATCGTAAGGAACCAGCCAGGAATCACATAATCGCAGGTGAATGATAGCGGGACCGTATTAATATATGTTTGTACTGTATCTATATAAGCTAATCCTACCATCATAATTGTCACGCCTATAGAAGAAACAAGGGGCATAAGAGATGTCCCAGGGGCCTAGGCGCGACCCATCCCTGCCTCTACACACGAATTGAACTCTAGATATCGTCATCGTCATCCTCGACCGCTTTCCTACCATTCCCGTCCAACCTGCCCATCTTGATAGAGCCGGAGGCGGAGGCGGAGCCGTCATTGGAGGATGACATGGCCAGGGCCTGCCTCCCCGTCTCCGAGTTTTCCAAAAACTCCCTGAGCCGCTGCTTCCCGATCTCGGTCGCCTGCGCGGCCGCCGCGTTCGTCATCTGCATCATTGGCCCAAGCAGGTTGAGGTTGTAGGCGACGTATGTCCCGCCCGCCGCGAGTAGGATGAGGAGGAAGAGGAAGGGGTTGCGGAGGACTGTGGTTGTTATTGTGTGTCCTTGTTAGTTTTGATGTAGTGAAAATGACTGAGTCAAAAAGAAAAGACAAGGCAAAAAAACTTACCCATCCAAATCTCGTTCCACCCCAGCACGAGCAGTAGGATGTAAAAGTAGAGCGGCACCTGGGTCATGCCGCCCAGCGCGCTCCGCTTGGCCTCGACGTAGACGCCGTCGGCCGTCTTCTTGAATCGGACCACCAGGTCCTGCCGCTTGCTCTCGCTCAGGACCGTCATCTCCTCCTCGAGGCTCTTGCCCTCCTCCTCGTCGATGCCCCCGATGGGCGCGAGGTCCTCCTCGTCCTCGGGCTCGACCCCAGCGGGCTGCGGACCGACCCAGCCGGGCAGGTCCGGGGCCGCGTACGTCTCGGCCAGCCGGAACCTCGACAGCAGCGGGATCAGGGCCAGGGTCGACTCCCTAGCCCGCGTGTAGACGCCCTCGATGTCGTCCGTCGGCCGCCAGATGCGGGGCACGCCCGCCTCGTCGTAGCGGAACTTGTCCTCGAAGTTCTCCCGCAGCTTCAGCAGGATGTTGCCCTCCATCACCTCCTCCTCGATCTTGTCCCGCAGCGCGACCCAGCTCTTGCGCCGGAGCCGCCACAGGCCCACCTCGACCTCGTCCGGGCTCGCGTCGAAGCTCTGGGCCCGCTCCGCGAACCGCCCCTGCGCCTCGCGCACCACTCCCACGAAGACGGCCCAGATGCGGTCCCACAGGTCCTTCTCCGACGCGGGCTTCTCCCCGTGCTCGGGAGCGCCCGACCCGCCCCTCCCGGAGCCCAGCTTGTTGAACTCGAGGCCGACCGAGTCGCCCAGCCGCGACTTGACCCAGCGCTCCACCCGCGTGGCCAGCCGCCGCATCTCGTCCTTGCGCAGCCGGGCCGACACCTCGTCCAGCTCCCTCTCGAACAGCAGGTACTGCGGCCTGAAGTTGGTCCACGCGACCCCCTGGATCAGGAGGGACTGCGCCTCGCGCCTGAACGCCTCGAGCGCCCCCTCCTTCTGCTTGCCCACGATCTCGGCGAACTCGTACGAGCCCCCCGACTTCTGCCCGGCCTTGACCGCGCCAGTGACCGCCTCGCTGAAGGCGGCCACGCCGGCCTTGTGCGCGGCGCTGACCTGCCCCTGGTAGAGCGCCTTGAGCCGCGCGTCCATCTTACCCTCCAGCTCGGCCCGCTTGCGCGCGTACACGCCCTTGTGGTACCTGCTTGCCTGCACCTCAAACGCCTTGACAGACCTGGACCGGGCGCTGCTGCCGACCTCGCCCAGGTCCGTCAGCACCGAGGGTTTCCCCAAGCGTGCGGCCTCGGCCTGCTTCTCCTCCAGCGGCACGACTGCCTCGTCGAACGAGACGAGCACCTCCCGCGAGATCTCGTCGCAGCGGAACTGGGCGAGCAGCTCTTGCTGGGTGGGGAGGTCCAGGTCCTTGTTGTTCACGATCTGGTCCCAGATGCCCTCGGCGTAGATGGAGAAGCCGTCCGCGGGGATCCGCCGGTGGTACTCGGACAGAAACACGCCCCCCACGTACTCCTGGTCCTTGGTAGAGCGGTGTCCGGGCACGAACCGGGTTCCCAGCCTCTCCACCTCAGAGACGAACTTGTCCGGCTGCAGGATCTTGTGGGGCAGGGCGGCGAAGGCGTAGTCAAAGTAGTCTTCTATCTTGGAGTTCTCGAGAGCGGCCGGTTTCGAGATGGAGGACCAGATCTTTGTCAGGTCTTGGATAAGCGTGTTGCGCAGGTTCGCAAGCGGCGTGTTGCCAATGTGGTCGCGGATGACGAAGAATAGGAGCGACCGCGGCGAGGATCTGAGCGGAGGGGAGGCGAGCAAAATGGGTTTAGCAATGGAATTAGGATTTGAGGGGCAAGCAAGCAACAACGGAACACCGCATGGGCGGGCGGGCGACTCACTGCTTGTCCTTCAAGAAGAGCTGCAGGTTGACCTCGAACACGGTCTTCAGAAGCCCCATGTTGGCCCCCTGGTACAGCCCGACCTGGTGCTCCCAGATGTTGACAATCAGGACCTCGCTCGTGGCCAGGGCGAACAGCGCGCTCTTGCGCTCAAAGTCCTGGTCCTCCCCACGCTCGCGGCCGTCGGTGCCCTCGACGTCCATGACGAGGATGTTCTCTGCAAGCTTGACGTCGCCCGAGCTCTGGCGCTTGTTCTTGGACATCCAGATGCCCTTGGTCGTCTGCCGCCTCTCCGACTCGGACATGACGCTGAACTCGGTGCCAAACAGGTGGTTGAGCAGGGTCGACTTGCCCGTCGACTGCGACCCGAAGACCGAGATGAGGTGGTAGTTGAAGCCGGCCTCGGCGACTTGAGTTTGGTGGAGGTAGTCATTAATGTTGGAGCTGTGTGGGGAGCGGGCAAGACGGGCAGATCAGTATATAGTTCCAGAACACTGAGCAGCCCATAGCCGTCCATTTCCTCGAGCATCTAAGGACTACGGAGGTGGGGATGGGCATACTTGAACTCCTTTTCCTCATCCACAACCTGGATGCCATGCTCGTACTGATGAGCGGTCGGCTCGCTGCCGACCGCGGCAAAGTTCCCGTTCATTATTATGGCGGCTTTTTTGAATGAGAAACATGAACAAAGAAAGTAGGAAAGAAGCTAGGATTATTCGAGGCTGGTTCCTGTCTCGAGAGCGAAAGCTAGGGGTGATCGCACAAACTGGCCAGATGGACCAGGAATCTCTACGGCTTTAGCTACCTATAGGAAGTGACGTCCAAATTACCATGTACAAAAAGAGAGCATGTGTTAGCGTCACGAGTGGCTTAGACCATCTCCGGTCAAAGTACGGAGGTCACTAACCAAAAAACTTGCTCACCGCTTTCGGTTTAACCCGGCAGAACACAGTAAGTTTTCCCCGACCAATTGTGTCGAAGGTCGCTAATCTTCCAGCAGGCCTTTAGGGCTCTTTAGTGGTAGCTACCCCCTATCAGTTCTGGACGATTAGCGAGGTTAGCGTTTGATGTTAGCGAGATGATTAGAATGAGCAAATCTATCGTACTGTGAGACTATTGCCCAGACGGTGAGCAAAGAGCTTTTGGTAGGGACTTCCGTACCACAACTTCCATTTACCTAGTAGCGTAGTACACATGAGCACAGATTAACGTTAGGCCACCACAGAAGCTTGGCATCCCGTCCCCCCCGATTATCAGTCTTGCCAGTCTCCCGGCATGTTCACCGCACACCGGCTCCTTTCATATCGGCTACATTACGTAGCTGAGTTCTACATGGTCGAACTATAGTCAGCCACGAGACTGCTACAACCACGGTCATTTGAGCCTGGTTAATTTCTACCATACGCCGCCTTCTGTTCCCTCTTTCTCAGATCACGCGCACCGATCTCCCCTGCCGCATCACAGTCCCTTATCAAACTGGACTAGGACATTGTCTGAAGAGAAGTCCGAAAAGTATCGGTTCTTGGGTTCGGTGTCCCTTGCACTGTACTACAATGCCCACCCCCCTACCTGGCCTCCCTTTCTCATGATCGGATAGTGAAGACTCTAGCAGGGTAAAACAAACACGGGCAATCTCAACTTATGATAAAACATCCGCGGGTGATTTGTGGCTCAGCCCCATCTAAAGGGTTTGCGCCTTAGATACCAGCATTGCCCCCCAGGCTTTACTCCGAATCCGGATAGCTTCAGTTGGCACCTATGAGGTTACTTCGAGGCGTCAACCGCCACCACCCATGGCGGCTAACAAGACCCCTAGACATGCAGGTAAGGATAAAGGAAGATAAGGACGCTCAAGTTTCGAACTTGACAAGAACCATCAGTGATAGATCGGGAACGGTCTAATGCGGAGGATTTGCCGAATTCGATATCAAATGAAGCAGAGACTAGATAGACCAGCGGAACATGATTGTTTTCACAAGCGCCTCAACAAGACTCCATGTGCATTCATATCCATACCCAACCAACTCACCTAGGTAAGTAGGTAGGTAGGCGGCCTGTGTTGGCTGGTCATTAATCCTCCCTGGTTGGCCCTGGGAACAGCCCGCATTCTTCCCTGTCGTTATTCTGGCCCGCTCCCCTGGACAAAACACCATGACAATTTGACTTCATGTCTCACGGGACGCCGACAGAGACGGGGAATGAGATGCTGCGTCATGATGATGGGCGGCAAGAGGTGCTGTTCTCCCGGCCACATTGTGGACGGCCAACAAGCAGGAGCCTAAGGTTGTTCAAGATTAGCAAGGCCAATTCCAGACTTATCCTGATGGTGGCCGATGGTCTTCCGGCCGCCCTATGGACAACTAACAAGCAGTAACCTGTTGTCATTCAAGCCCTGCAAGACCGTTGCAGGGCTTTTCATGATGATGGCCGGTAAGAGGTGCTGGCCTTCCGGCCTTTCCTGTGGACGACCAACAAGCAGGCAGTTGATGTCATTCAATGCCAACAAACAAGACCGATGCTAGACTAGTTGCGCCGCGAGACTAGGTCAGTTATGGCCTTTCGGCCGCTAGGCCGAAACGGACCGCTCGTGAGGTCAGGCCAACACTCACCCAGCTTTGGAAATTGGTCGCCGAGACAGACGAGCCGTACCGAAGGCCGCAGCCTCAACATGACACTCCGGCCCCTAGGGGCTTCCCTCGGGGATCGTTGGTTAGTCGCCTCGATCTTGCTCAACAGGCTCCATGACTCTACCCACCAACGGGCCCCGGCCAGGGTTCTGACGATCTTAGTTCTGTGTATGGTTCTGTTGACTAACTCCTGTCTGTCAATGATGCAGTCGACTGTCGTCACTTGCAAGCGTCTAGGATACTGTCACAGGCATTTCCATGGCCTAGATAGATGAAGTTCGTCTATAAAAAGGAGACCTAGTTCCTGCTTTAACATAGTGCTCTTTCGTGAAGCACTGAAAGACAACCTCCAAAGACAACCTCTAAGGGAAGTTTTAGTTGGTGTATAATTCCGTAAGCATCAGGCTCCTCCTCCTCCTCCTTTGCGTAACTGCCTCTAACGGAATAGGCGATTCCTTATTTTCACGAAGTTGCCCTTTCGACACTCTGATTACAAGACGCTAACTTCCTTGCAGCATGTCGTCCGGAAAAATTACGAAGGTCGAATTGCCTTGCTTAAGGTGACTGTTGAAACCCCAGGACAAGGTCAAGAAGAAGCTCGAGGAAGAGTTGAAGAAGCTCAAGGAGGAGCAGGAGGCGTTGAACAAGATCAAGGACTAGCTGAAACCCTTTAAAGCATCTTGATAAGCTCGGCTGCCTATTTTGCACAGAATAGGCGCAAAAAAACCGACGAGAAGAAATCGATCGAGGACAGGATTAGCACGCAGGAACTGGTTGTCAAGAGGTGGACGGACCTGTATGCTGAAAGGAGGAAGGAGCTCGAGGGCCTCGAAGAATTGGTGAAAAGGTACTAGTCGTAACTGTACAGGCCACACGTGTTTTGGACAGGCCGGACGAGAATTCTAATTACCAACCTCTAGAATGGATTGCTCTTCTCTCCTAGTCTCTTTTGCTCAACTGTAGGGGTGTTGCTCTCTTACATTTCTCCCTAGCTACCTGGGTACTAGACTAGGCCCCTTAAGCGCATAAACTCTGTCATTCGTGGATCTACTCAGTGTCAGCAGTCTTGTCACCACCGCGCAATTACTTACAAGAATGACCGGCGTATAGCTGAATCAACCGAATAACTAAAGCGAGGGTGTTTGCTTTTCTGTTCAATGGTTTTTTCTGGAGAAAACAGCGTAAAAAGGAGAAGAGAAAACAATGATTCGTTATCGTTTGTTTGCTTCTTCCTTGTCCGCCTCCCTTCCTCCCTTCCTCTGCTTGCCATCTCTTCTTACCATCTCTTCAGCATTCAGGATTCTCTTATGCCACTCCGCTTCACCTCGGCATCGTAAGACGCCCATGCGGCCAGCTTTCTGGCAATAAGGTCCCCACGACTTGGGTCCTCGTTGATGAACTGTTGTATGCGAGCGTCGCGGGTCAAAATCTGGCCATGGACCACGTTGTCGAGGTAACCCCGCATAGTCGGCGCGATGTTTGGCGGGTATTGCAAGGCCATGCTAACAAGAATGCCCCCGTTCTCAGACAAATCTGTCCAGTGCCGGAAGAGTGATACCTCACCATATCTCTCCTTCTCCACCTCCTCAACAGCAGAACAGAAACCACGGAGCCTATTGACGTAATCATCATAGAGGTACCCGAGACCCCAGATCGGCGAGCCTGAAAGCCACAGTGGGGGCAGAAAGAGCTGAAGAGGTACCGCCTGAGCCCACTCCCAGTCGATGACAGCCAGCAGGTCTAGATCATCACTGAGGATCAGATTCCACATCTGGAAGTCGCCGTGTGCTAGTACGAAAGGGCCGCTGTCGAGGTCACCCTTAATCCACCTCTCCTGGACATAGCTGGAAAATTGGTGCAGGAAATAGAGCATGCGGCGAGCCTCTGTTTCATCGTCACAGATTGCCCTGCTGTTCTCAAAGAGGTTGAAGGCAATATCGAGTAACAGAGACACATAGCCGTTCGCCGACGTGAGCCCCCTGCCACCGCCACATTTCTCGACCATATTCAGCACTTCCATGACTTCTAATTGCTGTTGGTTCATGGCATTGGAGATGGGCATCCTCCTGACACTGACCGAGCCTTCGGGGTCGGGAGCGAGACGGCCGATGGCGGGGAACTCGAGTCGGCTTAGCTGGACGTAAACATCAGCCAGTTGGGCGTAGAGCTTGTGTTGTAAATGCAAAGGTATTCCCTCCCCGAAGTTGAGACCGAGCTCGGGCAGCGTTTTGCCGTCAACATATTCAAGGATCATGAAGGAGCCAATCCCGAGGGGGCCATTCTCACGGGCAGTGGAGTAGCCATGGATTTTGGGGATGGGGATGGTCGTCCGGCTTGCAACGAACCTGGTGGCCGACGGGATCAGCCTCAGAAGCCTCAGAATCCCAGAGGCAAGGGAACGTATGGGATGGTGAAGCACTCACCGCATCGTGGCAACCTCGGTCTCGACCTTCTCCCAAGGTTCCATGGCTAGACACGGACCGAGGGGCACGCGAACCACCCAGCGATCGCCGTCAGGTTTAGCACCAGACTCCCTGTCCAACATAGAGTGCTGGAAGAACTGCACGAAAAAGCAGACATTATAGCTTCCCCTGTTGAAATCTCTGAAGAACTCGCAGTCGTCGCCGTTGTGGTATGCTGACGCCAGACCACAGATCTGGTCTTTGATGGAGCCGATGAATTCATCCCGCTCCTTATGGATACGGGCTTCGATGATCTCGTCGTGCATCGCAGTAGTGAGAGCTTGGAGGATGAAGAATAGCAAATTTTGGCTTCGGACTTGGTTGTTTTCTGTAAACCACCTACCCAGGTAGGACCGTAGGCCGGAGTTGTAGTAGATATATCTAGCAGCTGGTGGGTGAGGAAAATGGCGTGCGTGATCACTACAGGTAAAGCGGGTCATTAAGCTGTTGGCTGTAAGGAGGCAAGACCGTGCGGCTCGATTCTTGATTGATGAGGAACTAACAACCCAAGGCCAGTAGCACTGAGACCACCCCCCGGCCGAGTTATAGGCCACTGAGGGCTAACACATTGAGCCAGCTAAGGCCGGAGGTGACAAGATTCTCGTTCTGATGGACGAATTGGACGGATTGGCTGTGTTGGACGGGAAGAGTCAGGACCCTGAGGCCGTTCCTTAGATGACGGGTCTCGACTTGGCTGCTCAGCCTGTCACTACAGTAGGTAGGTAGGTAGTCTCCCGGCATGTCTTTGGATTACATGCGACGCTGGCCGAAATGACCTTCAGGTATCGCGAGATCAGAGAGACGTGAATGAAATCAAATGGATCCCAGGTCCTGCATTCAGGGATGCCAGAGTGGAGAGGAATTACGAGGGCTTACAGTAAGTACGACGGACGAGAAACACCGATGTGTAAAGCCAGTACGGATGACGCTGCGCTGGGAGTCTAGCCTCTCGTGGTCTCGTGACCGCAGAACCACAACATCTCGCCGCGCTTAGACGAAATGTCCCCTATGCTATCGCAGTCCATCTCACTTATTCCAACGGCGACATGTTTCGGCCCGGATCTATTTCGCGGGGACCGTATGTGGGCTTCGTTGTCGGAATCTTTGTCACGCTGATCGCGACCCAATTGCCCCTTGCCCTGCACTCTCTTGCTAGACTCTTTAGGACGAAGAGAGCCGGAACACAACCGCTTCCTTTAGACAGCACCGATGGCCCTGGAAGGCCTCGAGCTCACAGATGACCAACTCCGAGATGCGGGGGTCATATCTGCATCAGAACACTCTGGGAAGAAGATACTCAAGATCGGTTCTGATATTGTAGTCAAACTGGGGTCGGACCTCGACCTGGCTGGACAACATTCAGTTTATCCGCGCCCATACCATGCTTCCCGTCCCTAAGATCATCAATGTCTACGAGAAAAATGTGTTCAAATACATCTTCATGGAGTTCCTCGAAGACGGCAAGCTAGCATATGTCTCTAAGGATCTCCCACAGTCGCACAACGGCTCAATCTGCGCCGATCTGACGGACTACCTCCGGCAGATGAGGATTATCCCACCGCCGCCAAGTTTCATTGACTCGATCACCGGGGGGCCGCCAGTCGACAGAAGATCCCTGGGGGCAGTGAAAGGCGGTCCTTTCTCCTCGGAACAGGCCTTCAACGAATGGAAACTCGCGCAGCTGATCGAGAACCTCCCGCCGCTGCAACGGGAAATGTACGCAGCGATGCACCGGACTGACCACAGCGTCGTGTTCAGCCACGGTGACCTCGCTTTCCACAACATCCTGGTCCGCGACAGCCGTATCACGGGCATCATCGACTAGGAGTATGGCGGGCGGTTTCCCGAGCACTGGGACTTTTCCAAGTCTATGCAGTTCCTCGCGGGGACGGATGAGCGATACGGCTTCTGCAACATGGCGTTTGGCCGGCGGTACCTGAGCGAGCACTACATGGATACGTGGTTCACTCGCTCGGTGAGGCATGGCGGGTGGTAATATTAAGTTGGAATTCTCGCGAAACCAAGCCTTGGCAGATACATATTCTAGCTAGCCTAGAGATCATAGAGCGGAGTCGTTGGAGATATGTCTAACGGGTGCTGCAGTGCTGGGTGAGGGATAATCACATGCGTGGTCGGGCGGGCCAAGCTGGTTATCAAGCCGTTTGGTAAGGGTTCAGGACTCGGGAGGTCCTCCAGTAAGCCCGTGCCACTCGTTTCTTCGTTTATGAGACGAACTGGTACCAACAACCCAAGCTCAGGCATATAGCAAGCCAGGCTCGTAATTAAGCAAGGGGTTTTCGTACCCCTTATTGCCATCCCAGGGGCTGTAGGTGGTTGATCCGCACCGAGGATCCCCATATAGGCACACCAAGAATACCGCTCGAATACCGCCATTAGTGATCCCGAAGAAAATATAATAATGTGACAAAAACTAGGCGAACCTACACCTCAACCATACTTGGCTATCAATTTCTTCATGATGGCCATCGCGCCGCCTCGGTACCCTCCTCCAAACAGTGCATAGTGATTGAGATGATGATACCTGTCCATCGGTTAGCAATGCCAAGCCTCAACTGGAAGGTCTCTGTAAAAAAAATTGAGAATGAGCGGAGACGGGACGGGGGCTGCAAAAAGCACGTACAACTCATAGAGCGAAAGCCGATCCTCCCACTCCTCCACCGGCTCGCTCTTCGGGACGAGTTTCTCATACTCCCCCCAGAACGACGACCCGAACCCGCCAAACATCCTCATGATGCCCAGCTCGTACTCCGAGTGCCCGTACACGCAGCTCGGGTCAAACACCACTTCCTCCACGGCCCCACGGCCCCCGATCCGCCCCCTCCCGTGGTTACCGCTCCACAGGTCCCCGTGGACGACCACGGGCACGACACCCTTCAGGTGAGCATCCCCGAGCAGCCGCGGCACCACGGCGGACCTGACCCGCTCCACGGCGCGCTCCAGCTCCCCGTCGCCGCCGCCCTGGGAGCGCACGCACGACCGGAGGATCCCGCCCAGCCTGTTGTCGGCGTAGAACTCGGCCCACGACGTCCTCCACGAGTTGTCCTGCACCGTCGACCCGCAGCAGGTCGGCAAGGGGAAGCCGAACATGGGCCTGCCGTTGGGGTCCTCGGGCGGCGCCGGCGCCGGCGTGGTGTGCAGCGTCGCCAGCTTCGCCGCCAGGGAGAGGCGGCCCGACACTCCTTCCCCCCCGGCGGCGGCCCTGAGGTCGAGGAAGTCCGTCGCGAGGAAGAAGCTCCCGGGAGACCCCTCCATCGGGCCGTGGGCATGCGAGCGGGGGCAGAAGTCCGGGACGGCGTCGTGGATCGCGTTGAGCGAGGCGTGCTCCCCGCGGAACATGACCTCCGCATCCGGTCCGGAGCCGGTCTTGACGAAGAAGCTCTTCGTCGTCCCCTCCCCGCCGCCGTCCGCCGCCCCGGCAACCACGCCGGCGATCTTGAAGGTCGACGCGAACCCGGAGCCGCCGTGCGTTGCGATCCTGGCGGTCGAGGCGTCCAGGCTTAGGGCCTTGAGGATCGCCGGGTCGACGCTGCCTGATGCCATATTTTCCTTCTTTTTGTTGCTCAGGTTTTTAGTTATTTCGGCTTCCAGTGCCAACAAAACTCTGGAGCATGTGGTTTTTAATTTATTTTAATCGTAGGTGTGTTTGTTTGTGTTTAATAGCTCTAGCTACTTAGGTAACCATTCCATCATTCGCACATCGGGATTCTCTAGGTAGTAAGTTCTCAGGTGGTGGGAGATGTGACGTCAATTTCGAGAACGACAGGCCAAAGGCAGCGCAACCCATGAAACTGTGATATCCTACTTCCGGCCGGTCTACCTAGATGAAAGACAGTGGCGACACGGATAGTCTAACAGAAATGGAGTAGATAATCGGGGAAATTGCTTACGGCGACCCTGCCCATTCGTGGTCCCCAAAAAATAATAATAATAGAGATGAAGTTTGACAAACGTCCAGTGGCATGTGGTCCGATTCCTCAGACCAGCGCGCACCACAACGTCTTGGAACATGTTGCTGTAGCACACCAATGCTGAGCAGCTTCCTAAGGTTCAGCCCCCCGCCGCCATTTACCCGAGAGAATTTGGCGCCAAGGCCCGCCATTCCCACTGAAGCAGTTGCCCTCGTCCAGAACTCCAGTTAGTTCGTCCAGACCACTTCCCTCCCCACAATGGGCTCCGCATTAGGTGGGATTCTGGGGGTTTGACAGGAAGGACCAGGCCACTTTCCCCCACCTCCACAACCTCCTCCTCCGCATTTTTTTGGGGTTTTGCCTCGAACCTGCACGACGCTCCTCCCCCGTCCCAATCCTTGTTTCTGGCTTTCCAAGGAGCCAGTTGCCAGTCCGGTGAAGTGGAAGGACGGGTGTCGCTACTCCTCGGACCCAGGTGTGTGTCAAGCTCCTCTTAGCTTTTGAAAGGGGGCGAGATGGTGCCATGCAGTAAAACGCCCGGCCCTCTGAACATCCCATCTCTTCAGCGCCGTAATGCTGTCTCCTCCACGTGGTAAACGCTCCCCTTGTCGGAGGCAGCCTCACTCTCCGGCATGACCTGCTCCCCCGCGAATAGTGGCACGAAGTCTGATGCCATGCTCACTGCGCTCTTCTGTCTTCTTAGGCGGTGGACAAGTAGGATGTTACTCCTGCTCGTGTTCGTCTTTGCGCTCTGGGTCTTGATCTTGCTCTTGCTCTTGCTCTTGCTCTTGGTATTATCTGCTCGCGGAGGACTGGACGCCGTCTTTTCCTTCTTAGCACTCGTAGTCGTGGTCCTCGACTGTGTTGCTGCGCCGTAGCAGACCGCGCAGGGGCACAGGGCGGCAGGCCCCTCGGACGGTGTCCTGTCCCATAGTGCCTGCTCGGGGGACTTGGGCTCGTCGAAGAAGAGGTCTCTAGACCAGGTCGGCATTATCCTCGCTTCTGATCCCTGAGCGGCAGATGCAGAGAAGGCTGCATAAAGAAGGGGTGAAAGCGTAGACGTGTGTGCCCAAGGAGAGGAGGACAGATCAAGACGAGAGCTGAGCGACAGATATCTGACGGACATGCGCCTTGAAGATATGATATATATCAATGCGGGATACAAGTATGGTGCCATGTCCCCTCCCGCCGTTGCATTCCTGCCACGCGTTGAAGCCCCGAATTGGAACTGTTCGGGCGAACGCTTCTGCAGAGTCAAGGGTGCCTTGGGCGCCTGAACAGACTAGCCCAGACCCTGGTGTAATAACATCCTATGCTACCATTCGTCAACCTGATTCGTTGGAGCTCTTGGCAATATCTTGGGGCCTCTCGCAATCATTGGTTCCAGAGCTGATAGAGTATGAATTACTAGCAGCATGGAGAACAAGGCACCTAGTCCTGTAGCAGCCGAGTAACTTAGCCTGACAAGCCTGGAAACCCATATCAGACCGACATTGATTTCTCCTTCGTCAGTACCTCAAGGACCGAGCGTGGGGCTGGGCAAATGGGAAACAAGAATTGCATGTGCGTCAATGCTAGGGAATCAGCACAATCCCATCATCGCTGCACATTTCCTGCAGGGGAGACAGCGGAAGGATTATAAACTAAAGGAATAAAACACAACAGAGTCCCCCCAAAGTCCTAAGCAGAAATACCCTGACTTAGACATTAACCACTACTAGAGGTTTGGGAGATACAGAACCGTTACGACGTCGATCCGTCAAGCTTTGCTACCTGCAGATGGAGTCTCTAACAAGGCTTTGGGAGCCCGTTTCCCTACCGTTTACGCTGGGCCAGATCTGTAGGAAAATAGAGTGCGAGCCCGAGAAGAACGAGAAGACCTACGTCCTGACGCAGCAATGCCTACACTGTTCTGTTTGCTAGACGGTGGCAGCACAGCAGACCCTCCATCACCGATCCGAGCAGACAGGCGAGAATTACAGACGAGGGCAGGGTTGATTCGGGCACAGACGCTGGAAAGGTTTCCAGTGATGGCCTGGCAAACTCCCAGGAGGTCATCCAACCAGAGTCATCAGAAGAGATGGCTAGCAATGGGAAAAGGAATATCGGTTTCAAGGCTCAGGAAATTCACATCCAGGAAACAGCCACCAGTCTCAGCAGAAGACAAGACAGGGGCAGCCAGGGACGGATATATGCAAGTATCAAACCGTTGACCAAACTCTATTAGATCTCACACCCACCGTGTTTGCACATCGCGGAACTTGCCGGCCTCCAGGAGAGATAGAAGTAGCGCCGCGGATTTAAGAGTTGAAAGAGAGGAAAATGAAAGATAAAAGAAACCCGTCCAGTGTCTATGGAGCCCCAGTCTCATTGTTGATGTTGGTCGTTTAATGCCTTAGATACCCAGAGTAAACTCAACGCCGACGTCAATATCCCGGGCTAGATTCGGTAAGAAGAGGTTATTAGTCAAAACCATACGGTTAAAAGGGGGGAAGGTGGTGAAAGGGAAGGGGTTCGGGTTGGATTGTGTTCAAGTTGAAGGGCATCCAAGGAAAACTCACCCATCTTCACCACCTTGGACAGCTGGACCGACTTCTCCGCCGCGCTCTGCAGGTCGTCGATGGAGAAGATCTTCATGCCAGAGTCGTTGAGGATCTGGTGCGCCTGCTCCACGTTGGTCCCCTGCAGCCGCGCGATGATGGGGATCTTGAGGTTGAGGGACTTGACTGTCTGAATCAGGCCCGTGGCAATGGCGTCGCACCGCACGATGCCGCCGAAGATGTTGACGAAGATGGCCGTCACCTTCTGGTCGCTCGTGATGAGCTCGAAGGCCTCCCTGATGGCCGCGGGCGTGGCGCCGCCGCCGACGTCGAGGAAGTTGGCCGGGTTGCCGCCGTTCAGCTTGATGATGTCCATCGTGGCCATGGCCAGGCCTGCGCCGTTGACCAGGCAGCCAATGTCGCCGTCCAGCTTGATGAAGTTGAGCCCGGACTCGGCGGCACGCACCTCGTCCGGGTCCTCCTGCGACGTGTCGCGCCACTCAAACACCTCCTTCTGCCGGTAGCCGGCGTTGTCGTCGAAGCCGAACTTGGCGTCCATGCACATGACCTCGTGGTCCGACGTCTCCGACAGCGGGTTGATCTCGATCTGGGTCGCGTCCTTCTCCAGGAATATCTTGTACAGCTTCTGGATGGTGTCCTTGGCGTCCTCAACGCACTGCTCGCTAAAGCCGAGCTTTGACGCGATCTCGCGCGCCATCTCATCCGTCACGCCCGTGTTGATGTCGACGTGTGTGGTAGTGATAGCCTCCGGGTGCTCCTTGGCCACGCCCTCGATATCGACGCCACCCTGGGAGGATGAGACGATGACGGGCCCTTGCGTCGCGCGGTCCATCAGGATGGCCAGGTAGAACTCGCGGCGGGCGAACTTGCGCTCGCAGATGTAGACAGCGTTGCAGAGCCGGCCGCCCGCGCCCGTCTGCTTCGTGATGAGCTTGTGGCCGATCATCTGCTCGGCGAACATCTTGGCCTCGGTTGGGGAGTAGATCACACGAACGCCCCCCTTAAGGCCGTTATCGAAGGTGCCCTTGCCTCGGCCGCCGGCCAGTACCTGCGCCTTGATGACCATATCATCGCTGCTGAGGCTCTTCGCGACGGCCTCGGCTTCCGCGGCGCTCCTGGCGACGTGGCCTTTGGGAATTTGGATGCCATACTATGTCAAGAATGTAATCATCTAGGGTCAGCAGCGGTGCAGAACATGAAACCAAGGCATCAACGGGCAGGATGGGCAATGTGCAACTGACCTGCCGCAGGAGATCTGCCGAGAGGTACTCGTGGATGCTCAACGCTCTCCGTTGTTGTTGTTGCGCGAAACCGGGAAGTCTGGAGGAAGGTGCCAATTGGAACTATCACACAGAGAATAGCATGTGTCAGTTTCACAGCAATAATTAATATTTTTTGGAGATGCCTTCGCCTTGCGACTGGGCCGCACCTTTGGCAGGGCCGAAGCCAGCACTCGACTGCTGCGGGCGAGCTTGAACATCGCGGGCTGCAGCTCTTATCAATTGATAAAAGGCTGGACGATGGCAAACGAGCTGGGGGTGCAAAGGGGGAAAAAGGAGCGGGCTGCCGTAAGAGTGAGCGCTGGGAACACGGTTTGAGATCGAGGGTTTTTGTGTTGACTCGCAGCAAATGGAAACCGCAATCTGGAAAATGACGGTTGATGACGGCAGGGGTTCGATGCACCTGCACGGCAGGAGGTCCCGACGTCACGTCACGGGAATCCTCCAGCGGACCAATCACCGACAATCAAAAAGGGGATTACTCCACCGAGATCTCGGACTTTGGCCCGTGCACGTCGACCGGTCGGTGGCTCGGTGCAGACCTCGAATCTCGCTGCCTTCCGGAGCCTCGATCTCGGGTGCTGTGCTCCCGTGAGAAGTATCTTATATGAAGTAAATCAGGGGAATCGCAGCTGTCACAGCTTCTCCCCATTGACAGCGTATCATGTCAGCCAAGCACCTCTGAGTCTTGAGAGCAAGCAGCCTCTTATCCATCACAGCTACAGAGTGCTACGAATTATGATTCCCTTGTGCCTTGGATCGGGTTGTTATCTGAGGCTCTAGATCCACTGTTGGCCGATGTGATCCACCAACTTGCGGAATAAGTAGGGACTTCAGTTGTGAAGCCAACGCGCAACACATTCTTGTTATCGTGCCCCTCGTGGTGCCGTCCATTCTCATGTCCTCCTAGAACGTCCAGCGAGGATCCTCCAACAGGACAGATTCTCATATAACGAGTGTCCGACAAAGTCAGCCCATCGTTTAGTCTATAATTTGACCAAACTCGCTTGATGCCGAGGGATATTCACCTCATTGCTTGAGTGATTTTTTTGGAAAATTTTAAATATATATTTTTTGCATCTGAACCATAGCATTGGGAGCCGACGAGACGCCGTACGCTATGCAGCCATACACGGTACAGGAGCCTGCGGCCGTTGGATAGACCCACAGCTTCGTACCGGGACATCAACCATCAACCTACCCACTCGGGGTAGTCCGTCAAAGGGGTGGAACAGCACGCAAGACCTCACTTCAAAGAAGCCGTGTCGACAGTACAGGACAGAACGGCACGACTGGGTAACGCCTCAGGCATCAAACCACCTGGCACCCATACGCGAGAACCTGGAGTCCACTGTTGAGCATGGGATGCACCGAACGCCCCTATCTACTGAGTACAACTCTGTCCTGCATTCGAGCGGATTCCTGATTCTTCTTGAACCCAGTCGGTCATTAGACCTTCTCACTGACATGGGTGGAAAGGTAATTATGTACCTACCTACTAGGCTTGTGAGTAAGACGCTAATAACCTTAACTTATACAAGCCACAGTCCTTCCTTGGTGCCGATCAGCCCAACGGTGCTTGCGAATTCCCGTTGATCTACGGATTTACTGGTTTGCATGCTTATTCGATGGGTCAGGTAATGACTTTTCGGATCGTTCATTTTGAGACTGGACCTGGGCCTGGGAAACGAGGCGTTTCAACAGTTGAGACGGTATCGAGGCGGCGGGTAGGAGGCACTAGTGCACCATGATTGCAACGCGGCCAATGCCCTGAGCCCTTGATCAATCCTCTTGCATTACGACATTGTCGTTCAGTCGAAACAACTCCCGTGCAAAAAGTCAACGACGACTCCTCACTAAGACGAGGCCATGTTCGAAAACAGAAAAGAAGGAAGGGAAGTTGCATTCATTCTTTAGAATTGTACAAATATGCAACGCCTAAACTTGGAAGGGTTATGGGCTTAACCGGAAGCGGATAGATAGCATAGCGGCCTTGTGACGATCTCTCCAACACATGCACAGTTGCAGACAAACTTCCCCGCCGTCGTCATCAAAGCAGATGCGGAGGATCGACGAAACCCTGCTGTGTTGAGGAAACAATAAGCCCAAAACAACGACCATCTTCGCTATCGGCTTTGTAGCAGAGACCATCCTATTTGGCTGCCTCCCTTTCTAGCAACCTGGGTGCTCCCAGCTCACTCGATTCAGTATCCAATGAGATCAGGTCGAGCTGCACATCTCGCATCTTGTGGGGGTTAGCCAAAACAGCGTATCCCAGGCCACCATACACAACATACTCCAACCTGGGACACACCGGCACACACAACCACATTATCAACCAATCTTCTATTGGCCAAGCCATGCCCATGATTTACGGCACACACTTGCTTCGTTTCGCTGCGGGGAAAATGCCGAAGAAGTGAACTTGCATTTCACATGTGCTTGCTTCTAGAAGGCCGATCAACTCAGGTGTCATCTTTGGCTCGGGCTATAATGTAATGTAGTATGGCGCTCGGGATGCGCAAGCCCTTGGCCTTCATCGTCTTGGGAAGACGAGGTGAACTTGAGTAGTTGGTCACTGAAGTTCCCGAGCCTAATATGACTGGGGACATTCCTGTTGTATGCCTAGGGTGTGGGTATGATACTTACCTACTTATTATACGATTATACATCTTATATACGATCTCCCGTCCACCCCTTGCGGACCACACGTAAAATCTGCAGCTTCGTAAAGGAATAACCGGTGGATTCTACTTCCATAAAGCATATAGCGGTCAACGCAGTCAGAAGCAGCCATCATGTTCGGGGCTATCATCTCCGCCAACCCGGTCTTCCTGGCCGGGTGTGCACTCGGGGGCATGGTCCTCACGTTCGTCATCCTGAGGCAGATCAGGAACTACAGGATCCGCCAAACAGGCGGCATCAGGGCCCCTGTTCTGGCCGGCAACCCCTTCACAGGCATGCGTTTCTTCATCAAGGCGGGCATGATGCAGAGGCAAAACCGGCTGCTCGAGTACTTCACCGACATCTACTGCCATGCCACGCCTGAGTGCCCCAACTGCGTCGAGATCTCCATTGGCCCTTCGGAACGGTTCATCATAACGCGGGAGCCAGAGCATATCAAGGCAGTCCTGACGAGCAAGTTCTCCGACTTCGGCAAGGGGCCGCGCTTCCACCGCACCTGGAGTCCCTTCCTGGGCGACAGCATCTTCACGACGGACGGGCAGACGTGGCAGGACAGCCGAAGCCTGATCCGGCCCATGTTCATCAAGGACAAGGTTCGCGACCTCAACATCTTCGACCATTGGACCAAGGTGCTCATCTCCAAGATCCCGCCGTGCGGGCAGACGGTGGACGTGTCGGACCTCTTCTATCGCATGACGCTCGACGTCACCACCGACTTCCTCCTTGGACACTCGGTCAATTCGCTGGAGAAGTGAGGAGCCCCGGACAAGAAAAGATGGGGGAAAGTTGAAAATTGAAAATTGCCTCCAAGTGCTAATTAATACCTCTCACCCAATAGCCCGAAACATGAGTTCGCCCGTTCTTTCAATGAAGTGCAACGGCTGCAAATGATGTACACCATCTTATCGTGAGTCTTCATACAGCCTCCTCCGCTGAAATGATTAAATGACTACCTGTCAGAAATACCCAGCATGGAGAAGAGACAGAATACTGACCTATGAAACCCGACAAAAACGAGCAAACCAACAGCCCGATGCTGCCACTGATGCCGAAGCGCAGGTACTATAAGGGCATCAAGGAGATCGAGAAGTTCATCGTGCCGTACATCGAGCAGACCCTGGCCATCCCGCCCGCGGAGCTCGAGAAGCTCTCCCGGTCGGACAAGAACTTCACCTTCCTGCACAACATCGCCCGCTTCTCGCGGGACCCCAAGGTGATCCGCGACCAGATCATGGCCGTCCTCCTGGCGGGGCGCGACACGACGGCGGCGACGCTGTCGTGGTGCATCCACGAGCTGTCCCACTACCCGGCCGCGCTGAGGCGGCTCCGGGCCGAGATCCTCTGCACCGTGGGGGCGTCCCGCTGCCCGACCTACGAGGACCTCAAGGACATGACCTACCTGACCCACACCATCAACGAGACGCTCCGCCTGTACCCGGCCGTGCCCTACAACATCCGCGCCGCCCTCGTGGACAGCACTATCCCAGGGGGTCCGGGCCAGCCCGACATCGCCGTCGTCCGGGGCGACGTCGTCGTCTACAGCGCCATCTCGATGCAGCGCCGCGCCGACATCTACCCGCCCATCTCCGACGCCTTCCCGGACCCGGCCATCTTCTGCCCGGACCGGTGGGACCACTGGACCCCAAAGGCTTGGACCTACGTGCCCTTCAACGGCGGACCCCGCATCTGCGTGGGCCAGAACTTTGCCATGACGGAGATGGCGTACTGCTGTGAGTCTCGGTCAATTTTTTAAATTTCTTTTTTGGTTGGTTTTTCCCCTATGCCGGAGTGGTGACGGGGGACAGGACTGAGCTAATAATGATGAATAAATCCTTTGGCCCTTGGAAATAGTGGTCCTGCTCCTCCAAAAGTATGACACGATCGAGTACCGCGGGGATTGGCACGCGCAGTTCCACAAGGCAGAGATCGTCGGGACCCCTGGGCAGGGCGTGCGAGTGGCCTTCTTCGAGGCCCAGGATGGGGACGTTGCTTGACTGAACTCGGGGGTGGGAGAGTGGCAGAAATAAACGCATCAAGAAAGAGAAGTCGCCGTTGCCGGACGAGATTTTGATTGTACAAGAAGTATACTGCAATATGTTTTTGCTCCCTAACCCCAATGGACTGGGTATATGAGTGTTTTAGCATGCCAGACAGTGAAACGATCCATCCATTGTACTCGCTCACTGTTCTCTAATGTATAATGATTGAAGTTGGGACTGTTCAATGACTGCAGTTGGGTCGGTTGTCAGTGATAAGATAAAAGCTCCTCCAACCCCACATTACCCATTTTTCTCCCATGCCTTACGCCTTCCACCGAGCTTCGCAACGAAGCACCCTCACACTCCCAACAACCTCATGATGGAGGATCCAGATAACAAAGTCCTGCTTGTAAAAAGTCGCTGCTCAATTGCTCATATAGCTATGTGTACAAGCTCGATTTCACCCACCTATAAGAATATATAATCCTCTAATTTGACCGCAATGGCGCCCATGGAAGATGACACCTCACAACCAAAGGCCCTCAGCAAAGCCGCCGTGGCGGAGATAGCCAACCGCGTATCACTTGCTGATGCCCGCCGCGCTGCGCTTCTGAAAGGCAAGCTCAAGACATCAGCCACAGGGGGGACGAGCTCACCGTCATCCACCCCTGGCGGCGGTTCCTTCAGCTCCCTCGCCCTTGCGAAGCAAGCAGCCTTGAATCAACCGCAGGTTAGGAGACTAAGCAACAACAACAACGGTGTGGACGAGGACGACGAAACTGAAGCGCAGCTCCTCCTCCGACTAGGCGCGCCGAATGGAGGGCTCGGCTTTGCGTCCTCGGCAGCAGCAACAACAACGACAACAACCACAGCGGCCAATGACAAACTCCGCGCCCGCCTGATGTGTGGTCGCAAAGGAGGGGGCGGAGGTCGCGAGGCCGGCGGCACGAGGAGGAAGGCCGCCGACAAGGAGAGCAGCGACGAGGAGGAAGGGAGAAGTGCACTCGGGAGGCGGAAGAAGAACAAGGTCCGCCGCGTCGACGAGGAGGCGGACGCCGACCCCTGGCAGCCGAAGACTCGTGGGGCGGGGCCCGAGTTGGCGAGGGAGGCCATGGCGCCTGCTCCGAGCGACCCAGACGATCAGCTACAGGGGCAGGAGGGGCAGGCCCGCACGGATCCTAACGGCGATGACGAGATGGGGATGGACGATGGTACCGTACGCCGGGAGGGCGGCGTCAGTCCGGGTATGCACCTTTCAGAGGAGACTAAGAGCAAGAAGAAGAATAAAAAGAGGAATAAAAACAAGAAGAATAAGAAGAAGAAGCATGATTTAGGGAGTAGCGAAATAAATGCTAGCTAGAGAGTTGATATACCCCGAGCCAGAGAGCATATTGCCGGCCCATGCGAAGACGGGGCATGTGCAAGACGGTGAGGCTAGCGTCTGTGTCTTGAGTGCTAGAGCTTTGATATTGACATGGACAGGAACTAGCCGAGTGTACGGAGCATATTGCCTCGAAGCACGCGCAGGTAGGTAGGCACATTTTAAATAAACAAAGATCAGTGTACATCTCTCGTTTTCAACGGGGAACTCATGTGCCTTCCCCCCAGTACGAGGAAGATGGCGACTTGGGAAATACATAAATATCAAAAACAAAGAAGCAGCAGATATCCTCTCCCAGTTCCACACGGGAGCTCAGCCTTAATCGTCTCCTCCTGCGAGGAGACAAGGCGAGCTGCACCAATGAGATAGGCAAGGTATAAGAAAATATGAAGAAGCCGACCTCCCTCCCTCCCAGTCAAGATCTCAACCAAAAATTGGCACGATCAAGGAGAATCTCGTCTCATAGCAGGCTCCTAACAATACATATTAACCAAAACATTAGACTTTTTTCTTCTTATATCCCCCATCCCCCACCCGCTGAGACCTTGCGTCGAAAGGGTCCTCATAGTCACGTTTCCTCCAATGGTTATGTTCCTCCGTGCTCCCCATCCGTCCCCCAAGTGACACTCGGAATTAGGCAAAAGGCAAAGAACAAAGGAGAGGGGCGAAACCCCCGGGAAAGTAGCCGCCTACACAAAATGCTGGCTCGTGCAAGACAAAGAGGAGAGAAAGGGGGAAACAGGTATTCAAAAGGCTCCACCCAGACCTAGAGAGAGGGAGAAAAAGTGAACCAAGTTGAAGAGATGTACGTGTTGAAAACAAATGTCGGCCGTGTCTACCCTGCTGATTATATCGCTTAAGGAGCGTGAGAGAGAGAGAGACGGATAGGGGGCAAACTAATGACAGGAAAGACGAAAAGGCCGCCAGATTCCTCAGACAACCGACTTGCTAGAAATCCAATGAAGATGAAGAAAAAAAATGAGATCATAGACAAACATTGCGTCTCGATGATGAATCATGGTCATAAAACGCGGCCGTTAGAACCCCACATCGCTCTCTCGTTTGTGTTTGAGATCTCCCCATCGAGATCATATCCAAAAAAACAAAACAAAAAGGAAAATAGAAAATAGAAAGAGAGAAAAGGGAACAAAAGAAACAAGAAGGATAGAAACCAGGCAAGAAGAAAAACAAGGGGAAAAAAAGGAAAAATAGGAGGCGCCTGAAGGCGGGGTGCGCCGGCGGCCTTGCGCATTCTCTCGCCCCTCTCTGAGGAAAGAGGAAGAGAGGCGGACGCTCCAGGATCCGAAACCGTATCCACAGAGTATGTAAATATACGCACGTATATACCCCAAAAAAGATCGCCTCAATTCTCACTGCAGCCTCTTCCTCTTCCGATCCGCATCCCCCGCATCAGCAGAGCCGGGCCCGTCGCCATCCTCCCCCTCGACCTCGATCGTGTCCGTCGGGTTCAGGATGTGCGCCATGCTCCCCCTCCTCGTCGGCGGCGCAGAGCTATCCGCCTTCAACGCGAAGCCGCCACCCCCGCCGCCGCCCCTACTCCCCTCCGCACCGCCCTCACGTCTAGCCGCGGCCGCACCCCACGACCAGTTGGACAGCGTGTCAAGCGTGGCGCCGCCGTTGGAGAAGGGCGGCGGCGTCGGCGTCTCAGGCCTCGAGTGCGGGTGCCGCGCGGCCGTCGACGACGACGACGTGGCCGACTGCAGCGAGTACTGCGACAGCGAGTCCCTCAGCCGTTGGTGCTCCTCCGGCGGCGGGCCCCCCGCCCCCGCCCTGCTCGGCGACGACGGCCATTGCGTCGAGGGTGGGCCCGAGCCGTTCCCGAACGGGCTCGGGCTCGGCTGCCAGCCGTGTGCCCTGATGTCGGCCGACGTGTGCCGCCTCGCCAAACTGCCCGGCGGGGGCTCGACCATGCTGGCCAGGGGGTGGGGCATCACGTGAGGAGGCGGAGGCGGCGGGGGCGCGTTGCCACTGCCGCCGCCCCCGGAACCGCTGCTGATGTTGTTCTGTAGTTGCGGCCGCAGAGACGACGGGGAGCTCTGCGTCGTGCTGGCCCCAATGGAGCCGTAAGGCCTGCGCGTCGTGATGGAGAGGTTCGACGGGACAGGAGGGCGGTAGTAATTGGGCGGGCGGGGCTGCGGAACGGTTAGGGTGGAGCGGCGCGGGTCGTCCTGGGGAAGCTGTCGGGGGGAGACGGGGGCATTGTCCAGGTTCGAGAAATACTGCCTGCTGCTGGTGAAGGGCTGCTCGTGCGGCTCGTCCAGCGTGCGCATGATCTCCGCCTGGCGGTGGAGGTCGCCCTGGAGCAGGACCACTGTGAAATCCCGAGGCAACTCCAGTCAGTCTTCGCAGTCTTTGATTTAATCTTGGTCTACAATCTCGCCCCGCGCAGGAACCAGAGCGTGCGGCACATACCTTCCCTGTGGGTAGGGTTATCCGGATTGGGCACAAGCGTGAGCACAGCCCGTGCCAATTCCTGATTCAGCTGCAGCAGGCGGGAAATCGTATCCATGGCCGCCTGCTGCTTGACGTGCATGTAATGGGCGCTCTCCTCGCTGCGCTGGAGTCGCATCGACATGTCATACAGCATGCCCTCGATGTGGGCCAAGCGCATGTCGCTGCCGCCGCTGCCGACGACGACGCTCCCACCATCCTGAATCGGCATCGCCTCCGCGGGGGTGCCAGGCTGAGAGCCGCTGGGGGGCCGCTGGTTGTTGCTATAGTCCTTGTGGACGAGAGCGTGGCGCGACGCCCGGCGCTTTATCTCACGGAGGCCGATCAAGTCTCCCCTCTTAAAGTTGCCGTTGCCGTGCTTAAACTCCCAGAGCGTCGAGTCTGATCCGTTGTGGAAGACATCGCTGACTGTTGAACTGGGTTAGCGCATGGACCGCATGCGAGAGCGAGAAGATAAGTCTAGTTGGATCGGCTTGGACGCACCTTTGTGGAAGCCGTACATGTTCAGCTGGCGCACGAAGGATGAGATATTGGTGTGCTTGAAATATTGCCTGTATGTACTATTGCTTAGCTGTCCGGACTCGTTCAACTGCTTATGTTGGCTCTACATACGCTAGGACTTTCGAGAAGTCGCTGGATGGAGACATGATGAAGCTCTCTTGGGTGGGCGACCAAGAGATAAGGTGTTGAATATTCTGGTCCTCGAGCATGCTAAGTAGTGCCGTCATTTGTCAGTACGTAGTCCTCACAGAGACGTTCTTCGAGGACTCCTTCGGAACTGGTGTATTTCCTCACTTGTATAGCTTGTGTATGAAGGCCGTCTGTACGATCTTGGGTTGGTGAACCGCAGCGGCGGCCGCAGCGGGGGCCGGCATTGCTACCGAGTTTGTGAGCTGGTGCGAGGACTCCATCTTGGGAGTACTACTCCTGTGCTCGCTAACGGAGCCACTACGTCCTCCACCTCCTCCTGCTCCTCCTCCTCCTCCTCCGCTGCCTCCGCCTCCCCCGCTTTCCCTACCGCTAAGCCCGCCGTTGAATTCGCTGTCAGGGCTCTTGGTGGCGGAAGGAGGGGCGGAGGAGCTCGTCGGAGTCGATATCTCCATCGGCTCACCGGGGGATGGTGCGGACATTTGGATCGTAGGCGTCAGAATCGGGACTGTTCGTGTGGTGATGTGCTCGTCTGGCATCTTAGCGAAGGGGTGGTCTCGGTGTAATGTATCAATCGCGGTGGCCATTTGCGCTGTGGCTTGTGCAGGAGCACGATATGTGTGACGGGTCAGACAGAAAAGACCAGTCTGATCTCCAGCCGGTAGCGCTGGTCGTGGTGCAGCGGTGCAGCGAGCGATTCCGGTGCTGGGGTGTAGATCGTGCAGACCGTGGGAGAGGTGTCCTTTCGGATACTGAATAATCAATGATTCAGGGGTTCGGCGCTTTGGGGCAGGTGCACTCTCAGCAGACAAGCGGGATAATCCTCATCGGTCCAGTAAGGATTTTTTGAGCCGAGAGGTCGAGACAGCCACAAGGGCGGCTTCGGCGGCGTGCAACGGCGTCAAGATATCGATATGAATACTAGCCACTCTATTTAGGTAGGAAGATATTTTCGTGCTTTCCCTCAAACTTGTCGAGTCCCCTCTCCCTGCTGGTTGCTTCTGCGTGCCTGCTGCTGGGGCGAGTGGTGCTTATGCTGATGCTGCCTCCCGCGGATGCGAGGCATGGACCCGTCCGTTCGAAGATGCTATCCAATCGTCCAATTGACGGGTCAGCCTCGCCGGGTCGCAACACGAGCGGGATCGACGGTCGGAGGTGGTTGTTGTGCGGCCGATTCGTTTCGGGGAAGGATGAGTTCGTGAATGCTCGTCGAAGTTGATGCAAGCCGGGGAGAGGTAGGACACAATTGGCGATTGGCGATCGGCGACTGACGTCCTTCCGAAAAAGCAATGCGCAGCTTGTCTTCCCCGGCCTGAGGCAAGGTGGGTGGGTGGTGGAGGTGGTGTCTTTTTTGGTGGCGCACAGGTGCAAGTGTTTGGGCCTTTGAGGGGCCACGGGGAATCGAGGTAAGTAAGGATTAGGCAGGTGTACCCCGTACCTTGTGGAGGCTAGCGGCTTAACGATACAGGACTGGCACAACAGGCAGGACAGGCCTCCCACTTGGCACTTACACGCTATACAAGAGTGATATTATCCGACGGGGCACGCACCAAACCCTGAGCAATGCTGGAATAGGGAGGTCCTAGTGCGCAGACATCTATTTACCGGGAAGGAGGCAAGGGGGCGCGGCGATTCTGCGGACAAAGGCGGAACCGGATTAAGTGGGTGAAGACTCGATCAGTGTCGAAAAGGGCCGAAGAATAATGGAAGGGAAGCGGCAAGCCGGAGATGGGAGTGGGAAAATTACTGAAGAACAATAAACGATAAGGAGAGCGAGGAGAACTTGAGGGACAGATCCCTTGGTTTTCGTATCTGGGAGTGAGTGAAGGGGATCGTCTTGAATCTGTCGCAAGGGTTCTCCGCTAGCCAGCGGGACGTGCAGTGCAGCCAGTGATTCAGTGCTGATGCGTGCTGCCGGGTGCTTCTGAAATCTGAATCTGAAGACAGGCGGGAGACAACCCAGCCAGGCTGACGGGAGGAGCGCGTAGCGTCCTGATGCGCAATTCCAGATTGAACAGGGGGGCCTGACGCTGTGGCCCTGCCGAAAGAGATGGGATGGGGCAGTGGGCAGCCAGATGGTGGTCCGGGCGTCGATTAGCACTTTGGGGTTGCACCGTGGGCTAATGGCTCCAAGAGTCTTCTTTGTTCCTCGCGCTCTGCCCATTAACCTTTTCCGAGCTCACTGCTGCCCGATTTGTCGCAACCGACCGGCTGGTCAAGGTCTTCGATGCTTCCTTCTAGTGCTTTGACATGGAACATTGTAATTAGCCTGGCGCATTCGAGAAGCAGAATAAGCGTTGAGAAAATGCAACTTTTGGAGCCACTCAACTGGTCCAACAGAGTGACCCGTAGTGTACCGGGTGCCGGCTGGGCTGGTGTCGGCAGAGCCAAGGGGAATCCCAAAACGGCAGGGGGGAGGAAAAAGAAGAAGAAAAGATACCTCAAAGAGAAAAATGTGTGATGACAAGGGGGTCGGTCGCCTCGGGCCTTTGCCTCTTTCAGAACGTTTCGGGTGCAGAAGGGCGCAAGAAGCAAACACCTCAGGTTCCAGAACTTCGGCGAAGGAAAATACTTACCACGGGATTCGGTAGGTCCGCGTGCAGAATGTACAGACGGTGCAGGTTGCAAAACCGAATGTTCCCCGGAAATGCCCCTTTCGCTTTTGTTTTGGACCCCAACAAGTGTCAGGATGAAGATGACAGCAGCTGAAGCGTTGCGGGTAGGAAGGCCAGGTAGATTGGCTGGCTGGCGAGTATGTGGCCGTGGCAGGCTAGGGCGTCAAGCGTCTCAACTACTGTACGGTGGCGTCTTATTGCATGTGCCTGTCAGGATCTTCCAAAGAAGAGATGAGATCCGCCTAGTCAGTCAAGCCAGTCAAAATGATGTGCAGCATGGCCAGCCACACAGGCAGTTGTTTGTGTGAGAGAGACACAGAGTGAAAGACATACATGACGAGACGTCAACGCCCCCAACAAATCACCCCCTGCAAGGGATGTACGAGTAATAAAACCCACCGCGCCAACGACACAGTTAACGACAACTCGAGCTCAGCCAACAGTCCAACAAACAATGGACGCGTCCTCTGAGATCGTCGCGAACTCGTGCAGTGACCTTTGCTGCTAAGGGCGAGCTTGGTCAGGTGAATCGTATGTCACACAGGCAGCATAAGAAAGCCACTTAAAAGCTCCTCCAGCCAACCAGATGTGCGGGGGAGGCAGAGACAGGTTTGCGGACGACACGCGGCACCTCGGAAGGGTGTTAGACTTGTTAGCTAATTCGAAAACCGCCAAAGGTTATTTTTCGATCCGTCGAGTAGCCGGCTGCCCAATCAAGCCAATATCAAAACGCTTGCGCTGGGGGCCCCTAGGGTCTCTTGATTCTCCAACCCCCGTGCTCGTGAAAGAATGGAGTCTGCCTCGGCGCCTGCTTGCAGGGTCCCAAGAGAGGTTTCGTTCGGTTTTCCAAATGCTGAACCTTAAAAGTCCGTGGCAGATAACGACTAGGGTTGCTTCGAGTGGTCGGTCGTTGGCCGTCAACAAGGCCGAAATAGGCGAGAGTCTAATGGTGCAAGAAACCAATGATATCCTGTGACTGTCGTGGAGAGCTGAAGCCTAACCTCGACTCGGTTTGGGCAGCTTGTCCAAGGAGAAAGCCGGCAGGCGAGGGAGCGACTGTGCGGCCAGATCCGGCAGTATTCAGTGACCTGTCACCTTCTGGAACTGGAAGTGGGAAGAAGACTGGATACTTGAGACTCGGGAAGCCAGGAAGACAAGTGACCACGCCTGAATGGACCTAGTCCTGGAGGGGGCGACCGAGGGGGAATTATAAGATCTGTGATATGTACGCAGTTTGAATTCTCTCCCCCAGATGAGGGATGATGGAGAGAGGTACGTAGTGGGCAGGTATCTGACATTAGTGCGATATACTCGCGTAGAGACCAAAGAGACTAGCAGTCATGCTAAGAAGCTGTTTCCCGATATAATCATAGAATCACTCGGTATTAGTCTTGGGTAAATTGGGGGAGCTAACAGCAAGGACGGGAATCTGGGAGAATTAGGATGAAGTCTGGGATCATGGGGATTGGAGAATCTCTTGTGCCTCCCTCATCAATGCCACTCTCGACCCGGGGAATCGACAGCTTCCCGTACCAGGCATCACAAAACAATCAATATCCGTAGCTAGTAAAGCGAGCAAACGAGCTCAGCGGATCGTTTTTGCTGGTTTGCCGCCTACCGCCTGCCGCCTGCCGCCTGCCGACTGCCCGAGCAAAGGGGCAAGGGGTGGCCTCGGATCACAACCCGCACCATAGTTAGATCTCGTAGAGTCGCAGCTCTGCACACTGCCCTGTCTATCCCGTACGTATAAATTACATCATGGGACCGCTAGGAGGCATCGAAACCAAGCAGTCACCACCCTCAGCCTAACAACCCCAATCTCGGATGCGTATCCCGCAGTGCTGTGAGGCGTCGAGCAGATGGTTATGTTCACAATTCGCATCTGCCGAGCCCAAACCAACCTAGCACTACCTACATACCAAGACTTCCCAAAACCCACCCTGCATTTTGACTTGCCTCAGCCCGAGCTCCTGAAATGCTCCCTTGTGCTCGACTCCGGGCGACGCAGGAATAAGACAGCTCACGAAAAGCTGCTAGTCATGTTGACGTGTTTTACGGCAGATGAAGCCAACTCCTCGGTCTCACTAGGTACGTGTCTGTGAATATTTTGGGCTTTCTAACAGCCCGGGTACTGGTGAGAAGGCGCGTCTCAATACCAGCGAACCCGGTAGGTGGTGATGTTGGCTGCGTGATCCTCTTGCCCGCCCAATGTGAGATCTCCCAGGCAAGGGACCAAGGGGACAACCCAAGGCACCTCACCATCGTCGGTTTGAAGCTCACAGCCTTGTTGGCTACATTCGGAGAGTGTGTAAGGGGTAGTAGGTCTTTATGTTGTACAAGTCAGCACCTGTCATTCACTGAGGCTCGACGATTGGCGGATGAGCCCCGCTTACCGTCTGCCCTGCCGCCCACTCCCAATGGAAGTCCCCAGACCCATGGACCGCCGCCGCCGTCTAATCCATCACTAAGTCTAGCGTATCTGTACGATCTCGACAGCCTTCCATCTCCTTTTTCGCGATCGCTGGGGTCCAACTGTACGTTGGAATGAGGGCAAAATGTAACGTCAAAAGGCGCCATGTGTTTGGGTCTTCTCAAATCATCACTCTGGCTTGTCTGGGTCTCCGACAGTGTTGCAATATGCCGTACGGCGTACTATGGACTCCGCATGCTGCAAGAGCTTGGGCTAGGGTTGTTCAAAGCGTCAGCAACACAGCTGCAGTGGTCCTGGAGTTATCAAACGGTTCAAACCATCCCCTGCCTTTATCGCCAATAGTACCCCTCGTTATACCCCAACATGCCGGATCCCCGTGATTCTTCCCCCATGACGGTTTACCCTTGTTCAGCTCTTCACAATAGATAGAGGTTCGGCGGGTAAAGTCTGGCTATTTTCTTAACCCCTAAACTCATTATAATAATGTCCTAATGACGATATAATTCAGGCACGGACCTCGGAAACGGGCAAAGGTGGGAGGCAACGAGCACATAGTACGGCGTACTGTGTACTACTAGGTATGGGAGCTTGGGGCAATTTGGGGGTGGGATATGGAGGTACTCATTCAGGATCGTATTCACAGTGAGATTTGGTTGGTACTGGGTACCTAGGTATTTCTCTGAATCCTGCAGAGATGTTTACTATCCGTAGTAGTAGGAAATAGACCGAAGAAAAGAGAGGCGCGGGGATAGGGGGCGGGGAGCAAGCCGACGAACAGACCGGGTCCTTGAATCCGCCCAGTCGATGAGCTCCTTATCCGTACCACCAGCTTAGGTAGGTAGGTTAGGTACATTTTTGCAAGAATGTACTACAGAGTTAATGTGAACCATTCACATCACCAAAAGGTACCTGGGCAGGGAAGGATCTCAAGGACTACCCGAGCGAGCTGCTAACCCGAAGTCGACAAATGTATCAAAGCCCGAACCAAGACACTGGTAAAATTTCGCAGGGGGGGGACTTAATACGGAGTCCACTCTTCAACGCGTGCAAAATTGCAGAGTTCCGTCGCAGGACGCCATCCTCCTTCAGTGCCACTGGGCCGTCTGAACAACACCGATGCGGCGAGGTGGCGTAGCCTCCAACCAGACTTCGACTTCACCTGGGCCTTTTTGAGTAATCTGGAACTGGAGGGGGGGTGCACTAGCGAGTTTGAAGTTTGGAGTTTGGGCTTCGAAAAAATCCCAAGTTCCATTCATGCTTCCGCGATGCTTCCTTCCCATTCCAGGTTGTCTCCCAAACCAGAATTGCGGGACAGAGCAAGGCAACAAGTGAGAATGAGGGGAGAGAAAAGAAAAAGAAAAAAGAGAGGGGGGGGTGGGGCGGCGGGGGGCGCTTGCTGCGAGCGTAGTGCAGAATCTATTGCGCGCAAACAAACCACGGCCATCGGACCATGGAATGTCTGATCGACCACTTCTCTGTATACCACAAACGGCATACACACAACATCTCCAAAGCCCCCAACAAACAAAGCGCCCCCGAGCGCCAGCGCCGCCAGGCAACCCCCAAGTTGCAAGTGGCAAATGTCCAAGCATCCATCACACGCATGTACACACACTCACCGTTGCGAATCGTCCATCCCCTCGACTCCCCGATGAGTCGACCGAGTGGTCGATCTTACCGAACCCGAATAGGGGATGCATGGAGGGGTCCTAAAAGGGGGATTTGAGGAGGTCGTTGGGCTGCCCATCCTCTCTGTATCGACTGCCAGAAGGGGCTCTGAGCGACGCATCGCCAAGGTATGTCAAGACTTGAGTGCGTGATTAGGGGTTGAACAATTGAGTGCATGACTAGTCTAGGGGATTGTACAGTTGAGCTGATGGAGTGACTGGTAGCCGCTAGCTAGAACGCCTTGGTCCGAAGTCTACCTCCATACCGTCTTCATCAAAGCATTATGGGACTGGCAGCTGGATTGATGCTGAAATACCTTACTGTTCACCCCCTCTTGCCCCTCCTGCAGCATGACTTGCAGTTATTGCTGGTAGTCCACCTGTATCATTCCTGATTATCAAGATGGAATGTCACCACAATCTCTTAGCACGGGGACTCGATGAATAAATAACCCGAAAGATCGTCAGCTCTATGTGATATGTGATATCGCACTGCTTCGGAGCTTTCATCGCCATGGGACTACTGTGTCGCGCCCGCAGAGAATAGCCGTCAGCCTGTCCTTCGAGGGGTCCAGCCAATGAAGGCGTAGGGCCAATAGTCGGGAATCCCGCAGAAAAACATGCAACTGCCGCATGCCTATTAATAGCCCCCCTTTCTTCTTCTTCTTCCCAGTCTACCATCCCGAGCCCGCAGCCACCATGCCCGTACTCCGTACGGACGTTACCTTAGAAACACCTCTCAGAAACTGGGTCGAACACTCTCATGATGCAAAAGGTGTGGCTCCTCGAGCACATGCATGCATTTCGAGTTCAGAAGCACCATGTTTTCCAAGCGAGGCGGCGATGACTGATGGCGGCAGTGGGAAACAGGAAAAGGGGGGAATAAGAATCCCAAATACTGGATGTGTCCCAACGAAACTACCGTCTATTTTCGCAACGCACACCCTATCTGTCCCGTTTCTTCGCATCGACGAGAAGCTCGGTTATGTATGCCAGTCGCGCATTGGAAACACCAAGGCTTGACACTCGGAGAGCTTTTCACTGGTCTTCTGACAAGCCCCTGCGCGAGTCCCTGGCTGGAAACCAGCCCTGGACATGGCGACGCGTGATGTGAGACGATGCCGTCATCGGAAGGAAATTAAAATAATAAAAAGATCTCATTCAGATCGTTAACGTAACATAAAACATGCTCTGTGCTTCCCTCTGTTTATTATTTAATGCCGAAATAGTGACACGCCCAACAGCTAGACTGGGAACCAAACCCGAGCGGGAGGGGGGGACGGGAGGCAACAAAACGTAAACCGTAGAATGAAACACCCAACCACACAGGCCGCCAGAAGACGAGTGTCGATCGAATCATGCTATCCCACGGCAGCACCAGCAACAGAGGCAGCACGCGACCCAATCCAAAAAAAAGTACATGTCGGCCGGCAGTTCACATTTATTTTGCCACTTACTCTTTACCAAGGGGGAAGTAGGAAGAAATCCCCTTCCCAAAGACACCCCGCTGCTTTTTGTTAGAAGTCATCATCCATACCACCATCATCACTAGCGGCGGCGGCGGCGACGAGCCTCTCCCCGAGCTCCCTGATCTTGCCCCCCAGGACCGACCGGCCGTACCTCTCGGCGATCCTGCAGGCCGCCTCCGCCATCCGCCCGGACCGGTCCCGCATGAGGCCGACGACCTCGAGCGCCCTCATGCCCCTCTCCTCGCCCTCGCGGCACTCGATGGCGAGCAGCTGCAGCAGGGTCTTGTCGATCTCAAGCTCCAGGCGGGCGAGGGCCGCGCGGGACTCGGACTCGGACTCGGGGGCGCTCGACCCGACCAGGTCGAGCATCTGCGCCGCCCGGATGCCCTTCAGCATGAACTGTTGCTCCAGCGCCCTAGACTCTGACGATTCCTGCTCTTCCTTCCCCCCTTCGTCATCATCGCCCTCGTCGCCGTCGTAGTCGTCGTCGCTCCCACCATCTCCCTCCACGTCCCCGTCACCCTTCTTCTTCCTCCTCCCCCTCGGCGGCGCAGAGGTCAGCGGCACGGAGAAGTCGAACTCGGACAGCAGCGGCCGCGGGAAGTAGGGGTACTGGTCCCCTCCCTTGAGGATGATGCAGTGGAACTTGTTGTCCGCCACCGCGATTGGGTAGTAGTTCTCTGTCTTCCTCCCCGACGCCAGCCGCGGGAGGAGCTTCGTGTCCAGGAGTGGGACCCACACGGCGCCGGAGGGGCGACGCCAGTGCAGCAGCGTCAGGAGGGTGCCGGTTGAGTCATAGATGCAGGGGTCCTTGGTAGGGAGGACGAAAGTGTGTTAGTCCACCATAAGAGAAGAACCAAATTGTTGAAACAATGTAGCCACCAACAAAATGGGGGGAAGGGGAAGAAACTCACCCCACCATCCGAAAAGAAAACACTCTTCACCGTCGCCCCCTCAGGCAGCGCGACCGTGTCCTCGTTCTGGCAGACCACATCCCTCTTGACGTCCTCGATGGTGCAGAGCAGCCTGGCCCTCCCATCCGGGCCGACGGGCCCGTTGCCCATGGTGAGCACGTAGTCCCTCCAGCTGGCGCACGTGACCATGGGCGAGCTCCTGGGCCTGTAGACGCGGCAGGGCAGGCCGAACAGGGTGTAGACCCGCACGTAGCCGGCCGTGGTGGCGACGGCGACGAAGGACTCGCTCAGCGACATGGCCAGCACCGACTCCCCCCGGGGCAGGCTGGTCCGCCAGTCCGACCTCTGCTGCGTCCACGTCTCGTGCGGTCGGTACAGGACAGCAGCGGGGGTCCTACCGCTGTCCCGGGGCGGGCACGAGAAGAGGGCGCCCCGGTCGTTGAGGCAGGCCTTGTCGTACAGCGAGGTGTCGGTGAAGTGGTAGTCCCTGTGCTCCTCGTGGTCGTAGAACTCCACCGTGACCGTGTTGTGCGAGTCCTGGTCGACGGTCCAGACGAAGCCCGTCAGGTTCAGGCAGAGGTACTTCCTGTTGCCCCGCCAGGGCGTCGACCCGGGCTGGAAGGCCTCGTGGTAGGTCGGGCGGAGGAGCTGGTTGTGGTGGTGGCTGTTGACCCGCTTGCTCGTGTGGCTTGCGTCGCCGAGGCCGCCACCGTCATGGGGCCGCTTACCGTTGCCATTGAGCGCGTACCCGGCCCCGTCGTCGTCGACCACGAAGTCGTCCTCGTCCTCGTCCGCGAGGAGCGAGTCCAGCGAGTCGGGCGAGTCCTGGCGGGGCCGCGAAGGGATGGCATCCTTGGCCGCGCCATTCAGTGGCACCCCGCGCCTGGCATTGTTGTTGTTGTTGGCAGAGATCTCCGCCAGCGGGTCGTGGATGAAGGGCGCGGGCTGCGTGGGCAGCTTCAACAGGGGCAGGTGTTGTGGTGGCAGGAAGTCCGGGTAGATAAACACCTCGCCCGCGAACGTGGTGAAAGATATCAGGTTGCCGCCACGCGGGTGCCACGCGATGTCCACCACGTTGGCATAGTCGTGCCGCGCGATCACGCTCTGCGTCCCCGTCTCCCAGACCAGCACCTTCCCGTCCTTGCCGGCGCTCGCCAACATGGCCCCGTTGGGCGACCAGGCGATGGCCGTGACGTCCCCCTCGTGACCCCCGTTGGAGAACACGCGCTGCTTCTCCCAGTCGTTCTTGGACATGACCTGGATGTCCCTCGTCGGAGTTGGGGTGGCGAACGCCCGCCCGTCCGGGTGCCAGGCCACCTGCGACGAGGCTGCGTCGTCCTCGGCCTCGAGCCTGCCGATCACGCCGTCTACCTTGCGTACCAGCTCCGGCTGCTGCGGCCCGGCCAGAGAGTATACGTAGACGACGCCGTCAGAGCAAGACAGCGTGAGCAGGCTGCCCTTGGGGTCGAACGAGACATGCTTGGTCGGCCTGCCGTGTTCCCTCGCGGTGCGCACAACCGTGTTGTCCTCCGTGCTGACGATCTTGACGGTGAGCTCATCGCTGGCGACGGCGCACCACTTCCCATCCGGAGATAGTGCGACGTCACGGATGGGAAGCGAGGTCCGCAGGAGGAACCTCTCGAACGAGTTGGTCTCAAGGGAGTATAGGCTGAGGGTGCCGTCCTCAGAGCCGACGACGAAGAACTTGTCCGAGGTCGCGACGGCGACGTTCTGCTCCTGGCACTCGTCGATGTTTGTGGGCTCACCGTTGAAGCCTGTCTTATACAGCCTGATCGTGTTATTGGAGCCAACCGTCACCAGCTGGCGTCCGTCGGGCGTGTAGGCGCAGTGCGTTGAACCCTCTGTGTGGCCCTGTCGAGGATTAGGGCGGGCATGATGTGTTGCCATGGTAGAGGAAGTCCAACCAGCTAGTCAATGGGGTACTATCTGATGGCCCAGATATTACTTTCTGTCCTCAACCTTACGATTGACTGTTGTTGGAGGCCTGCTATCGGTGCAGGTCATCGAGTCTGGAGACTTTGGCTAGGCCGAAGACAGACGAGGAAATGCAGGACGCGTCGACGCGTAGAGTGGCTCGCGGAATTAAGTGGGCACAGGGGACCCTTGTAAGTGCTGAGAGGAGGGGTCATCAGAACCCCTGACCCCCACCGACTCTGCTCAACTGCCCCTCCTAAATCGCAGTGGCAACGATGACTTGACAAGGACATGGAATCATACCGCGAAAGAAAGCAGGCTGATGGTTTGCTGTTGCAATAGCAAGGAGGAAGATATAAAACCTGAACAGCCTCAGTCAGTGACTGCTTGTATACCTACCTACCTACCTACCTACCTAGGTAGCTAGCTTGCTCCCCGGGTGCTGCTTTACAACATGTCGAAATCTTCAGATCCACGAAATTTCTTTGAATCAGAGCAAGTTGGAAATTCTCGGTTCATACGCACTACCTGGTGAACTTCAGTCTAACCTCTTCTATTCATCATGCAGTGCACAGCAGCTCAACAGGGAGAGGAGGAAAGCAAAGTCGACCAACAAATATGGCAATCCCATAATCTTGAAGTCGAAGGTCCTTGCCGCCATCGCGGACCCTCGCTCACCCTCGTCTGCCATATTTATAGCCGAGTCGGCAGGCTCAGTAAGACGCATCAGGCTTGCCGTATGTCAACACCCCGCGAAGTCTACTCCATCAGAAATGTCCATCTAAACTCACCTCCTGCAGGATGGAGATACAAAAACCGTCTACCGCGGTCCCTCGGCACCAGTAACCTGTGTCGCAATCGGCGGGCCGGAAGGCAAGACCCTCTTCGCCGGCTCGTGGGACCGGACCATCTGGTCGTGGGACATCGACACCAGGGAGCCGGGCCGCAAGTACACGGGCCACACCGACTTCGTCAAGGCGATCATCTGCGCTACCGTCGGCGGGAGGCACATCCTGATCAGCGGCGGCGCGGACAAGCGCATCATCGTCTGGGACATGGACACGGGGAGGGAGCTGCATGTCCTGCAGGACGTCACGCAGAACATGATGGCCGTGCAGGACCTCGCCGTCGACCCGGTGCAGACCACCGCCGACGAGGTCGTCCTCCTCAGCGCGAGCAGCGACCCGCACATCCGACAGTGGCGGGTCCGGCTCGGGTCGTGGGAGCAGGCCGTGGACAGAAGCAGCAGCAGCAGCGACGGCCAGTCGTCGCAGGCAGAGTCGGAGGCCATGGCCGTGACGGCGGTGACCACGACCACGACCGAGGAGCGCCGCACGATCCTGGAGCACGACACCAGCGTCTACCGTCTCGTGTTCGACCACGCCTCGGACGAGGTCGACCTCTGGACGGCCAGCGCGGACGGCACCTCCAAGTGCCTGCCGCGCGCCGGGATCTTCTTCGCCTCCTCCTCCTCCTCCTTCTCCCCGGGCAACGTGGGCGACGTCCTCGCGCACGGCGACCACGTCAAGGCCGTCGCCCTGGCGGATGAGTGGGTCGTCACGGCGGGGCGGGACGAGAACCTCAAGTTCTGGTCGCGGGCCTCGGGGGAGCTGCACTGCTCGGTCGAGGGCCACTTCGACGAGGTGACGGACCTAGTGGTGCTGAGGGGTCGGGTGCCCGCGGCCGACCGCCTCTGCAGCGTCAGCATCGACGGCACCGTCAGGACGTGGCCGCTCGGCAGCAGGGCGGAGCTGGACGCGCTCGCCGCCGAGCAGAGGGATGCGAGGGAGGGGAGGACCGGGGGGGACAAGGAGGAGGATGAGGGAAAGGAGTCGGGGACGCCGCCGCAGGAGGGTCTGCTCTCGCCCGAGGAGGAGGCCGAGCTGGCGGCGCTTATGGAGGATGATTAGGAGATGGCTGGAAAGAAGGGGGCCTGTCTAGGCTGTCGACCGCGGGTGGCCCTTGACAGCCTGCCTTGCCTTGCCTTTGCCGCGGCGCTCCAGCACTGCAACCTGCCTATCGTTGTACATAAACAAGATAAATCGGCGGACAAGCGCTTCTGCACGCGCAAGGGGTTGGTGTCACCACATCATCCAACTGCAATGGAGTATCACGGGCTCCCCGGCGTGTCCTTGGAGTCGCGGCGCTCCCCTGATAAGCAATTTACAGTTGGCTGGCGCTTGCATATCTTTTTCTTTTTACTTTTCTTTGTTTTCTTATCTTTACTTCCACCATTCGTCTGGATACCTTCAGACTCCCTTTTGTCCTACCTAGTACTTCTCGTTCGTACATGTCGGACACCAAGGGAATGGAACAAACCCCTGCTCGGGATGACCACCCTTTCGTCACGTACTGTACGCTGCAAGGGATGGACATAACACCAGGCCAAGGTGGCTAGCCATCCAGGTAAGAGAAACAGGGGTTCTTCCTCCTGGGTTCCCCTTGCACCACATGCGCCAGCGCATCAACTCGAGAATGTGCCCGTGGTCTACTGGTTTGCTTACAGAGAAACAACAGGGACCGTAACAGCGACCATAAGTCACCTCCGGTTATATCCGGACTCAACAGGGTAGTTGCTTGCTCCCGCCAGGAATGTTTCCTCTTGTATCTCCTTTTTTTCTCCTCCTCGTTGCAGGCATGGTCGTCAAGTTTGCCCTCAGGTTCTCCTCGCTTCCTTGAAGTACGTGCCACGACCTGTGCTCGAGATGCAGATGCCGACCACCAAGATAGAGAGTCTAGTAGTGTGGTTGTTGTCATATAAGTGCGGTCGATTAACATGTCGGCCACAGGATGGAGTTGCATTGGATGGGTTGACAGATTCCAAATTAGCAGCGTTTCCCTTGCCTGTCAGCTACCATCAGAAGCTGCTGGGTATCTATAGCACGTGGAAGGATGGGGGGCGTCGGGGGGGGGAAGATGAAGTGTGTTTGAGTAGGTACTTGGGGGCGGATCATGATGCTCGGTTCCGTCCGATTGATGCAAGCGTCCATCCAGTTACGACCAGATATCTTGGACTGGGACAAACCACTAAACAGTTGGAGGACGGCTGGGAGGCAAGTGAAGTTCGGGTGCAGCAGGTAAATTGTCAGGTTAGCTAGCCAAGTACGGAATTCAAGGCAAGGGGGTCTGATGCGTGGGGTAATCTCGCTCATCGTTGCTTTGGGTGTTTGTATCTTTGGTTGGCTTCATCATTTGGCGCTGACCCGGAGGCAAAATGCGGGCATCCGGTCTCAAACCACCTTTTACGAGCTCGACTGCAGCAACCGGGAACATGCATATGAAAGGAATGGGAGAATGCAATGTCTGAAAATGAAATTTGATCAGTCAAAATTGAGCCCGTTTGTTCAACCACAGAGTGATACCTAGACTCGCGACCTCGTGGAACAAAGGTTCGCTACACATGTAACTGGGGTATCTTCCATGACTTTCCTGACGGGCGATGCCTGTACCTGAAGAGAGTCTCGGTCTACTGGAGGCAGGGAGCTTGAGAGAAGTGGGGTCAATAAAAGACGCACCGGTTAGAAGGACGCGGCAGAGACGCTGCTGTTTGCGGGGAGTTTCTAGAAGCCTGAACCTGGACGTCGATCAGGGCAAGGGTACCAAGAAGAAAAGCAACCACATACACACCGTCTTGGGAACTACCCCAGTCCCCAACGTCGGAGACTCCGGTTTGCCTGTGAGCACTCATTTTTGCTGTTTCAAAGAAGAAAAGGTCGTCTTTCATACAATCTGGCTAATTATCAGCCTGATGGTTAGGGATCGGTTTGAAGGGATCGGGCACCGGCGCGATCGAAAGGCGAGGACGATCATATTCGGCAGGGTAGCCGCTAACCATTAGCGTGCCGGGGCTGGAAGAGTTCTCTTGCTGCTGTGAGAAGTTGAGTGATGATTTCTCGGGGTCCTGTGCTTGCTTGGTCACCTACTAAGTGAACCATACGAGTACCGAGTACCGAGTATCGACTAGACAAGCCGGGACTATCTAGTCTAGAGAGCGGGATCGAGAGACGGTTCATGATTTCGGAAAATTCCTCGTGTATTAACGTTGGGTAGACGTGGCAAGGCCGATTGAAATCTACTTGCTACGCACATAGGTACCTAGGCATGGGCCTAGGGCTCTTTGACCCTCTACCTAAGCATACCTAAACACTATCATTCAGCAAGCATGGATATGACTGGAATCACCACCTACCTACCTACCTACCTACCATATCTACTTATGCAGGCGTGTATACCAAGAGAAGAACAGTCTTTTTTTTTTCGGTCTCCTTCCTTTCATCACATACCGGAGCAAGGGTTCCTCCATCTGGTGCGTTGCGCTGCGGCATATGTACTAGGCAGGTAGCCTCAAATTTCTCTAACAGACTTTAAGAATGGGCCTCGATTGGTTGTTTCGCGATGGGGACGCACCACCGAGCCACAATTACGCCACTGCCCGTGTATGTGTGCGCGTGTGTGTGTGTGTGTGAGAGAGAGAGAATCTCTGTGTATGTGTTCATCTCCAGGCAGAATGTTCTCGGGCTGCGTGAAGGTCACGCGCGGAAGGACTATGGATACTGGTAATCCGTACGGGCATGAAAGAGAGCTGAGGTTGGGAGCATGGAGAGTTCAGGCCAACCAGAATTGGACCCACCACGGGCACCAGACCTCCCGCCTTTCGTGCAGTTTGTCGATGGTGACGCCCGTCCCTGCCCATGCCCTGAAAATTCTGTGGCATGTCTGGCCCTTGTCCCCTGCCCCCTGAGCCGCTCCTATCCCGCGCGAACCACCATCAAGTGAATCAACATTCCAAAGGCTATGTTCATGGATAGCGTCTGTCACAGGCGCCAAAACAACCTTTCCGTCCAGACGCGCTCCTCGAAATTGTTTGTCTAGTGGGCCTCTCTGGGAGAAACGCTGGGATCTTCGGTTCCTTTTACTGTGCTGCACAGGCTGCTCACAAGCTGCACGAGTCTTGCAGTGATGCAGCTGTCGTCGAACGTGAGTGAACTCAGCCGGCGCCGGTCCCAGGCCACTGTTTTGGTTACCCCTTCCATCGTCTAGCTTCAGTCCAGTCGCTTCCAAGAATGTGGACTTCCGACCTACCCATTCAGCCATCCAACAACCTAAGGACCCAATCACGTTCACCATCCGCTCACTGTCTCTCAACCGTCTGGTCCCTCCTCCTCTTTATGCCATCTCCTGGCAAATTCAGGCCCGAGGCCTGATGAACGGGTTACTACGTCGTCCACGTATTACCTTGCACGCCCCCAGCTCGGTGATTTTTATCCACACGGGGCAAGAAGAATAAGTTTTACATCTGTTGGCTACTTGATGCGGCTAGCCGCTGCTGTCTCTGGCTGACCAGGGGGAAAAGTAAAAAGTAAAAAGAGTTTATGGGAAATGATAGCCTTTCCTCGTGGGCTGCCAATCAGCGATGTCGCCTGCCCTCATCGTCCGGGCTCTTTGGGTTCCATGGCCCCAAGTACCTCCCTAGGTAACTACATGCTGTACATGAATAGCTACCTACCTACCTGCCCAAGGTAATTCCATCTCATTGACAGCCCGGGGCCCCTTCTGTTACCAATGGCTCCCGAAGCCCCATGAAGTCCAGAGGGAGACGATGGCGTCACACTTGAGCGACTAGGCTCAATCTCCCAACGCGCTTCGCAGGTCGTTAGAAAGGGTTCACAAGTTCTCCCTCTCCCCTTACTCTGCCCAGGTGGGTAGTTCACTAGGTTAGCGCATCATTACTTATTTTACGAGCGCCCTCCCATCTTGTCGTGAAGCCATTGAGCCCATTAAAGCGTTTGGTCTTCATCCCTTTCTCCTGTTCCCACCCAACGTCCTCCACCCCAGTGGCTGGTTTATGTTCTCTCGGCCTCTCATCCCCCTTGGATATTGACTCTCCTGAGAGCGTTGGCTATCTATCTACTTCCCAAGTTATAAAAAAACGCGTTACATTTGCACCCGCAACTTGTCAAACACAATCAAACTGCCCAGCCCACGACCTAGCTACCTACCCTCCTAAGCTTCAAGCCCCTCCTCGTTGCTCCTGGTAAGGCGAAGGGTACCTGAGAACTCAGGTACGCTTTTGCGCTGGAATAGTTTTTAGACGAGCAGAGACGAGTAGAGACGAGCATCAGCGGGACCTGTGAAGCACAGCGCATGCGTCGGTTCTCACCTGCCTCCAGCCTCTCAGACGCAGAGATGGAACCCCCATGCGGATACCACGGGAGCCTTGTGGCCTTCGAGGGCTCGCCAGACGTCATCTCGACCCAACTGCGCCTACTCCCGACATCACCGCAGATCCTAATCCTCCCCAGCATCCAGAAGTTCATAAAGGAGACCCCGGTTGACAAGAGGTTCGACGCCCGCTCCTTCATCCGAAGGGTCCACGACGCGTCAGTGACGAGGGAGAAGCTGGCTGTGCAGTTCCTGGAAGACTCTGGCCCGACCAGAAAGAAGCTTGTCTTCCTCAACGGCGGCACCGTTAGCGCCCAGACTCTGTGCGTCACTGCGATCCGGCAACATGAGGGCATCGAGGGGTGCGTCGAGGCGGAGGCCATCTTCAGCGAACTCGTTAAGGATGGGCTAGCGGGCCTTGTGATCTCTAGCCAGGGAGAGTCGCCCAGATATAACGACAGGGGGCAGATAGTGGACAGTTCTGCCGGTCAGCAAGAGGATGGTGGCAGGGACAGGGACAGCGACAGGGACAGCGACAGGGACAGCGACGGGGACGGGGACAGAGACAGAGACAGGGAAGAGGATGAGGATGACATCCAGGACCCCAGCACAAGGGCGATGAGGGCTGCCGATGCCCTTGATAGGGAAACTGAATCCCTCCAACCGAGTAACGTGCTCGACCTCGATATCAAGTCTCGATCACGGAGTCTCAGTCTGCCGATTTACAACTTTGACGACCAAACATTGGAGAGTGCTCCCTTCTACGTGTTCGGGGCGTCGCAGCCACCATCCCAACAGTCCAAGATGTCAATTTCAGCCACCACTACCAAGAGTACAGATGGCCTCTACATGGAGCGAACCCTCGGTGGCGAGCAAGTTGGCAAGCCGAAGTTCCTGGCCACTGTCTGGGACCATTCTTCCAGCGACTCGAGGCGACCCTCAGCGTCCACCTTCGGAGGGCGTAGGCCAAGTCTGAGTCCGACTGGTCGATCAGAGTCGCCCGCCAGCTTGTCCCTCGCCTCCATACCTACACAATCGCCCCTCTTCCCAACACTGGACGGCTCGCCAATAAGCCCGGGTACGGTAACTTTGGAGAAAGCAGAGGTGTTTGACATGAAGCCCTTGAACGACGACGCGTCCCCCCTCAAGAGAGTACGGTCACTAGATCGCATGTTCCAGAGACGAGGCCCCGGTCCCAAACCCAAAGTCGTCTACTCCACCTCCTTTTCAGGCACCGACATCAGCATCGGCACTGGCACTGACCCTCTGACGCAAGGATTTGGTACTGCGATGACCACCCTTCGAAAGGCCAGCGAGGCCGAGGACTTCCGGCCACATTCCTGGCTGGGCGTTCCGGGCTCTGGCTCTCGTTCAGGGACATCCTGCCGGCCCAGGCCGAATCAGCTGGATCTCCGGCGAGCGGTGGTCTGCAAGGCCAGCCAGACCACGATCCAGCGGTCTACATCGCGATCCGCGTCAAGAAAGATAACCCCTGGTGGGAAGACTAACAATAGCAACATCCGCTATGTGGACAAGGGGACTGATGCGGCGGATTTGGCCCTCGGCGTTGGCTTAAGTGCCAACTTGGCCTTGTCGGACTCGGAGGTGGAAGCCCCATCGGGCCCCGTCCTTCCGCTGGTTGAGGATCTCGTCATCCACTTCACTGGAGACACTCACCACGCGCTATTCGAGTCGATCATGCAAGGATTTAAGGCTGGGGTGTATCCGATCTCATGCAGCAGCCTCCCCTCTGAGCCTACGACGGCGACGACGACAAGGACGGCAATGACGGGGAAGACAGACTCGGAGGGGGGTGGTCGTGAGATCTCAGACCTGCCCAATACGCCTAGCACGCCGATATCGCCCATGTTTGCGAGCGTAACTGCAACTGCAACGACAACGGCAACAAGCGCCTCTCCTAAGGGGATGGGCACTGACAAGGACACGGACATGCAGTCCATGTCGTCGCGGCAGCGTCCGGGCTCGGATGAGTACGATCCGTTTAGGCCCAAGAGCACCCATCTCCGGAAGACCAAACTGGCCCCGCAGTTGCCTCAACCGAAGATGCCTGCCATGCCTGCCCCGCCCTCGGTGCCCTCCTTGCCTTCTCTTCCTTCTTTGGCTCACCTGGCGACGGCCCTTCAGCCGCCCACGCCGGCGCAAACGCCACCACCGTCGAGCGGCGCCGTCTACGCCAACCTCAAGTTCCGCGACTTCTCCATGGCGGGGAGGACGACGGCCGTCTGCATCCAGAACGCGCTGCGGTCCCTCCTCAACGGCTTCTTCCCGCCGGAGGACCAGGGATACCGGCAGTGCCACTTCCCGCTCCTCCCGGACATGGACGAGCTCTGGCGGCCCGTGTTCGGCGAGGCGGACCCTGGCAGCCCCAGGCACAGGAAGCGCAAGCTGGACCTCATCATCGCGATCGGGGCGCAGAAGGGCGTCGAGAGGGAGTTCCTGGCCGGGGTGACGGCGCAGATCGAGAAGCTCGGGGTCAAGGCCTCCTCCACCTCCAGGGGCTACGTCACCAGGAGCGGGCGGCTGGACCTGAGGTACCTGATCGCCAACGCGATGCAGGCCTTCACGTCGCAGCCCCTGGCCAACCAGACGCAGGACAACCCCTTCACGAACCCGATGCTGCTGGCCACCCTGATCGTGCCCCACATGGAAGCATACCTGGCGCACCACCGGGGGGTGCGCCTGCTCCTGCTCGAGTACCCGGCCGACCACCTGGCCACGGTGCTGGCGCTGCAGAGGCTGGTGGGCGTCGACGCCTTAAAGGTCGCGGGCATCATCAGCAGCGGCCCGGACGGTCCCGAGCCGATCCCCTTCTCGAGGCACACGCCCGTGGGGAGCAACCACAGCAACAGCACCACGGGCACGAGCATCGTCGTGGGCAGCCCGGTCACCACCGCCGCGGCGCCGACCACCAAGGACGGTGCCAACGCCAACGCCAACGCCAACGCCAACGCCAGAGGCAGTGCCCACGCAAAGACCAACTCCCTCCAGGCCCTGCAGTCCTTCGCCCTCGCCCGCGAGACGCTCTCCTTCTCCAAGGCGAACCTCCTCCTGACGGCGACGGCGACGGACTCGGAGATCGCGACCTTCATATCCACCATCTGGAAGATCCTGATCGACATCTCGCAGTTCTACGTGCCCGAGCACCCGCCGGCCAAGGCCCAGCCACATGCGGGCGGCCGCTCCGGTCGGCCTGTCCTGAACAGCAGCAGCAGCAACGACAACAACGACCGCTACAGCAGCAGAGGCAGCCACCACCACCACAACGGCAACCGCGGCGCGTCCCCGCCGCCCTCGATGGCCCTGCCGTCGCTCCCGTCGCTGTCGACCACGATGGGGATCGCGGGGCTCGGCAGCGCGGGGGCGATGCTGGCGTCCCCCTCGGCGGCGTCCTCCGCCTCCCGGGACTACTACTCGGCGCCCTCGCCCGGTGGACCGCCACCGCCCGCCAGGACCACTGCTGGTGCTGCTGCTGGTGCTTCCCAGCAACAGCCCCGCGGCCGCGGCAATAATAAAGCCCGGTCGGGCTCGCCGGCGCCGTCCGACTCGTCGCCCCGGAGGGCTGAGGGCAGGGGGGACGATGATGACAATGAGGACGAGGGCGGGCTGCACCGCTACCACTACGACCCGGCCGACGACAGCGACTACGACCTCGAGGAGAGGCGGCTCATGCCGCTGTATATGAGCCGGGGGAAGGCTCCGCTGCGGGGGAAGGGGAACAGTCGGAAGGCGCTTAAGTGGCTTGGGCTGGCTTAGGGGGCTTTCTTCTTCTTTGGTCTTCTTTTCTTTCTTTCTTTTTTCTTTCTCTTCTTCTTCTTGTTCTGCTGTCGCCTCCTCTCTATATGTCTCCTCTCTTTACGTGCTTTTCGAGGGGGGCTCTGGCTTTCGCCTTGGTACATTATTCTTGCTGATTTTTCAGCCACGCCTCCCTCTATTGTTGATTGTAATTCTGGCTACCTTCTCTCGGCTGTCTTTCCCCCCTGATGGCTGAACGGAACTTCCTCCCCCTATCACCCTTCTCTTTTCTTCCTCTCACTGGCGACGGAAATGAGCGGGACTGTTCCTGCCAGTAGCGGCGAAGTTGAGGGGCACGAGTGCGGACCTTCCCACATGTTTGGCATTCTCTGCTTTCATGGTCTTTTTCTCTCTTGGCCTTTCCGTCATCACATATCTAATTATTATGAGGGATCTAATTCAGGGCCAATGCGGTAGACTAGAAAGGAGACCCAGCAAAGGTCTAGGACATGGCGGTTTTCAGGGCAGTGTAGTCGAGTACCTAGATTCTCATGATCAGATCAAATAGGAGCCGGATTTCCCATTTGGTTCCTCCGTGCATGTCACAAGCTCACCGACTAGACCTCCCAAGAGGTGGGATCCGTTGCCTCTCTGCTTCTGTGTATGATCCGCCTGATATGTCTCATTGACAGAGGCAGAGATAATGGTGTCATTTCTCTCGGTAGGGCTGCAGGGGAGAGAAGGGGAAGTGAAGTGAAGTGAATGTGACAGAGGCCTATGGTTGGGGTTTCTTCGTTGTCGTGTGAAACGAAACAACCTACACCCGGGCTATTTCGTATTACGTACCTACGAAGGCGAGCTTAAGATGGTTGACGCCCAAGTTCACACCGATATCTAAATTCTATAACCAAAACCCCCCCTTGCTCATCAGAAGGCCTCCAGCCCGGCCGGGGTGCCAAACCAGGTCCCGAGCTCGTCGGCGTCCTTCTCCCTCTCGTTGCTCCCCACGAAAAAGTCCGTCAGCCGGCTGGTCTCGCCATCTTCGCCATCGTCGAGCGGCCACTCGACCTTCACGCACCCCCCCGCCTTGGGCTCCAGCATGTCCTTGGCCGTGCCCCAGCTGAAGCGGCACTCGGGCCCCCAGCCGAACACCGGGTGCACGTTGCGCCTCAGCCAGGCGACGCAGCGCGCGTCGGAAGGGTAACCCGAGCCCCACGTCTCGGGCTCCTCGGCGTCGCTGCCATCGTCATGACGAACGCCGCTGCGGCGGAGGAAGTCCCCGTGCAGGGCCTCGAGGGCGGCGTCGCGCGTCACCTTTGCGCACACCGAGGCGGCGCTGACGCAGGGGTAGAGGCTGTCGGCCTTCTTGGCCACCGTGATCCTGGCCGTGGGGAAGAAGCGCTCCAGCTTCTTCTGGTACGCGGCCGGGCCGCCGACGGTGTCGACGTAGATCTCGGCCACGTTGACGCCCCGTGCCAGCACGCCCTGTATCAGGGCCACGGTCGCGTCCATGGCCTGCGCGTTGAGGTTGTAGTTGGCCGCCGCGGGCCTGAGCATCCCGGAGGCGATGTCGCGCGCCGACAGGGACGAGATGGCCCAGCCGCACGATGCGTGCAGGTCCGAGCCGGCCCTGCAGAGCTCCTCCATCAGGTTCGAGCGCACCTGGGGCGTGAGCACCTTGGAGTCGTCGAAGTGGTGCGCCCCACGCAGCAGCGGGTCCGAGAGCGGGACGGGCAGGTAGAAGACGCCGTACACCATCGGGCCCAGGACGGGGCCGCGGCCGGCCTCGTCGACGCCCAGGACGCAGGGGGTGCCTATTTGGCGGTCTGCTGAGGGGGTTGGGAAGGACGGGGACGGGGAGGAAGAAGAAGAAGAAGTAGGGGGTTGTAGTGAGGGGGGAACGGGGGAGAAGTATGTGTACGAGTCGCCTGCCGTCAAGGCTGGCTCATTGATGGAAGGTGGTATGAAGACGTCATCGGTGGGGGTCTCGAGAGTGAGGTCTGGGTTGTCGTCTGCCATTTGTGAGTCTTCCATCTTGACTGAGAGTCTGGGAGGCAGAGCGAGGGGGACCGCTCTTGATGCCGTCTGATCAGCCCTGATCCTAGGTTAAACGAGTAGTGATTGTCTCGTATTGTCGTCCAAGCTTTTCTTAGGTGATATGGGGCCTGGTCTCAATCTTCACCAATTGCTTGAAGGAGTCAGGAGAGTTCGCGAGCGAAGTGATGCGCATGCGCTTATGATTGCTTATGAAGGCGTTGCCGCGGAACTGGAATGCCAGGTCGAATGAGAGAGATTGGGACAGGTTATGAGTTCCGTTACAAGTGTAGCACGGTAGGATCGAGTACTGTAATAGTACGTCTAAAAAGGGAAGCGTAGAAGCCGACCAATTGTGAACAAATACCATGTAGTAGGCCTTAGGTGAAGAGACGCGTCGCTCCCTTTCAAAGACGCGTTAATGTTTAATGGGCGTTGCTACATAGGCAATTCACAGAAGGGCCCACCTAGTGTATCAGTTCCCGTTTTACGCGTCCATCTCATCAAATCAGTTCAGTTGCTCCATGAAATAAACAACAACACCATTTGGAGATTCCAACCCACGAGCGCATTGCTATTTGTCCTCCGTTGGAGTATCCTGACTTGCAAGCTTGTCTTGTGGCTCACTAAACCAATTCATAAAGCTGCTACTCTTTTCTGTTGAACGTACCCGTATTTCCTCGGATCACCTCCGTTTCTTGTGAACTGCAGACTACAAGTCGCCGTGCTTGCATCGAGCTTCGCATCTCCCACGCGACAGGCATCATGGCTCCAAGGACGACGGCGCCGCCACGCCGCAAGGCAGGGCAGGAAGCAAGCCAGACGGTTCACATGTTGGGGTTTCAAGGAAGGTAAGGCGCATGTCTCCCTTATCTCCTTTGTTAGTTCGTTATTTTGTGTTTTTATTGTGACTCTTCTGTCATTGGAGTGAACTTTTGGAGGCCTAACGGCGTGCTTGTGACAGAAAAACTGGGCTGGTCCTACCAGACTCTGGAATCCGCGACGAAAACGGGATCGAGCCATTGAAAGGCATTTTCGATTCCTCCCCCGCCAAAGGTGACACACCCAGCAGGGACGGCGATACCAGCGAGGTGGACATGGACATTGAGAATAGTACGTCAAACCACAAAACTTCAACTCAAAAAACTACCTACTTGCAGCATTAATTCTCCGCATTCTTTATCGGGAGCAGCAATCTCGCGCCCGTCCTCCGCCTGCCACCTTCCTACCCTCCCGTCTTTCTATCTTTTCTAACTGTCCTTATTTATTGCGTGATCTTTCAGCCCCTGGGCCAGATCCCCGCTCAGTCCTTAAAAATCCGAACCAGACCGTCCGACGGCCCATGCCGCGCTCCAGATCGCCGCCCAAGGCAGTGGGCGCGAGCCTGCAGTCGCCAGCGATGAGGGGAAAGTTCGCCGCATCCCCACTCAAGCCTTCTGCCGCCAACGGGAACGGCGCACCACCCAGCGCCGCGTCGTCACAGCCCACCAGCCGGCGCCTCGACTTCGGCAAGCTGCAGGACGCCCACACATTGCCGAGGCCGGACGGCGCCAATGGTCGCGCCGCGAGGGTTATTTCCAGCGATGCTGCTGAGGGTGAAGAAGATGATGAGGAGGAGCAGGAGGAGGACGAGATGGAGATGGAACGAGCCAACGGTTATCATGAGGAGGATGATGATGCCGATCAAGGCAACCCGGATGACTCCATGCAGATGGTGGATGCTGGCGCCGATGACGAGGAGATGGGGGAGGATGAGGAGACAGGCCTGCCTGCCATGAATGACGACAGCGCAGACCATGATGACGCCAGCGAAGCAGAAGAAGAAGAAGAGGAGGAGGAGGAGGAGGAGGTAGAGGCAGAAGAGCCGGTCGTCAGGAAACGAAGCGCCGCCGCTGCTTCTGCTTCCGCCGTCTCGGCAAAGCAAAGGCTCGGGCGTAAGCCCCGAGCGAATGGCGTCGCTAAGACCAATACCATTCCTGAGCCAGAAGCGGCGGGAGATGAAGAGGATGCTGCCGAGGGTGACAACGATGGCGACGCCGACGACCCGGAGTCGGAAGACGCGCAACCGGTGGTGCGCAAGCGTGGCCGCCCTCCAAAGAGCGGAACGAAGGCCGCTCCTGCCGCGGCGCCCTCGCCTGCAGAGCCACCTAAGCGTCGGAGGGCGATGCGCAACTCGAGCGGTGGTGAGAGCAGCCTCGCCGCCGAGGCGGAGGATGCCGAGCAGCCCGCGTCGAAGCGCCAGAAGGTCGTCGGGTCTGCCGCTGGTGGGAAGGCAGCGTCGCGAGGGCGGAAACCTGTGGCGGCGGAGAAGGGTGAGTCGTCCAGCGCACAGAAGGAGGAGACGACTGCTACTGCGAAGGCGGGGCCGAACGCAGGCAAGAGGCCAGGCCGCCCACCTAAGAAGATGGCGACCGTTCGGGAGGCCGACAACGATGATGCTGCTGGCGCCGGCGACACCTCAGTCGTCATCGTGCCGCGGCCGCCCCTGCCCAAGCGGAGCGGGCTGGTGATCAACCGCCGGGACGTGCCCGGGGAGTCGTCGGCCTTCACGCGCACGCGCTCCGGGCGCAACAGCTTCAAGCCCCTCGCGTTCTGGAAGAACGAGCACGTGGAGCACGACGTCAGCAGCGCGGGCGTCATGGAGGACGGGAAGGGCGGCAAGTCGCGCTTCCTGCTCCCGAGCATCAAGGAGGTGCTCCGGGTCGAGGACGAGAGCCCACCGCGGCCGAAGAAGTACGGCGGACACAGGAGGGCTGCCGCTGCCAGGAAGAAGGCCCAGGCCCGGAGGGGGGAGGACGACGACGAAGGGGAGGGCGGCGATGAGGCGGAGCAGTGGGAGAGGGACCCCGGTGAGGTGGTGGGCCCCGTCACCGTCTGGGAGCCGGAGCACCAGGTCGACCCGCCCGGGGTGGACGACGAGGTGGCGGTCAAGGACGAGGTGCTGGCCTTCTCGAGCTCGGCCATCAAGACGCGCGACATCCTGGGCGCCTCGTTCCGCTTCACCAAGACACTCAGCACGCCCTTCTTCGGCACCGGCGTGGTGGACCTGCCCGCGGGGGCGGAGAAGAAGACCAAGAACTCTAGGAAGATGCACATGATGTTCGTCGTCCACACGGGCAGGGTGAGCGTCGACGTGAACGAGACGGCCTTTTCTATCGGGAGGGGCGGGATGTGGTTTGTCCCTAGGGGTGAGTTTCTTTCTTCTCGATTCCTTTTCTTTCTCCTTTTTGTTTCTTTTTCTTGGCCCCAGCTCGGTTGGCCTGACAGCAGAAACACAAGAGACTGACCAAGCTGAATGCAACCCAAACAAACAGGCAACTACTATAGCATCAAGAACGAGTCTAGCAAGCCGTCGAGGATATTCTTCGCCCAGGCTTGTGAGATATTGAGGGATGCGAGCACGTTGAAATCGGAACAGGAAGCTTCCTAGTTGGTTTGAGGGGCTCCTTGCTTCCATCTTCTTCTCCTCTTCTTCTGCTCTGTTTTTTATTATTTCCTTCCTTCGTACTCTCGTGTCTGGCATTATGGGATCAAAGGCAGTCTTGGAGATAATGTACTGGGCTGGATGGGCTTTATGCTCGGAAGATTTCATCCTGAGACGATACCAACTTTTTATAGTGGACGATAAAACTTATAGGACGTGCGGAGTTGAGCCATAGGCCGGATCAAAGGGATGGCAGAGGGTTCAACTACCAAACCATCAATTTTGAAGTTGTCAGTCGTTCCCCCCCTTTTCTGTTACTCAGTTCACCTTACCTTGACAGCGGTCAATTTGTTGGGAGTGATATGCTCCGGTCATCCTTGACTTGCAAACAGGGCGTCTCCGGTCCGACAGAGTGACAAACCAGACAGCCAGATGAAAAGGGGTGTTAACCCGCTGTCAAGGTGGGAGGTAGTGAGTCACCCAGGTAAGGTCGCCATCGCCATCGCCATCGTCACCATCCCTAGCTAGGTACCGACGCATTCCCATCCTCCGATACAAGACGGCCCTCACTCCTTCCGCGCAAACCTCGCAAGTGCCGGCCCGAGCTCGGCCTGCCTCGCCTTTTGCCTCTCGCCCTTCCTCTCCTGCTGCTCCTTCCACATCTCCTCCACCTTGAGCCTCTTCTCGTCGATGATGTTCTTCTTCCGCTGCTTCCGTATGTATTTCTTGAGCGCCGAGTTCTTGCCCCTCGCGCGGTTCCTGATCTCTTCGGCCACGTCCACGGGACCCGCGTCCAGGTCCCTGTCCGCCTGCCGCAGCTTGTCCGACCTCAGGTCCAGGTTCCCGATGAAGTTGGGGTCCAGCGCGATCATCTCGGGCCGCAGCTTGTTGAGCAGCGACTTGACCTCGCCCTCCTGCCGCTGCCTGGCCGTCTCGTAAGGGTTCACCTCGAGGGCGTCGTAGTTGGCCTCGCCCGCCCCGGGCACCAGGATCGAGGAGAACCCCCCGTCGTGGCCTATTCCGAGCACGTCGTCGAGGGGGCACCAGCTCAGGCTCTCGACGCGCTTCCCCTCGCCTCCCCAACTCAGGTAGGGGCTTTGCACCTTCTCCTGGACGGCGGTGTCCTTGGAGAAGAGCCCCTTCCAGATTGTCGTGTGCGTGCCCCAGCCGACCGCCGTCAGCCCCGTGTCGGATATGGCGACCGACGAGGCCGGCGACCTCGTGAAGTAGTTCTGCACCTCCTTGAACGTCCGAATGTCCCAGACGGCCATCCTCTGGTCCTGCCCCGTGGAGACCATGTAGCGACCTTCGCGGTCGACAGCGAGGGACCGAACGGGCCCCTTGTGTGCCAGGAGCTTTACTAATGGATCCGACGAGTTCGGCGACCAGAGGGTCACTGTCCCGTTCTGGTGTCCCACGTGCAGAATCGCGTTGTATGGATTCTGGGCGAGAGAAGCGGCTGGGCCCAGCTTTGTGGGCATCTCCGCCACTATTTGTCCCGTTGATGTGTCTTGGTATCTCAACATCCCAGAGGTACTCTGGCAAAAGAGGGGGGACGAGAAAGTCAGCCAGTATAGCGAGTGAGGAGGCAAACGTGGGAGAGCTACCACTCACTATCGTACTAAGGAGGAAATGGTAAGGAAGAAACTGCATGTGCGTAACCTCGACATGTTTCCTGAGGCAATGCAGCTCAACACCGTTGCGGTCGTAGATAAAAACGTTCTTCTTTTGCGCCACCGCGAAGTACTGGTTGTTGTGTAGCCAGCGGGCTTCTCTGACCGTCTCACCCAGCTGAAGCTCGCAGCCCAGCTTCCCTTCCCTCCAGTCGAAGGTCGCGATGTGACCCTTCCTCCCGGCTATCAATAGCTCCCGGCCGTTCCTTGAGTAGTCGCAGAAGTAAGGCCCTAGCTGGTCGAGCGTGAGGTCGAACCGCTTCTGAGCCGTTTCTGTGGCAACATCGTGGGTGATCTCGTCCTGGCGGACTTTGTATGTCCTCTCGAGCTCCGTCTCAGCCTCGAGGAAGCCAGACGTATTCTCATGTAGGATCTCGGCGTCCTTGGCCTTTACGGCGGCGGTCTGGTATTTGTCCTCTAATGTTTTGAGGTTGCGCCGCAACTTCTTGTCTTTGATCCCCCTAACATCAATTTGTCGGCCCCGGCCGTAGGTACGCTGAGCTTGCTTATGCCGACGGGCCTTGGCCTGCTCCGCCTTCGGTAGTAGTTGTGTCCTCGCATCTTGGACCGTGAGCGCGCCGCTTGGTTGCTCTTTGAAGCCGGGGCCAGGCTTGACGGTCCTTCCGGGGTCAGTCGCCATCTTGAGCCCCGAACTGTAGGAAGATCTAGCGTTGATCGTATGGCAGGCGGTGGGTTTCCCTGCTGATTCACCACGCAGTGCTGCGGATGCCGTGCTGGAGGCAATGTGTTGAGGTCTGTCCGGTCGCCGGTCATCGGTCGCTCATACCTCGTCAGGGTTGCTGTCGGTCGCTGTGTTGTCCCTCAGAAAATTTTGGTGGAGCATCGTCGTCGCAAAGTGAATCGATACATACAGGTTAATCTTATCTAATCAGCGATAAGAAATCTCCGCACACATTCGATTTTTTTTTTTGAATGCCCCTCTATCCCACTATCCCGCCATTATCGCCGGTGTTATCGGCCAGTTTTCCATCCTGAGATTGCAACGACAGCTGCCTCGACCAAGAGAAAGAACACTAGTACTCGGTTCAAACGCAGTGACGCTGTCGCCTAGTTGTCAATCTGGCTTCTCTTCCCTTCAGATTCAAAGCCGGGGGCAACGGGAAAATGCCGGGCGCCGTGACAAGTCACCGGCCTACCACTAAGGTTGCCCATAAGCCGTTTAAGTCGAGAAAAGCGACGAAGGGCGCAATACGGGACCTCTCCAAGGGTGAGACATAATGAGTCACCATGACCTCTTTTGAGGCATTGCCCAGCCTCCATGGACTACATATACCGCATATGATATTGCATCTCTACGTTTGAAGGGACCATCTCCAGGTACCCCAACCGGATTGTCCTGCCAGCTAACCCAGTGTTTTCTCCTCTACCCCTGAATTCAGGCAAAGTGCCCGGAGATCGCGGTGAACGCAAGACGCCGCACCAGCAAGTCATGTCTAAGCTGGACAGACGAAACCAGGCTCGCCAACGGCAGTTGACGAAACAGAGGGAGCACCAGAAAGAGACCTCGATATTCTCCGGCCGCGATGGCGCCCCAAGACATGTGGCGGTGATCCCGCTATGCGGCGACTGCGATGCCCTGGTCGCCATTCGGGCCCTGAACTGCAGTCTGGACATCGATGCAGAAGTCGGAGTGGGCTGTACCAGGGTCCCGGTCGACAGGTTCAAACAGAAACTCCAGTACTTTCCGGTTACGCGCGATCTGGCCTCCTGTCTGGACGCCGCCAGGGTCGCGGACTTCGTGGTTCTGATAATATCCGCGGACCTGGAGGTTGACGAGCTCGGGGAGTTGATACTTCGGAGTGTCGAGTCCCAGGGGCTCTCGACGCTATTCACCACTGTCCAGGGCCTCGACAGGATACAGCCAGCCAAGCAGAGGTCGTCGGTTCTGGACTCCCTGAAGTCATACATCAGGCACTTCCACCCGGAACAAGACAAACTGTATAGCCTTGAGAACCGGCAAGAATGTTCCAATCTAATGCGGTCCCTCTGCAGCACCACACCCAAGGGCGTGAGGTGGAGAGACGAACGTAGCTGGATGCTGGTCGAAGACGTGAAGTTCCCCACAGCAGAGTCGGACTTCACCGTGCTCACTGGCGTGGTCAGGGGCAAGGGCCTCAAGGCCGACAGACTGGTTCAAGTCGGTGATTGGGGTACCTTTCAAATTGAGAAGATCGTCGCTGCCACTCTGTCCTCTAAGAAGAACAGAGGCGATACGTCGATGCCCGTGGACGAGGTGGTGTCGGAAGAGCCACTTGAAGTCCCCGGAGATGATGGAGACGACCTGGCAGAGCTCGCTCCAGAGGAGCTCGTGGTGGAGATGGAGGATGGAGATGATGATGACGAGCTCAGCGACTCGGCCCCGACCAAGAAGGGCGTGCTGCTGGACGACCACCACTATTTCTCAGATGACGACCGGGATCAGCCAGGGCCGGCAAAGAGGCTGCCAAGAGGCACGTCGGCCTACCAGGCTGCGTGGTATCTGGACGATGGCATCTCGGACTCGGGCTCTGATCTGGATGATTACGACATGGGCGAGGCAGGGCAGGAGGCAGACACTGCTCACAGGCCGGAAGATGGGGTTGATGGAATGGCTATCGACAGTCAGACCGAACTAGGAGCCTCGGAGTACCCACAGTCGGAGATGCTTGTGGAGCCAAACGAGGATGAAGATGCCAAGCAACTGGAGGCTTACCGGGCGGGCAAGCGGGACGAAGCTCAGGACGACATGGAGTTCCCAGACGAGATTGAGCTGCACCCCAACGTCCTGGCGAGAGAGAGGCTGGCGCGGTATCGAGGCCTCAAGAGCCTCAGGACGAGCCCTTGGGAGGAGGAGGAGGATCGTGCGCACGAGCCAGAAGAGTGGCGACGGCTCCTGCGGATCCCCGATTACCAAGGGGCCCGCGCCCGATCGACTCGCGAGGCGCTGGTTGGCGGCGTGGCCCCGGGAACTCGGGTATTTGTGCATTTGAGGAACGTCCCCACCTCTGTCGCGGACGGCCACAACCCGAGCAGGCCTGTGGCCTTGTTCTCCCTGCTTCGACATGAGCACAAGCATTGTGCGGTAAACTTCCTCATCAACCTCAGCTCGGACTTCCCGACGTCAATCAAGGCAAAGGACGAGCTAATCATGCAGTGCGGTCCCCGGCGGCTTGCCATCCGGCCCTTGTTCTCGCAAGGGGGGAACACCCCCAATAACGTGCACAAGTACTGCCGATATCTTCATCCTGGGCAGTCCGCAGTGGCCACCTTTATCGGTCCAATGATATGGGGCGCCGTTCCAGCCCTATTCTTCAAGAGGCAGACACCAACTGCCGATGCCGAGGATTCCGAGGTCGACGAGGAGGGGGCATCGACGCTGCCCCTGACACTAGTGGCCACGGGGACTGCTCTTCCTCCGTCGACATCGCGGGTTATTGCCAAGCGGGTCATTCTGACGGGCCACCCGTACCACATCCACAAGAAGATTGTGACCGTTCGGTACATGTTTTTCAACCGGGAGGACGTCGAGTGGTTCAAGGCGCTGCCGCTCTGGACGAAGAGGGGCCGGAGCGGGTTCATCAAGGAGACGCTAGGGACGCATGGCTACTTCAAGGCGACCTTTGACGGCCGCATCAACCCGCAGGACAGCATCGGCGTCAGCCTGTACAAACGGGTGTGGCCGCGGAAGTCGGAGCCTTTCCGGGGAACGTTGCTGCTAGCGGAGGATGTGCCGGGGGAAGCAACCGACGAGGTTATTATGGAGGAGGAATTTAAATAAAGGCTTCCCTAGACAAAATAGACACCCATAAACGACGGGCGTTCTGAACCAAAATTCTGATCGTCGTCCCGGCTTCCCAAGTTCTTTTTTCGTCTTCTTCCTGTCCAGACAGAGTGCATTAGGCATTCAAGCTCTCCAGCCCCTCGGTGGGCCTCGGGCCTCCGTTCGCCTTGGCCACTTCCTCGGCGCCACTGGAGCGCCAGGCGCTCAGGATCAGGTTCACGATGTGGTCGACGCCGACGTCCTTCTTGACTTGGGCGAAGACGGTCGGACCGCCCTCGCGCATCTTGCGGGCGTCCCGCTCCATGACACCGAGGTCGGCGCCGATGATCTCTGCCAGGTCCGTCTTGTTGACGACGAGCAGGTCGCTCTGCGTGATCCCGGGACCGCCCTTGCGGGGTATCTTGTCTCCGCCGCTGACGTCGATGACGTAGATGATGTAGTCGGCCAGCTCGCGGCTGTAGTTGGCGGCCAGGTTGTCGCCGCCGCTCTCGATCAGGAGGAGGTCAACGCCGCCGAAGTCGCGGTGCAGGTCCTCGAGGGCGGCCAGGTTGGCGCTGATGTCCTCCCGTACGGCCGCGTGCGGGCAGCCGCCCGTCTCGATGGCGCGGATCCGCGCCGCGGGGAGGGCCCTGTGTTTTGTGAGGAACTCGGCGTCCTCGCGCGTGAAGATGTCGTTGGTCACCGCCGCGATCGAGTGCGTCGACCGCAGGGCGAGGCAGAGCGCCAGCATCAGGGCCGTCTTGCCCGAGCCCACGGGTCTGCCGGTCGGTGGTGGTCGCGATGAATGATTGCGACCACGATGATTAGTCCATGTCGGGTGACAGGAGTTGAATGCAGCAGCTTGGTTAAGCGATGCAATATACTATAACAACCGGTCATGCTCCGCACGGGACGCACGCCGGCAATGTTATTTCGCCCTTTCTCCCCGTCGATTCTGGCTTGGGCAGAGAAACTTACCCACCAATGCCAATTGTAAAGGCCCTCTCACGCCAATTGCGTCCCTCGATGATGGGCATCTCCCGCCCGAGGAAGCTCCCTGGACCATCGAGGATCTCATGGCTGTGTCCATGCTCTTGGGCGTTGAAGCCGCCATCGTGGGAATGGCTGTGCCCGGGACCCCCTTCATGAGAATGTGAATGCGCCATCCTCGATGAGAGGACTGCGGGGTAAGGAAATTGGGTGGGCGGGGGTGTCGGCACGGGCTATACGGGGGATAGATGAGAATTTCCTAAGCTGCAGTGGATGCCACAGGTAGCATTGACTCCTTTTCTTTCTGCAAAGCAATTGCTTCGAAGGTGCAAACAGTTGATATTCTTAGATCTTCCCATGCACGGTCTTCATTCCAAACCATATAGGAAGGCTGCCCTATTTGAGCCCCGCAATCCGATAACGATACGCCGATAACAGTTTACATGTGTGGAGGTGAGGCTACGATGCTACCGGTACATGTACCCCTTTCTGTCTATGCCACAGATTAGATTAAGTAATCCGCACCTACACTGTTTTGTTCAAATACATTAATAAGGTGGTCCCAGCAGAGCGGAACAAGAGTGACAATAAAACATTTTACATAGAACAGAGTTGCCGCTGACCCCTCGCTCTGCAGTCCGAGCCGTCCGTGGCATCTGTACGTAATATGCATTGACTTACCGCCGAGTGCGGGCAAATGATCTCTTGGGTCTGCACTTTCCGCCCCCGCCGTCCCGTGTCCCGGGTTACGTCCGGGATTTGTCAACTTGCTCCAATGTGCTCAATTCTGAATCCTACGAGCCCTTCATATAAGCAAAAATATCACGATACGCCACGGTCTCGCGTCCCTCCTCCGGATTCGTATGCCAAGCCAAGCGGAGCGGCTCAGGGGCTTCCAATGAAGGACGGGTCGGGCGTGCTAGGCGTGATGCGCGTATAAGGCGAAGCGGTCAGTCTTGCTATGACTATAGTTTCACGGTTCACCAGAGAGGTGACTGCGGGTGATTGGCGGGATTTGATGAGATTGAGACCGGCAAGACCGACATCTCAGCTTGCGGTGCCTCGCCCTGTCCCTACCATTCTAGTTTGGTCGGCGGACCTGTGGCTCCGTCTGATTTATTTTTTTCATGCCTACAACAGGTAACGTTCGTGCAATAGGAACCCAATCCCTTCCCTTTCCATGATGCCCTAGGGCTGACACTTGATGGTCCCAAATTAAAGACCGAGAACTGGAGACCAAAGACTGGACCCCAAATACTGGAGACCAAAGACCGGGATCAATCCTTATATACGTAAATATATATGTCCCTTGGTTTGCCAATGGTCCCTCGACCACCCGTCCGGAACAGTGGTATCTCAGCAGTTCTCGCCTTTGATTCTAGCCGCCCATTCCCCTGCTACCGCGTGTCTGGACTCGAACTTCCCAGCGTCATCATATCGCATCGCAACAGCCCCAATCAGACGAAGATGGACGCTTGTCGCTCTAGTCCCATGGCAGCTGGGCTCAATTCCTTCCTCCGCAGCCTGATCATCTTTGGTGTGATGGCCGTGGGGGGAATGGCGGGAACTTGCGGTGGTGAGGACAGACGCTTGGTTGATATCCAATGATGTCACACGCACAGATACAGAAACTAACGGCTAGGCGCGATGCGGCGCATCATGTGGCAGCGGCACCCCCGGTAAAATACGGCGTCATCCTCTTCCCGTCATTCGAGCCCCAGGACGTGATCGGGCCGGTCGACCCGCTGCAGATCCTAGCCTTCAGGCACCCCATGGACCTCTACGTCCTGGCGGCGACGCTGGACCCGGTGACGACCGGCCCCAACGCCGGCGCCCCGCCGAACCCCTTCAACAGCAGCTTCTGGCCCGTCATGGTGCCGACGCACACCTTCGCCGACGCCCCGGACCTGGATGTCCTCATAGTGCCGGGCGGGCCGGGGGCGCGCAACACCAACGCCACCGCCCCGGCCGAGGCCTTCATCCGCGAGAGGTACCCCCAGCTCCAGTATCTCATCACCATCTGCACGGGTGCCACGCTTGCGGCCCGGTCGGGCGTCCTGGACGGCAAGCGCGCCACGACGAACAAGGGGGCCTGGGCTTTCGTCACCGCCGCCGGCCCGAAGGTCAAATGGGTGGCACCGGCCAGGTGGATCGTGGACGGCAACGTCTGGTCGTCTTCAGGGGTATGTTGCACGGCTTGACTGCTGCGGTTTTCTCTGGGGCGCGCTAAATGACTAACTAACCTCCGCCGCCAGGTGACCGCCGGTCTGGACCTCATCCATGGATTCATCAGGAAGACGTTTGGGGACTCAGAGGCTGACCGGATCGCTGGCCTCACCGAATACATTCAACACGGTGACTCGTGCGATGACCCCTGGGCGCCGAGATTCAACGTCTCTACCGTGGAGAAGTGCGTTCCGTTCTGAGAAGCTGGTGTCGGACAACCTCTCCGCGACTCTGCCCATCGGTTATCACACCCACGGCTACAAGGGATATTGGGATTTTTTTTCGCCCACATGTAGGAGATACGATGTAGGTACCAGCTTGGTCTCTCGGCGGAAGAAGCGGGGCGGCGGCGGGCGCAGGTGCTAACCAGGGATGAGCCGCCGAGTCAGGAGACGGACTTTATCCCCTACAAGCCGTAAGGGAAACACAAAGACCTGGATTTGAGCTAGTTATCTGCCTCAGTGTCTCCTGAGGAGGCCGATGAAAGAGCGAAAGAGTTAGTATCTATCGTTACCAAGCTCATACATAGCTTTTCCCGGCGACCCCGAGCCCTGCGTTCCATTGAGCTTGTGACGGAATTGATGGAATTTTGGCTCGGCGCAGTGTACCGCTGTAGGCAGCGTCGACCTCACGTGATTTGGCGGCATGTAAAGTGGGTCGCAAACGCGACGTTCTTCCCTTCGGAACTTGACCCTCGTTCTGGTCGGAGCTACTGAGACCATCCTCGCGAAGTTGTTTTGATATGCAAGCTGAATTATATTAAGGCAAACGCACACCGTTCAATGTCTGACATAAGAAAAAGACTTTGGAAATATGGGAACATTACTTAACCAACACAATGTAAGTCCCCGCTTTCAGCCATCCCAGTTACGTCTCATGCCACTGACGAGGCATTTTGCATGGACGGATTATAGTAGCAGGCTGACAGCTGGTGGCAACTTTCCGTACCGTACCAAGACGGTGAGGCCACACTATCGAATGTTTTAAGTCCGGCTCAAAAGAAAACGCACACAAATGTACCTATCACCCCGATGAGCAGCCCAGGACGAATGAGGTGTGCCGAACTGAAAGTGACATGTGATGGATTTGGCTTTCGTGACGACGTCATGGTTGGCGTCGTGGAGGTTGAGGGAGCCGTGGTGTCTCCGGTGGGCGACGTCTGCAGGGCCATGACGGTAAGCGTCACGCCTATCGAGGTCGGCCGCACCGAGACCGGCTGCGACGCCGAAGCGACGGCGGATTCGAGCCGGGGGATATTATGGCTGGCTGCACAACGCGCCAGGTCGAGTTCCTAATCAGCAGTCTTAGCTACTCAACGGTTTCGGCCACAGGGGAGGGTCTGGAAGCGGCACTCAGACAGTAATCGCCTCCGGGCAGCAGAACGTCTGGCCAGCCGGTTCTTTTGCGCAGTAGTACCCCCGGTTGCAAGCTTCTGCAGAAGGAACACGTCAGTGAAGGCTAAAGAGACACTCGCAGATCATCGGGCAGAAACTCACCCCTGGCCGTTTGGACGGCATGACTGCCAAGTTGCTACGGAGAGGAAGAAGACAGGCCAGATGAATGCCCACATTGTTACGGGCAGGAGGGTTTTGCAACGGGTTGATCAACTCCGCCTGAAGGAAATTCTCTGTGCTCGGCTGCAGCATCGTAGACTATAAGGATAGTGTCTGGAGGTAGGAGTCTCCATGGTCCCATGATCATTGGTTGTCTTCACATGAGGTCGCTGACAGCTCGAGCTCGCACCACTAGACTCTGCTGAAAGTTGAGGGAATCGCTCGATGCTCTTAGTTAGCAATTTAGCATACCATCCGTGACGGCGACCATGGGGTTAATTACATATCAATGGAAGGCTGTTCAGCTCGACGCCACAACGGGCAACACAAGCAAATCCGGCAGTTTTGTTCATTCCGCTCAGCGCTACATCTGGCCACCACGTATCAGATTAGGGCAAGATGACTGGCCTTGCGAGCAGATTGGCTCTTGGGCATCAGGCTCACTTATCTGCCTGGTAGATATCAGAAGTTCCACCATTCCACTTTCTCGATTGCCGTATGGTGTCGTCAGGCGGGAGGGTGAACTTGTGAAGCCGTCTCATGATTCCATAGGGCTTATGCTGTGTTGTTTTCAGCCATTCACACCGGAGTTGACCGACTGGACCCCGCTGGGGTGTTTGACGAGCACCGTCTTGCTACAAGCCTGAAGCTAAGCAGACCAATGCAACAGCCAGCCGAGAAGTGGGCAGAATGAGGGATTTGGTTTTCAATATATATTGGGAAGCACTTGCCGACGCGGAGGGTCCTTCAACGCCAGTTCCACTCAACTTACCCCATGGTGCTCAATTCCAGGCTCCAGCCCTCTCTTCAGTCCTAAATTGAGTCATCGAACTTTCTCACTCACGATGCCCACGTTTCAGCGCCAATGTTCTGTTATTCACCCTGCTTGTCCTTCTGGCCTGCAATACGGTCCGCGGTAGCTTTGCGCTCTTCGAGTGGTTCATCATACAAGGCCTAGCCTTCCTCTCCGCCACTCCCCTCATACTTCCATATGCCCTGAGCTACATCTTGAACGAGGAACCCGAGGGTAACGACGGTGGATCCGATGCTCTGAACAAGCCGGGGCAGAAATCAGCGTCGAACGACAAAAAACAAGCTTCCAGCAATACTGAGCAAGAGAAACCAGGGGATAGAGAAGACGCCAAAAGAAAGACAGAACGGCTCGCCAAGAAGTGGGCTCGGGAAATAAACAGGCCCACGCTATCAGACGCTCTCGGCTTTGGCTTCATGTTGCTGCTCCTATCGATCAACTCTCTCATGCTTCTATGGCTCTACTTTACAATGTCCACCTCGGTTACAAAGAAAGGTGTCCGGTTTGCATCGTTGTCTTCGGAACCTTTGATTTGTATAATATCCATTGGCAAAGGTTCCTCAAAGTCGGCGCGGTGTCGGGAGTCGTTACCACACCCTTAGTCCTCTTGCCAGATCTATTAACAATCTTCATGGGGCTCTTCTTTTGGAAAGCTCGATCCTTGGCCCTCCAGATCCTCAAAGACCGCGGACAAACGAACGATATCGCTATCCCGCAGGTTGAGCCCCAGCACACACCATCGACGCCTCTTGACGATCGAGAGGCCCTCCTCCGGGGAGCTACTGCCGGACTGTCGCAAGACAATACGACCAAGAATGCTCAGGAGGAAGTCGATGCGGCCACCGCAAAGCGGGAAGAGCTAGAGGAATATAAGCGCAAACTGGAGAAGCGGATACAGATGCGCAAAATAAAGAAGACGGTCGGCCGCTTCGTCAGGGTAGTGCTCTTCATCGCCGGGGCTGTCGGCGGAGGCCTCAGCATTTGTTTTTATAGAGCGGGCGCTGTAGTTCAACGACGACCTCGCTACTAACAGCAGCCAGATGCTGTCGCTGATGGTTGCGGTGCTGACGACAGCTAGATTCCTCTTTGAGGTGATAAAGGCAAGGCTGGATGAATGGGAGCGCAGAGCCGATACTAAGAAGAAGGAAAGAGATGGTTTGAGAAAAGATAACGCTAGCCTTTACGCCATTGAGGGCAGGGTTGATTATTGGACGCAGAAACTTCTCCAAGCTCTCGAAACTCCTTGGCAGCGGTTGCAGCAACAAATTCAAGACAGACAAGACCAACTTGGGTCCAGAGGGGCCGGGAGTCGGTGGTGGATGCCATCCTTTGGGGAGCAACAGTCTACTCCTGTTGTTATGGTGGTTCCTCCTGTATAATACCCATGCATGGGCTTACAGTATGCACTTGTTCTGAGTGGAAATGGGTTCGCTTTGTCCCCCCCCTGAGCACGAATTCAAATGACTGAGCTGCCAGCCCACAGTTCCCCCTAAGCTGTGCCCTGAGCACTGAAGACATGCGACAGCTCCATGGCTCACCCCTGGCAGAAAATTGCTTCTCTTAAAGTGGACGGGCTTGTCGACCTTGAACTTACGCTGCTGAGGGTTCGATTCACTGTTGACAATGAGGTCTTCGAGGGCTCGTGTAACTCCTTGTCGGGTTCTTGCTAGGTCTGTCTACATGGTTAAGATATTGGCCTTCAGGAGCAAGCGTCAGCCAGCCTCCAAATCAGGGATGCGTACAAGGCCAACAGTTCATCTACGTGTTAGTACCACATAGAACGAAAATTATGGCAAAGAGTGCTTTAAGTCCGACTAACAGAGCAGAGGACAGTCTGAGGACTGGGCCGTTAATTACTCGCGGGGAGAGGCCTCTTTTCTTGGTATTGCTGTTCTCGGTAGATACTTACTGTTGTGCCCCATGGATGTGCACATATCGTTTGGCACGATACACCATGTGAGTTTGTCCACAACTCTGCGTATAGTAATAGAGGCGCTTGTTCCGTTGGCTCGTTGCAGCGACCCTACATGTTGGAATAGTTGTTGTATATATGCATTGCACTCGCTATAGCTAGTCTGAAACAAACTACGCACGCATAGGCTAGGCGCCGTCAGAAATACGAGATTCAGATGGCCAGGGTTGCCAAAAGGCACGCATAGATGTAATACTCTGGAAGACCATCAGTCGATAAGTTACTACTGGGTGGCATGCTTGGTAAGACCCAAGGCCTACGAATACAGTTGTAAGCCACCACTAGCCACCACTAGCCACCACTAGCCACAATCGCAAATAATTGGCGTCATTGGAATATGGAGAATGCTATTGACCTACCTGGAAGCTCATGATTTTTCCCGAGGCCCGAGTTCCGATCATCCCAGCGAGTTCGAATGGCTGGCTGGTAAGCTGATAACATGATGATGCAAGATTACCTGTTGTTGTATCCGCAGAAGTGTGGATGCACACGGGATTCACCGCATCGAAACAGGTTGGGACCAGAAACACGTGTTTAGTCCGGTCAGTCTGGTTGAAGGGCCATGACTCGTCTGAAATTGAGCGCTTTGGGATCTGTGATCGACTAATCGTAGAGTCAGAGCGTGGCGTGACTTCTGCTGGGCGGATTTAGCAAGGGGTTGGCAGGCGTGGCTGTGTGGCCGGGCGCCAGTTTGTGACTTGTTGAAATTTTCATTCCTTTACGGACCGACTTCCGGAGCGATGGAGGTCTTCACAGGCCGCGCTCAATCCATCAAAACACCCGAACCATCCTGCTGCCCGTATTACACACCGTGGTGTTGTTCCTCGGATGGGACGTTGCCAGACCATGGCATACTCGGGATTAGGGGACGGATTCATTGACCTTGGAGATGGGCCGAAGGGTTGCCGTGGCTAACCTGGGTAGTCGACGAAGTACTCCCGGGTGGTGCTTCTGGTAGGCCCCGCCGGGCTGAAGCATCCATGACCTGAGGCGGACAGTCCAGACAGTCCAGACAGGCGGTCTATCCATGAATGTGCAGGAGTCGTTGGGGCGAAGGGGACGCAGACATACCATAAATCGACCATACATATATATACCAGAACAGGTTCATATTACAACACGGGAAGAACAAGAAAATGAAAAAAAGAAGAAAGAAGAAAAATCCCTGTCACAACGGTGAGACGGCGTGTTAGGTAGTAACCTCAAATCTGACAGCCATTAGATCTCCGATCTTCGCTCCCACAGCGAATCTTGGCAATGCCTAGTCCGGACATCAAATATACCTGCGCTTTTCCTAGCCGGCCGCCACACATGCATTCCTCTCAAACTGACAGCATCTATGCAGTAGCTTCAAATACCTACCTAGTGATGACTAATGAGCATTGTCACTACTGAGATAGCAGAGACAACAGGCGGTGGGGTGGAGACGAGCCGCGACGGGCATCATCTTCAATAACCAGACCTTTGGAAGGCTGACTGCTGAGGGGACTCCTTGGTCTGCTAGGCGGCCGGACGTAGCGGTCTATCTGAATTCGACGGGATCATGATAAGGGACGGGGCTGCCGGGAACGGGGTAATCCTAGTACCGCCCCTCGTCCAGCTTATGCGGAAATTTGGAAGTCATAAAGAAGGCAAGACAATAACAAAAAGAACAACCCTTGATAGGTATCTGTCATCTAATTTGACGCAGCAGGGCGTGATGGAAGACACTACTGACCTACCTTCCTTCGATTGACATTCAAAGTTCGCCTTCCCGTCGGAGGGACCGGGGCCTACAGCGAAGGCGGTTAAGGCTGTCTGATAAAGTCCCCCTCTATCAATCTATCAGGGATGCTGGGAATGGGATGGTACAGACGGCTTCTCCCCGGCCAACGAGGGCTGGGCGGAGTGTTAGCTCTATCGGTGGGTTCATGAGGTGTTCTTGGTGGTCAAGGTACGATTTGGTGGGTAGGTAGAAATTACAATGCAGGATGCAGTGGCGTGTGCATGAGCTACGGCGGGTGGGCACCTCCAGACCAACAAGCTGAATCCATCCCTTGCGGTGATGCTACTTCTACGTAGGTCGGTGATGGTTAGGTGGCACGGGGGGTTAGATAGGGAGCAAGGGGGTTGTAGTCTTGCAGACGAGTCCCGGAGAGAGCACCCCACCAAATCCAAGACCACCTTGGCCAAGCTCGTTTTTTATATCACTCATCCCACCCACCACTCCAAGCATATCAGCAGCTTCGATCGACCCTTTTTTCTCACTTTCACCTCCTCGAGTGGTTTTTTATCTGAGGAATTTCTCTTCTCACTAATTCTCTGTTGTCAATCAGCCCCCTTCTCCTCCATTGCTCATTCTTCCATTCTCTAAAACGCGCAATCTCCGATCGGAAGCAACACCACAGGTTAGTCTCCCTTCGCCTGAATCCCCGTCCGCAAAAGCTCTCTACCCCTCCATCGTCATTATGTTGGATTGCCCCTCAACACCTTGACCTACCCCACCACAAATATGTCCGCCCCTTTCCAGATGAGCCACGGCTGGCAGCTCCAGCTCCGGTGACCCACGACGTCGGAGCTGGCAACGAGCGGCGGGTGTATAAAACACTTTAGCAGGTTTTCTAGCTTCGTGACCTCGAATGGAAGCACCTCGGCTTAGATGATTATATTCTTTTCTCAAGCTGTGAGGGCGGCCAGGTTTCGGGGTTGTGATTACCGTGCCACTTTGCCTATCAAGCTTGCCTGCTGCTAGCTGTTGGTTGCTGGACTCTGGGTGCGGCTGTTGCTCCAACTGTCGCTTCCTGTTTGCTGGGGGGCCTCTAGGGGGCCGTAAATCTTGGTCCTTGCCTGAGATTCTCACCGGACGCACCTGCTTTACACCAACCACATCATTGAATGACGGACATTACCTACCTCCCATATTGCACACTCTTCCCCCCCTGCCTGCCTAACATAGACCACTGAGTGGTATTAAAACCTCGCACCCTCCTTGAGAAAATTTCTGTCTCTCTCATATCAACCCTCCTCCTTCATCCTACCGTCACTTTGTTCAACTTGTACTCGGGATACCAGAAAGAAAAGAAAAGCAACCAGTCTTTGGTTCGAACTGCCCAATATCTACCTCAGATTCCAAGTTCGTTTGCTGACCGTCGCCCGCCTCCCAGATTCTCTTCAGCTTCCAGCCAAAATGGTCAAGGTCGGCATCAACGGATTTGGCCGTATCGGCCGCATTGTGTTCCGCAATGCCGTCGAGCACCCCGACTGCGAGATTGTCGCTGTCAATGACCCCTTCATTGAGGTCAAGTACGCCGTAAGTGACATCGCACCGTAACTCCACTTGCCCCGATCTACAGTATCCCGTCCCTTCCCAATGATGTGATCAAAGACTCAAGGACTCTCGCTCACCTTCCGCCATTCCCCCGCTATAGAAATACATGCTCCAGTATGACTCCACCCACGGCAACTTCAAGGGCGAGGTCTCGGTCGACGGCGGTGACCTCGTCGTGAACGGCAAGAAGGTAAAGTTCTACACGGAGAGGGACCCGGCCGCTATCCCCTGGTCCGAGACGGGCGTCGAGTACGTCGTCGAGTCCACGGGTGTCTTCACCACGACGGAGAAGGCCAAGGCCCACCTGAAGGGCGGCGCCAAGAAGGTGATCATCTCGGCCCCCTCGGCCGACGCCCCAATGTACGTGGTGGGCGTCAACGAGAAGACGTACGACGGCAGCGCCGACGTCATCTCCAACGCGTCGTGCACGACCAACTGCCTGGCGCCCCTGGCAAAGGTGATCAACGACAAGTTCACCATCATCGAGGGCCTCATGACCACGGTGCACTCGTACACGGCCACCCAGAAGACGGTCGATGGCCCCTCGGCCAAGGACTGGCGCGGCGGCCGCGGCGCCGCCCAGAACATCATCCCCAGCAGCACGGGCGCCGCTAAGGCGGTCGGCAAGGTCATCCCCGAGCTCAACGGCAAGCTCACGGGCATGTCGATGCGCGTCCCCACCCCGAACGTCTCGGTCGTCGACCTCACGGTCCGCATCGAGAAGGGCGCCACGTACGAGCAGATCAAGACCGCCATCAAGGAGGCGTCTGAGGGCGAGATGAAGGGTAAGCTGAACCATGCGCCCCCGCAAACCCCTTCACCCCACCTTCACCACCCCAACCTGGCAAGAACTTACACGCTGACCACTTTGCTCATCTGATTGTAGGCATCCTTGCCTATACCGAGGACGACATCGTCTCCCAGGACATGGTCGGCAACAATGCCTCTTCCATCTTCGATGCCAAGGCTGGCATCTCCCTGAACGACCACTTCGTCAAGCTTGTCAGCTGGTACGACAACGAGTGGGGCTACAGCCGTCGTGTCCTGGACCTCCTCTCGTACGTCGCCAAGGTCGATGCCTCCAAGAAGTAAGGAAACACTGGGAGTGATGGAAAGACAGCAACCTTTTGGTAGGAGGGACAGCACTTAGGATGGAGCGTGTGATACTGGCAGGGCCCTTTTTTTTTTTTGGTCAGAAAGAGAGGAAAAGCAACAGAGTAGTTAGAGCACAATCGGAATGCAATGCCATCTTGAGCAATTAATTCCTTTATTGAGTATGAGTTGCAAGTCGGTGCCAAAGGGTGTGAAATTTGATGCTTATTTGCTAGACGAATGGTTATCACGACCACGGCAGGTAATGTAAGGCTCCAGCACCAGCTCCTCTGACCAACCCCAACTCTGACTCTGAACGAACCAATCAATAATAGAAGATCACCCCCGCCCAGTCAGTCAATCAATCAATGCCCCTCATCAGAACGCAGCCCCTCCCATGCCCTCCCCCGCGATGGTCTCGAGGCTCTTCTCGCTCAGGTCGGTCCGCAGTATGCAGGCCTTTGAGTCGCGGTCTAGCCTCTCCCACAGCCGCAGCCCCTTGCGCAGCCTCTCCTGCTTGGCCTTGAGGTCGTCCCTGAGGCGCTCCTCGTCCTCCCTCAGCCGCTTGTGGTGCGGCTCCAGCTCCTTGATCATGCCCGTCGACATGGGCACCTGTGCCGGGTCGAGCCTGCCGCCGGGGATGATGGGCGGCATGGTGGCCATGAGCTGCTGGGCCAGCGTCGGCGGCTGGCGGGCTAGGGGGCGCTCCGGCTGGGCGTGGGTGTGGGCGTGGTTGTGGTTGTGGTTGTGGTTGTGCATATGTGCGTGCTGGTGGGTGTGCATGTGACCCGACGGGCCCGTTGGTGGGTTGAAGGGCTTTGACGAGAGGGACGGTGATGTAGCTGATGATGATGATGAAGCCGAGAGCGGGTTGGATGCCGCCCGGGGACCGGTCGGGATGCTGTTTGGCCCAGTCGTGTTGCTGTTATTGTTGTTGTTGTTGTTGCTGTTGATCGTGTTGTTAATGCTATTACTGTTTGACATGGTGGGGGAGCCGGATGGAATCACGGGATTGTTGTGACGAGCCGGCATGGTTCCCCAACCTCCGCGGCCACGAGCTGGGAAGCCTCCGCGAGAGGTGGCGAAGCCCCGCGGGCCCGAGGGTGGAACCGCGCTGGGGTTTGCTACATCCAAGCGGCTGGCAGCCGGGCCTGACGGTGTCTGCGGAAGCTGTGCAAGCCTCTGGGGATAAACAGTGACTGGGGAGGTGGATGCTGGTCCCGTCATGCTTCTGGTCGCGCTCGGTCCCGTCGGAGCCCTCAGCAGGGCCGGGCCACGTGGGGGTGACTTGACAGGCATAGCAGCCATGGCAGGAGCATTGGCAGGAGCATTGGCTAGAGCAGGTCTCGAGGGGCCGGGAGCAGCGAGAGGGGTAGAGATTTCAGGAATAACAGAAACTGGGATTGTAGGCGGTGCTTGCGCCGAGGTAGGGGCAGGAATCTGAGCGGGGGGCGATGGCCGAGACAGCGGGAGGGATTGCGGGAGAGGCGGCGTGGGTGTCGGTTTCGGCAATTCCTTCAATGGCACTGCGTGCGCCGACGTGACGAAGGCTGGTGAGCGAGGCACTGGTGACTGAGGGCGAGACATGTCTCCGCCAGCACGGCCACGGACTGAGCTGGGACGAGGCGAGGATTTGCGCGATACTGAGCGGGACGTCATTGTGGACGAGATGTTGGAGTCCTTTGGAGGTGATCCCCTCCTGAATGCCGACGAAATGTATCGGTCATCGCGCCTTTCTGGGGTCCTAGAACGTGGACGGTATGATTGAGAGGCGGGAGGAGGGGATTTCCTGATGGGTGAGCGGCTCCGCCTCCTGTCCCTATCGAAGGGGGAACGCGACCTTCTCCTGTATGAGGGGAAAGGGGGAGTGGCATTCAAGGTTAGGCCAATCACTTCGGTGGACTTCGTGGAAACAGGGATAGGGTGACTCGTTTCACTCACCTTGTGTCGCGGGAATCGTAGTCACGTCGGGGAGGAGGAGGCGGAGGAGGCGAACGGGCCCGATCTCGATCTCGATCTCTATCCCAGTCCCGGTCCCTGTCCCGATCGTTTCTGTCTAACCTTTCATCACGCCTTGGTGATGGATATCGTGGCGGCAGAGGGCTCCGACGGGGACTCCGACGAGGCGAGGGACGCCTGACAGGACTCCTAGCCCGGTCACGGCTGCCGTCCCCACGACGCCAACAATCGGACCCCGCAGTGGACCTGTCAGTGAGCCGAAACCTGTCCCGCTCACGATCCCGCTCCCTGCTTCTTGACCGACGCCTCGGAGGGGATCTACCCGGCACGTAGCAGTCGCTCGTGGTCGGCGGACTCCGTGGTCTCTCTCTGTCGCGGTCCCTCGTCGGACTTCTCGGCCGACGAGGAGGCGACCGATCGCGGTCACGTTCACGATTATATGGCCGGTAGGACTCTCCAGCTCCGTACCGCGTCACCTCGCCGTCTTCGTATCTGGAGGACGCGATTATGCGTGAGTGTCAACAGATCCCAGGTTTCAAGGCAATGGTTTGTAGGCCCAACCCCATGCATAAACTGTGAATTGGAACATTTGAAGTGCGCACGACTATAGGCCTGTGATTCACTTGATCAACGTTTCGAAGTGGTGAAGGCACACCTTTGTGCCAAGGCTAGGAGTGTCTATGGGAGACGAGAAAGAGGAGATGAGAACCAGAGGCTATGGAGCCCAAGGAAAGTTGCGGTCTTGTCGGTTTCCCACCTAGCTCGGACCAGGCCCATCATTTTGTGCAGAATTACTGATTCCGCAACCTCCACCCAGAGGCAACGCTTGGGTACACTTAAACACAAGTTGACGTCTGTCGAAGGGGGCTTGGACCCGGCTTCGGACGAGGGTACTTCAGCGCTTCCTTTAGCTTTCTGGTGTTCCTCTTGGCCCAGAGTTGGAAAGCAGCAAACTGGGCAGCTGTGATGGGGGCTGCCCAACCGAGCACAGCTCGGCCTGGGACTCTTGTTCGTTGCTGCTGGCGCTGGCTTGGGCGCCGGTGCTGCCACTGCTGGGGGGGAGGCGGAGACCGGAACATCGTCTGTCGGGATGAAGCACGAGTCACCCGTCCACCGGCTGGGATGCTGCTATTCGCGTCTGCTCGGCCCTTCTTCCGCTTTTGGTTCACCAGGTGAGCACCAGGCTTCGTCTGGGAGGTGATCTTCGGCATCACTTCTTGATGTCTGCTCGCTTCGTTCGGGAGTGGCAGCCAGGCTGCTTGTGAGGCTGCCGTCCGGGGCGCCTTGGCTGAGTTGGAACCAGTAGTCCCCTTCATGGTTGCTCGAGCGTCTTGATAAGATGTGTTCTTTCGCTTGGAAGGATTTTGAACGAAGAAAGAGGCGACGGCGTTGTCCAAGGCGAGGAGCGTAGACGACGATAGTTGTCGAAGGCAATCATGTCTCCAACACGATCGAACCCGACAGTGCAAATCATGGTTTTACATCGACAGTTGCGCCGAGAGCGAGCAAGTGCAATTGTTCGCGGCAGGCATAGGAAAAGCCATGACCAAAAAGGATAATATAATAAGTGAATGGGTAAAGAATAGAACAATAGGAAATCGCGAATTCAATTGTTTCTGAATAGAGGACATCCTGGGGACGGGAAAAAATTCCGGGACTAACCTTCTGCTGCGATCTCGTTCCATGATGCTTATTGAGGTCAACGTATGGCGGGGAATAGAATAGGGGAGGTAGAAAGACGTGAGTGACTCTGGAGTACACGCCGTGGGCGGGCTGTCTGAAGGCGCCGTCAAGGTTTGAGATGTGGATGAAGTCAAGTTCAACTTGGGGACAAGCCAATCCACGTCGCGATATCCAGACATTTCCTTTCATCCTTATCGATAAGCGGTTAACCAATATGTACTCCATCCATGTGATACCCACACACACAGCATTCTTGACGAGCCAAACTGCAGTACGACAGCTAAAACAACACACCACTTAGTTACCCAGAGGTATGCAGGTATTTCTACGGTAGTTACAGATGACCAAATATATTGAGCTGTTTAGCGGCGAGTCCAACCACTCGGCCATGAGCGAGGTTGTGACTGTGTCACAGGCCGCAGTATCCACATGCTAGGAGGCATTCTGGATTCATCCTCCACCCCGATCCGGATATCGACAAAATTCCAGCTGAACATTGCCGGCCGAGTCCCAGCAATTACGCAGTTAGACTCGAGGTCGAGTTTAAAGCCCATGGCACTCTCCTGGCATAGGATTGCTCCGCATTAATTAGGCACATTTAGGTGATATGGACATCAATCCTCGCTATAGCTCTAGCGTCGGGGCATCTCCAAGAAGTCCTAGTTAAGCCGGGACGAAAACATCGCCGTGTTCTGCTGGTCAGCGGGCTACCTTTGGCTTTTCTCCAGCGTGGCACTTTAATAATAGCGAGAGGCAGTTTAATGGGTGCTGAGGTCTCAAACGATCCGCTCGCTTACACAACAGGGTCTCGATCCCAGTTCCGAATACGTAGTAAAGCGGCTCAAAGGACGCCCGAAGGCAGAATAAAAGTCACTGCAGATTCAACTCGAATCAAAAGCCCCAAACATTCCCGAAGCAGGAGGTCCTCCATGCAACCGAACGCAACGCCTGTCTGATAAAGAGGGGGTATAGGGTATATAACATTAATGTGGTCATGAAAATGAGAAAGAATCGGGGGGCAGTCCCAGCGTATGATATACTAGCTGTGAAGAGATCATCCTGTAAAATGTTGAAGCAAAGGGCTTGATGCTCTCAAGCCTGGGCAGCGGGATTTCCAGCAACGCTGCCCACAGAACCAACAGAGACGGAGTGTCCATGCCCGTGCCCATGCCCGTGGGCCAGGCCGAGAACCCTTTGCAGACTCCGGCGTATCCCCTTCCCGCCAGACCCATCGTCGCCGGCATCCGCCTTATCCTTGTCCCCTTCCTTCTCCTTCTCCTTCTCCTCACCGCCTCCGCCGAGGCCGATGAGCCCGGCGAGGCTCAAGCGCCTGCTGGCGACGCCCGAGCTCCCAGCGGTGGCGGCGCTGTCCCTCCGCCTCCGCTCCCTCTCTCGCTCCTGCTCCTTCTCCTTCCTCCTCCGGCTGCGCACGACCACGACGGCGGCGGGCCCCGGCGGCACCGCAAAGTCGAGCGCCGGCGCCGCCGGGCGGGGCGGCCACTCGCCGTCGCGCTTCCAGCCGGCCACGCAGCTGCGTGTCATGTCGGCCAGGTTGATGGGGCACGACGGCTGCAGGCTGTGCGTCACCACCTTGTCGTAGATGGACAGGTACAGCGCTGGGGTGATCGACGCCCGCATCGGGTTGCCCGCCGGGAGGAGGGGCCGCGGCACCGGCACCACCGTCTCGACCGGGTACGACGTCGCAGGCGGCGAGGTGCACGCCGCCTCCGGGGTCGCCCCGGGTGACGCGGGACCGGCGGGGACTGGCAGGGCGCTGCCGTTTGCCGCCGTCTGCGTGCTCGACCTCTGCGAGTCTCCGTCCGAGGCGGGAGGGGTGATGGTCTCGACACCGCCGGCGGAGTGCTGGGAGTACCGGGAGTGCTGAGAATGCTGCGAGGTTTGGCTGGTGATCGGGGAGAGCGGAGAGGTCACTGCTGGGCTGCCTGGAGACTGGACTGCCTGGCCGGCCTGGGAGGGCATATGAGGTGTGGGTGACGGAAGGGCAGGAGTGCCCACAGCCTCGTGTTGCGTCTGGCTGTCCCTTGAACGGAAGCGCCAGAGGCTGCGCCGGGGAGAGGTCGGCGATGTCGGAGACATGGGCGGCCTCGGCTTGAGCCTCACAGCGCGACCCCCAGTCCAGGCATCGCGGCGCGCCGTAAAGCAAGCCAGGCCCTCGTTCCAGGTCATCTCGTCCCGATCGGCCCGCCGCCGCCTCGCCTTGCGTGCTTGGATGGACGCTTGCACGGCCACGCCGATGGAGTCCGGGGTGTCGAAACGGAAGGGAGATGGTGAGATAGTCGGGCCGTCGTCGTCCGATATCTCCGATGTCCACTCTGCTCGTGCCCTGTATCGCTGAGGGTCGTCCGAGACGACGCTGTAGACGGAGGCCACCTCAGAGGCTCCATCAGAGTCAGCCTCTGCGCCCGAGTCAATTGGGCCATCCGACTTCGTATCCCTCGGCAGCGTGAGGGGTCGTCCGTTCTCAGCCGGCTCTCCTTCTGGCTTGGTCGCTTGATCTTGGTTATTGTCGGCGGCGTCCGGAGGTGAATTTGCCGGACCTTCTGCAGGTGAGGGGGCTGGTGCCACTGCAGATGCAGAGGGTTTAGGAGGCCAAACGAGCTCCCAGTCGGTCCGAACCTTTTCGGCCAGGTACCTCTTCACGGCCTCCTTCTGTTTCGCCTTGTCCTTACTCAGTAGGTCTGCATCGTATCCCGTCGTCAATGGCACAGCCAGCGACGGCTGCGGTTGCGGTTGGGATTGGGATTGTCGACGCTTTGATTTAGAGGACTTGTACAGGTCGGAGAAAATCATGGTTCAGGCGGCAGGACGCCAGTGGGGAAGGAGCGGAACAAAATGTGCAGTGCTGGATGGCGCTACACAGATGAGACCAAGCTGCAAAATGAGGTACTGGAGACCCGTAAGGATTCAAGGCATCGGGGCCTTCGAGAACTAGGTAAGGGTGATGGGAAGGTTGAGAATTGGAGAGAAGCCCGAGAGCCTGAGGAGGCTCAGAGGCTTAGAGGCTCAGAAGCACAACACAACTGAACTGAGGTAAGGGTATGGGATGTGATCTCGTGAGGGGGGAGCTGCTCACGGGCGGCAACAAGTCATATATGGAAGGCGCGGGGGCGGGGAGCTGCACCTCCTCTAAGGCCCAACTAGGCTAGCCGCATTTGATGGTAGGGCAAGTTAAAGTTGTCAACGTTTAATCCGTAGCAGCGCCGAGATTAGTGAAGCATTGAGTTCAACAGAAGACAAATACTGTTGTAGGTACCCGGCGGTGACGGTCTGAAATATCAGACGAATGATCACTGAATACCAGGCGAAGATGAAAAGATGATGATTTAGAGGGCGAAAGGGATATAATAGGAGTCAAATTGGGCTGTCCTTGCCTCGCTGGAAGCTATAGGCGGCCCTGGTGGATGCTCGCGTGTGGATTGTGCTCACCACCTCCTAAAGACCACAAATTTTTTTGTGGTTCCAGGCTGTCTGGTGATAGCGGGTGGGTGGTGGTCGGCGTCCTACTGAGCTGCTGTCTCGTGGTTTTTCGTCACTACCTAACCTAGGAATGAAGTACTTTGGACGTACAGCCTCGGGCAAATGGGGATTTAGGGTCCAACTTGTGAGTCAGGTCTGAAGGTGGTTGTTGCCTTATCTCTTATGAGTCCTTGCTTCCTTTTGAAATCATTTCTCCGTTATGGTTTTCAAAGAATACCAAACGGCTCCCGTCAACTTCCACCTGGAATTAGCAGCTTGGCCATGATTAACTCTAGGTAGTCTTTGCTCAGGAAAATAAACGGCGAGCTCCAGAACCTTATCTAGATTATCGACCCATAGCCCGCGTCGCAACACGTGACTGCATCTTGCGCCGCCCTTAGAAGAACCGGCGACTTGCTCGTCTTGTCACCGACTTCCACGCTCCAGGCCCGGTCCTCTGGAAACCAGTCCATGAACCTCCACCTCTACGTTGTTCTCGACACTGGCTTCGCATCGACTAAGCCCTTTCATTGCCTAACCTATATATCGACTAATGGCGTAATTGCTGGGCCACGCCTGGATGCGTAGGCTGATGCTCTGCAGAGCCTGGCCAAACGCCTGGCTTTCGGTTGTGACACCCGCTGTCAAATGATTCCAGTCCACACTGATATATCTCAGCCTCATCTCATCCTTCCCACCACGTTCATCAATGACAGCTCAAGGGTCCTGTAGTTACACGCAGAGCCATTGATAAAACCTTATCTCCTCTCAAATCTATTCACAGCTATACCCTTCCCGACGCTTCCAGATCAGAGTCCACAAAGCATGGAGTCAGGCAACAACCCACACACAGTCATCGCCTCAGGGTCAGAGCCAGAGCAGCTGCCGAAGTTCCCGCCGGGATGGCGACCATAACACCTACATCGACACTGACAAGATAGGGCCTACGAGAAGCTGTCGATCGATGCGGGCCGCCTCGAGTTTATACGCTGGCACCACCACGACTCGATACGGTACGTGCAGGTGTGCGAGAGGTTTCTTAAGGACCATGAGGAGGGTAAAATGTACCTCATACGGATCAAGGGCCCCGAGGGCGAGGGGCTGGCGAAACTGGACCAGCCGGACTCTGACGAGGATTGGGTAAGGAGTAGGGGACCTGAGTCGCGTATTTCAAGAACACGCACAAGGTGGAGGAGATGTCGGCTAAGGACAGAGGGCAACGCTGTTCGCCCGGGTGAGTGCCAATGACATATCGGATTATATTGCTCTTTACGCTACTCGTTGTCACATAATTGATACGAACTTTAACTACCTACTTTAGCCGTGCTTAAGCCTTCAGACATTTACATCGTGTTATAGGATATGCACTTTGCCTAGCTGAAGAGGGGTGGCGCGAACTAATGGCCTTCTCCAGGTCCCGGGCCGTGGTGCTGTATCCAAGGCCAGGACGAACAACATTGCCTGAGTCCCCTGGTCAATCCGTTAGCGGGTCAGATGGCAGACCCCAGCAAAAGTAAACCGTCCCGCAGCGTTGCATCGTCACTCCGCACGCCACATTCTCAAATAAGCACACAGGAGTTCCTCGTGCATCTAAATAATCTCACTTTGCAAACCAACAACCGACGACCTCCATCCTGTTCCATCAACCGGCACCTCCCTATTTTCGGTGACCAAGAAGGCCTTCCGCCTCAAGCCGTTGTCCTTGACCTGATTGCGGGTTTGCGACTAGTACTTTCCGAAAATGTCCTCATTCTTTTCCACGGCTCCTCTGAGCTAATACTGCGAGTCTTCACGAGCTGCGACTGCTTGGCACAAGTCGACGCCCTGATGCTTACATGCTAACATGCCCATTCGATCTGGCTCTCCCATACCCCACTGGTCCTCTGGGAAGTTGGCCTCCAAACCATCCCCGCCTTTGAGATGGCCTTGACGGTGGTGCGTCTTCATTTCTTTGTGGTTGGTTACCCTAATCAGTCTGACATCCTCTCGCTCGCAGGCCCGTGCCACTGAGATTGTCAAGGTCGCGCAGCTAGCAGGGGCGCTGCCGCCTTCAGGCATCGACATCGCATCCCTGAGTGGCTAGGCGCGGAAGCCCAGGCGCTGCGAATTTCGGACGGTGATGGACTTGCACCGCTAAGTCGAATGCCTGGAGACCCATTACTGCTCTCTCGCTCTCAAGAATGGATTTCCTCTCGTAAGATGGCCATGGGATCGGGGACCGGACTTCCGCAAGAAGCCATCCTCGGGACTCACTGTCTTCGCCCCCGAAGACCCTGAAGGGATGGTCAAGTGGAGGGAACGTTTCCATGGGGCCCTATACACGTCCTTCCTGCTCGGTGCACTCCTCGCTGGCGCCTGCTATCAGCCGTTTTCTACAGGACCTGGCCAAGCTATAGCTGAGAAGATCCTGCGATTCAGACAGGCAAAGGTAGGCGTCACGCAAGCTCCTTTGGTCTTGGTCTGACGGCGGAGGACAACGGGCATCTTTGCGGCTTCCCCGCTATGATCTCAACGACGAATTACACAGGCACGCCGGGATTTTTGGTCTGCCAGCCCAATGAGTTATCGATTCCACACTCTCGCGGATGCGGACAGAGGCGCCGGTGACGGAAAGCCTGACGCGCTCGTTTCCACGCCCTCCAGGCCCGACGAAGCGATACTTGGGGTGTGCGTACCTGGCGCAATACGATTGGCCCGAAGACAGAGGCCTGTTCAGCTGGTTTGCCCAGGGCAGTGAAGCGGAGGGTGAGGGTGTAGTCTGGGTGGTCATGCAGATGCTGCATGCCCTTGAACTGGTCCTCGGCTGCCTCGATAACCCCAGTCGCTTTGATGGCCGCGAGGAGATTCCGTGGGGCAATCCCAAGGGTCTGCCCACCCTGGCTAAGGAGAAAAGAGGTCAACGGAAGCTTTCAATTGTTCCCTTTGGGGTCTTCCGTACCGAGGAGATTACACTACCCCAAAAGGCGTCAGATGCAGTGGCATGCCGGCGCCCGGCGCGCTCAGTTTATCAGGTTGAGGGTCCCGAAGCCTTAATTACTGAGCCGGATATCTCCTTCCTTTTGGACACCCTCTATCTTTGCTGCGGGATCCCGAACTACGACGGTGACTACCCAAACCTCCCCCACCTCTCCAGTTCTTCAACTTCCGCCTTCGGACGCATTTCAATCTCTGCTTCTTCCCTGGTGTATTTGAGGTTCTCGAGGCCGACATCCGCCAACAATATTACGAGGAGTTCAGGCACCCCGCCCTTGTCTTCTCCAATGGATTCAAGGATGTCCCGGGGCGGTTGTGGTCGGACTGCACTAACAGCTCCGGGATCCTCGTCAAGTTTGAGCCCTCCAACCTGAGATATGAGGGGCAAGATTTTAACCCTCGCCTGTTCGAGGATTACGGATAGACTAGGGACAAGTGGATGTCACTCTAGACGCTTTCAGCTTTTCATCGCCAGTCCCTAGCAAATAATGTAGTGGTGGGTAGGGCGGGGCTGCATCTAGGCGGGGCAAGGCGGGCAGTGGGCTAGTGCAGCGCGGGCTGCAGCCGAGCGGATAGTGGTCTGATTGCCTAGCAAGCCGGGCAGTTCAGAACTTCAGATTAAGCAGGCACTGACAACCGCCATCCTTCCACATGCATGCAATTGTTTCGTGAGGGACAAATCAGCCAACCAGCCGACCCAAGAGGCGGGGTTCAACAGCAGTGGCATTAGACTAGACTAGTTGGTGCAGAATGCAAGTTCCAGGGATCACTACCTACCTAGAGGTAGGTAAAGGCACTCGTACCATTAACCGACCTCGGAACCTCTAAGCAAGTCGTGTGACAAATTTCGGAACATCCGATGTCTCTTTTATCTACCTAAAAGCAAGGAACGCCCCCGATATTGAACTGTGGCTGACTACGACCTAGTAGTATCAGGTACTTGCAGGCAGCGCCCTTGCGGAGTTACTTGAGATGTCGGACTGGAGTCCTGGAGGTCGATATCGCTAGTGTTACAAGCAGCAGCTGTACCAACCTGAGAGCAGGCAAGGAGCAGCTGGTGCTGGGCCAATGGATGGAGCCCAGTGGCAAAGGTGCCAAGTTAGAGTACTACTGCTACTAGATTGTCATTGAATCTGTTGCCGTTCCCACTCACCAGATCTCTGCCAGCACACCTCCACAGGCCAGTCACGTCCTTCCAGAGTACTCCTCCCCAGTCCAAGTCTCCCAAGCTTCCCAAGCCTCCCGAGCAGCGACAGAGTGGCGGTCTACCTACTAGTACTAGTATTAATTTTCACCCAGTTGGCAGGTCCGAGCTAGGCCATTTGGCTTGCCTGCCATGCCAGACTGTTAGGTGCGTGATCCATCGTGCTGCAGCTAGGGTTGCGCTCAGAACAGCCCAAATGCGGAGAAGTGCCCAATCAACTCCATAGGTCTAGCTGCAGCGCCCACTTCTATGGGGATCGACCCTCGTCGTTGCCCCCTCATCGAGTGAGTTGACCGACCTCCTTGTTCGACTGCTCTCATCTGGCAGCGGTTTGCCAGTCTTTCGACTAGTATGTTTTTGCTGCCTGAGCTGCTCAGGTAGTTATGATGGTAGTAACTAGCTGGACAAACTCGCTTTACTGCCTACCAACCAGCCAAGGCATAACCCGAATCACATGCCCAGAGGACAGAGCAAATTATCTAGCATGAATTTTATGGTGTCCTAGGGATGATGGAAAAAAAAGCTTAGTGAAGGCTTCCTATCGGCGACTGTTGTTTTGAGGCGGATGATATCCAGACTGTGGGCGGTTGAAATAACCCAAGGAGCAAGACTGAATTCCCCCAAGATCTATCCCACGTCTACGTATGTTTGACATTTCCGTACTGGAACTTCGGTACCCTCATGGCATCGGAACCATCAGCAGAGGATAGCAATTCAGAATGCTAAACCCCAACACATCCTGCAAGTAAGGTTGAGTGATAACACACCCTGAACCCATCACGTTATCATCCCTGCCACCTTAATTTTCGGACCACCACGCCTCCTATTACCAAGTTTGTCACTTAACACCCTATATCGAAGTCTTTGCTGTCCCCTAGCTTCTTCGATCGAGCGAAACCGACACACACTACCAGCATTGTGGCTAGAGCTGAACCAATTAGGTGCATATCACGACACCTCCTGTAACATCTTGCTCCCCGCTCCAGCACCAGTGATCCTGGTGCCTCCCGCCATGAATATCCGGCCTGCGGGGCCCTCGAGCATTTCGGTCGGGATCGAGAGCTGGCTGCCGGACTTGTTGCTCGTCCAGCGGATGAAAATTGGGTTAGCCCGTGCCGCCTCGTTGTCAAGGCTATCGTCGTCGCCCCCGGCCCGGCGCTGGACTTTGGGAGCCTGCTTCTTGAGAAGCTTGTTGATTGTTTCCATCTGTGTTGTTTTTTCCGGTTCTTGCTGTCAGACTATGATCCCTTTGAGAACGTTCCCGAGCGACTATATGCCTTCCTTACCTTGACCTCCTCGTTGCGCTTCTCACTCAGGTTTCGCCTCCGACGGGCCATCTCGGCGCGTCTCATGCTCAGCTCCTCGGCCGTGAAGTGCTTCTTCACTTGTACCTCTGTGAACACGTGAACATTATTGGTCAGCGCTCCCCTAGCCGTTGAAAGGGGAATGCAGCCTTTGAAGCGGAGTGTGCCTGAATTCTTTTCGTCATCTTACCGTCCGACAATTTCATGTACTCTTGTGGGGCATCCTCGAATCGAGCCCTCTGCCGCTTGGTCATCTTTGTGAGGTCTGGGGTGTCTTCACGGCTGCCTCCCCCGGGTGTTACTCCATCACTGTCGAGGTCGTCGTCATCCTCCTCAGCGACCACCTCGATCTCCTCGCCCTCTGCATCGACATCCACGTCCTCTTCGTCGCCCTCGGCGTCCTCCTCACCCAGGTCGTCACCGCCGACCGTCTGGACAGTCTGGTCCGCCTCATCGACATCGCTGTCCAGCTCGCTCAACTCGTCATCATCGTCATCAGCCACGGCAGCGCTCTTCTGTGCCGAGGCTACTGCCTTTGATGATGAGCCCTTCGAGGCCGCTGCAGTCTTTGGTTTTGCCACCACAGAGCTGCGAGACGGCTTGGAAACTTTGATGACCGGAGGCGGCAGAGGCGCGGCCTCCATATCGACGTCTCCCTCGGCATCCTCGTCGCCAAGATCCTCTTCCTCACCTTCGGCATCGACATCCATCTCATCCTCCGCCTCACCCTCAGCGTCCTCGTCGATGAGCTCCTCCATCTCGTCGTCGTCGTCATCGTCCTCCTCCTCCTCGTCCTCCTCCTCATCGGCTCCGGCTCGACCAGTCCTATGATCGCCCACCTGGATCTCATCCTGCTCCTCTTCCTCCTCTTCCTCCTCTTCTTCCTCTTCCTCGTCGCTCTCCGACTCTACATAACGCTTCTTCCCCCCTCGTGTGGACCTCTTCCCGGCCAATATCTCACCGCCTTCAAACTGGTCTCGACTGTTGACGGAAATTTGGTTACGGGTGGAGGCCCCCGTGGTGGCTTGTCGGAGCTTGGAGGCCGGGAGTTTCATGTTGACTGTCAGGTGGTTGGAATCTGCTGAGGCGGAGGAAGAAGGACGATCCAGATCCATGTCCCGATCACGGTCTCGCTCCCTTGAGGCAAATGAAAGGCCCTTGCCGTCGGTCGAGCGCCGGGACCGGGATGACACGCCAGAGTCCCTGTCGGCGGCCATGTCAGTTATTGCTGCGGTTGCTCTTTGAGCGGCAGATCGCCGCGGCCTGGAAGCCATGAGGTATGATGTGAATTTGCTATTAGTGGTATGGGTATGATAAGGGGCGCGGTTTTTTGAGGAGGGCCGTGATGGAAAATGATGATATGTGGTCTAAGGCGGCGAATTGAGACCAAGTGAAAGGCGCGAAATTTGCAAGAATGCAGAATGTAGAGTGCAAAGTGGCAAGATGGAAGCGAAGTATGACGATAACAGGCGTTGGTTGGTCCGCTCGTCTCTGGAAGGGTCGGGTAGTGGGGGATGCAAGGGCAAAAATTGAGAGGCTTAAATCCCGTCGTCTCCAAACTGGCTGAGTAGAACGTAAGACAGACAGGCGAGATAGGTAAGGTACGTAGGTAGCCAAGCGGGATGGATGAGTCTAAGGAGGAACCTTCCTCGAGGAGGAGCCTGTGGACGAACGACGTCCTGGCTGGCACGGTGGACAAAGTTCCCAATCGGGCAGGGTACAGGCAGCGGAAGGATGATGGAAGACAAAATATTGGGGATGAAGCTGGGCGAAGCTGTGAGATTGGGTGATGCGGGAAGGCAGGCCACTGCAGCAAAGCCCCGACAGCTTGAAGGGAATGCTATCCGGACTCCAGAGATCTCGAGGATGGGTATGAAGCAGCCACCCGCGTTTCGCTTGCCCGGCGGCGGCTTCAGAACTCCCGCCTCCAGTCTCTGTGGTCAACAATCCGAGTCCACGTCGTTACCGACACCCCGGCGATATTTTTTTTCCAAAGCGTATCACTCTCCCCTTCGTAGTTGCCTTCGATGCTGCCTTTGCAATCCTCCGTTCTTTCGCCCTCACACTTGCCAAGCCGAACCCGTGATAGTTTTGGCACTTGCCTCTATTGCCCGACTCGTTTGGCTGAATATTTTGGTTGTGGAATTGCAATCTCTCCACGCGAACGGCTGCTTCCGACGACGAGAATTCGTAGCCTTGACGACTCGGTTTTAAAAGGGAGGCACAGCCCGAATGAAGCCTGTTCACTTCATCGGACAACTCTAATCATGAAACAATCCGGGCCATCGGACCAGAGAACGGATGTGCCCAAGAATTTGTCGCCCGACATCAAAGGAGGCAGTGGACGCCTCGTGACACGCTAGGCTAAGGGCACGGCGTGGGTGACGATGAAGACGCGCGCATTCCAAACTTTTTTATCAACTTACTTTTTTTGTGGTGGTTTTGTTCAGCGCGAGCAAGCGGCGGTGGCTGAGACACACATACCCTTGCAAGTGCCGTGGTACGGAAATCTCTGTCTCTCGGTGCTGTTGGCTGGCTGCGTTGTCTCGCTGGGCTGCTGGCCACAGAGTGGCTCGAAGATGCGCCTCTTTGCCGTTTGGTGACGGAGTTGGCGCCTGTCGCGTCCGCGACTATTGGGAAACCACCCTGTCCCCTTCTGTTAGCCTTCCGTTCACTACCGAAACGGGAAATCAGATGCAATAGTTGGCAATCCCACGGGTGAGATCAGCCCCAACTTACGGCGGTACACCGTTCTCGTACGTCTCTCAGCTCGGTCACAACCTTGGCGACTCAGTCTCACGCCCTCAGGAGCGTCGATGGCCGCAGATAACCACAGCACACTCAGATCCTTATTTCATGCAAATTGTTTGAGCGAGGATCAAACCCCTAGTCTTCAGGGTACTGTTAAAAAAATCGTCCTTGGGACTAAGTCCGGGGAGGCTCAAGATTTGGGGTGATGAGCATTCAAGCCAGAGTGCTTCAGATTGGGATGGCTCTTGAGCTCTTCACCTCAGATTTCCAAAACACTTGACAGCGACTAGTGACCAGGGCCTACAGCAGTAGCACCTTCTCCTGAATTTTCAGGCACCAGTCTGCTGATTCAGCATCCTCCGGCCCCGGGACAACCTCAACCAAAGACATCATCACATCTGGAGCTCGTTCGCCAAAAGTCAACGCAATACGATATTATTGCGCTCTCAATTTCTACAGGCGACGGTGATACCAACAACGAGGTTAAGTTGCCATTCCGCGATCCGCCTTATGTCACGCCAGCTTCCCCGGCCTCGAATGTAGCACAATCATCGGCAATGCACTATCCTCAAGCATACATTCCACGCAAAAGAGACCCTACTAAGATTCCGTCGGAACCGCCACGTGCAAAGTGCAGCAGTACGGTGTAAAAACAGCCAGTGCCCATGCTTCGTCATGGTAACGAAGTTAGGGGGGGGAGTATAGGAATACAAGTGCCCTCTTAGGTTGCTGCAACCCCTGAGAGGAACACTGCCCTCTCTGGAGTTGGCGGTCAGTCCATCCAGTCCCCATCCACCAAAAGGAGCAAGCACCTGCTGCTCGACCATGCCACAGTTAAGCAACTCCAACGCAAACGTGGTATCCCATCCACAAATTAGAGCAGTCGTCCTGCGTCAAAAATTAGCATGATCAGTCGACCGAAGCGGAAGCGTCGGTGCCGAAGGTCATTGGCAGGTGATATAGAAGACAGTACGACTTACGCCAACCTGGGCGTTCCAGGAGGTGCTATTGATAAGAGGACAACCGTCAGCGGAAGGTTAACTCAGAGAGAGTCCAGTGGCGGAAAGATGGTTCATATGTCCTGACACTATCGTCGAGGGGGGTTTGCGACAAAAATTAACACTCACAATTGCTGCAATGTGAATCTGCCCTGGAAGATACTGACGATCGAGTCGCAATATTGGTCGGGCTGGACGAGCCAGTAGTCATCGCCTGGGATGCTGTCAACAGATGGAAAAGGAGGAGGCAATGTTTTGACAGCAACAAGAAAAAAGAGGAAGAAGGAAAGAAATGAGAGAGAAAAAAATTCTCACAGGTAGCTACAACTCCCGGCTACACGGAATCATTAGGCCGCTTGTGAGCGCCAACGCAAATATAGTAATCGGTCCAGACATTCCCGCACTGCTCTCCACCGACATCCGGGTTCCATTGGAAGCTGCCGGGAAGGGGTCAGCTGCCGTGAGAAGACAGACACAAGGCTGGGCGGTAAAGGGGGGTTTGTTTCCGACATACAACTGCTCCATGGGGAGTCGGTTCTGGTGCTTCTCAGCCACAAGCTCGCAGTAGTCGTCCTCGGTGACCTTGTAGAAGTCGCTGCAGTGTCCTACCGTTCCCGGCTGAGTCGGAGTCGGGCCCGGTAGCGGCGCCAGGGTGGTTATCGGGGGCGGTGTCGAGCCTACGCCGACGCAGACGTAGTAGTCGGTCCAGAGGTTGTCACATTCTGGACGGCAGAGTAAAGGGGGCGGAAAAGGGGATGCCCCAGTTAGTCAGATCTCAGACAACACAAAGCAGAGGGATGCTCTGGCTGCTTACCATCACCGACCTCCATGTTCCAGGATTTGCTGTTGGGTTGTGGCAGTTGGCTGGTTAGCTTTGATAGGGGCATATAACCAGAGTGAAATGTTGACTTGTCACGCAAAAACTGGGCATCTCAAGACTTACAATTAGGCCTCAGTAAAGGCATTCCCATACTTTGTCACAATAGCATCACACTAGTCACCCTCGAGGACCAGGTAGTAGTGCTTGCCTACAGAAAGTAGAGGGATGTCAGGCCCTGAGAGACTCCAAATCTGTGTGGCATACCTCCCGGGAGGAGAGCTGGGACTCACACCCTGAGACAACCCCAGGCTGTATCGGAGACGGCAACCCCGGACCATTGGCCGTGGTGGAGGTTGACGAGGTTGACAAGGTTCTAGTTCCTGTCGAGAATGTTGTGGGCGTAGTCATGGCTATGGTAGCTTTGGTCGACGAGACCGTGGACAACGAAGACGTAGTGGAGGCAGGAGAGGTGGTAGACGCAGCGGTAGAGGTTGACTGGCCACCGTCGCCGCCACCCGAGTCCGGCTCGCCCCAGATGCAATACTCCTGGCCAGGCACCACGCCGATGACGCAGTCGGGGCCGACAGACGGGTTCAGGGCGATGAACTGCTGCAGCGGGATGCCCCAGTCGGCCGCCATCCTGCCGCAGGTGTCGCCCAACGCCGCCGGCCACATGAGCTCGCACGCCGCGCGGACAGAACCGACGAGGCTCAGGACCAACACCGCCACTTTCAAACCTGGAGAGGAAATCATGACGTATCCTTTTCCAAATGGGGACACAGGTGGACGAAACTGACTGGTCCTGCTCTGGGGTCTTCTAAGGATGGGGGGATAGCTCTGGACTGAAGGGTGCTGAGCCAGTGGCTTGGCTTCTTTCCACTGGGCATCGGCGAGATTCAAGGGGGTGACATGCTGTTCATATTAAGGACCGAACAAAGTCAAGAGATATTCCCTGCGACGATGGTAAGCCCAGAGCCGAATGGCGTGGGCTACTCCGTCCGCGGCTCGCCCGGTCAGGCAAGCCGTAAGTTTGGGGAGCATCTATCTCGTAAACGGTTACCCTACTTCTTGTTTCTCATTTCCCGGTCCGGCCAGGCATCTTCATTTGGGGAACATAGAAGGAGAAGATGGCAGGATAGAGGAGCAATATTGTTCTGTGATGCGATTATTTGTTTGCACCTCGTAGCCTCGATATCATATCCTAGGCACATTGTATGTAAGAATCAACCCAGAAGGTTACCGTGCATACCAAGCCCCAGGGTGTACTCAAGCTCTCCTTCCTAGTAGGGCCATCTGATAATGTGCCGTTGGCGGTTAGCTAGTGTTTTCAAGAGGTTCTTTCAGGGGTCCTCCGGGATCCGAGGGGAGGGATAACACAGTGCGTGATGACTGAGATGACAAACCGGGGTGGTTGAAGGTTGCAGTAGACTGCAACCGGGAGGGGGGGTCTAGAAATCGTCCGTGGTTCCTGCATATTTAATAACTCGCTAGCAAAATTCGGTTCCTTCACAGAGAGTCCTTGCACCAACAAGGCTTGGCGCAGGTCGCCATCCGGGATGTGGCCCGAGCAAGGGCAAAGGGGGTACCCCGGGGGTCGATACTGCAGTGGACCGATATTGGGAGCCAACGGATTAGTGGCCTACCTTCACAGTGGCACTGGGGTGTCCACCTACTCCCCCTACTTAGATACCTACCTATGTCATGGGTAACTGGTCTCAAGTACCTCCTGGTGCAAGCAGGCAGGTGGCAACCGAACGGCATGATGGCCTGGAACCCCATGCAAAGCGCAGCAGAGTGTTACTAATACGAGAGTGATCTTTACGTTTTGTCGTAAGGGTTTAATGTTATGTTGTTCTTATTACCTGAATACTATAGCCTGTAACATCAGTAGTACCTTAGCGCCCCCCACCCCCTACCCCTTACTGAATCTTACTCCCTCAAGCACCAGCCGTTGACGTCGCCGTCGGCCCTGCGGAAGCCGTCGAAGCGGTAGCCGTGGTAGGGACGGCCGTCTCGGTAACAACGAAGGGCGCCGGCGTGCCGTACACCTTGATGAACACGGGACCCCCGCACTTCTCGGCCGGCTCCCCGGGGCAAGGAGTCGCCTCGCAGCTCGCGTCCGCCACCTTGACCGCGTTGGACGGCACGCTCCCGCCGCACCAGCAGTCCGCCCCCTTGGACACGCCGAAGAACCCCCACCTGGGGAAGCAGAAGCCGGCGCAGCTCCGGACCGAGTTGTCGGCGCTGCCCAGCCGCGACGCGCCCGGGAGGATGGGCGCCGTGGGCGGGTTCGCGTAGCAGCCCTGGTGGGCGTAGCGGTAGGTCACGGCGTCGCAAGGGGAGTAGACGGTCATGTGGGCGGCCCCGCCGCAGGACTGGGTCGCGTTCCCGGGGCAAGGGTGGGAGGCGCAGAGGGCCGGGCCGACGCGCCTGCTGTTGTTGAGCGGGAACTGCACCGCCCTGTCCCAGCGCCTCACGGGGCTGACGCAGTATGCCGTCCCGACCCTGATCTTGGCCGAGCAGGCGGCACCGGCGCCGGGGGCGAAGACGAACGTGCCATTGATGAGCGCCATGGGCGGCCGCAGCGAAGGGTTCATGTCGGCCAGGAGGCCGAGCGCGATGTTGCCATACAGGGCCGCCAGGGCATCGCAGTCATCTTCGGCCGCGGCGACGTGCCAGCGGCCGCAGTTGCGCGTCGTTCGCTCGCCAAGGGGCGCGCCCACCGGCGGGGCCACCACACTCTCGCTGTAGCCCACGCCCGGCGAGCCGCCCCACCCACCACCATCCACGCCACCGCCACCGCCACTCCCTCCTCCTCCTTCTCCTTCTTCCGGTCTCCCTTGGGTGTGCTCCCCGCCCATAGGGCTCGTGCAGACAACGGAGCCTATTACGGGCTTCGCCAAGTGCAAGTTCCCGCAGTCCGAATCGAGCCAGCCAGCGTTGTACCTCTGGAGGCTGTCTATGCCAACACCCCACTCTATGGACTCGCACGAGCCGCCCGGAGAAAGTTTGTGGATGCGGCACGGGAGCGGGAGGCAGAGGCTTGTCCCCGGCGGGATGGCGGTGCAATTGCTGATGAGCAGCTCCCTGTTGGTGTTGAGCACGCCCGCGGACGAAACGTTGTGCGCCAGGGCGATGGTGTCGCACGAGTCGCCCTGGACGGTGGTGACCTTGTTGCCGGAGACGCAGGCGTTCGGAATGTTGTTCTCCGGCGGTGCTGGCTCGGGGGCCACTTGAGGGTCAGTCGGGGCGTTGAGGCCGCATTTTTGGTTTATCAGATTTAGGGTTTTCTCGAAGTGCGAGCTGCCGCTGCCGCTACTGCTGGCGTAGGCAGAGTAGGGGCTGCTCTGCATCCTGCGCAGCTTGCCCGTATAGCAAGGGTGGCACAGCTCCGCCTGGGGCATCTGGCCCGCGTTGGCGACGGTGGTGAACAGGCGACCGGGTACCGGTCCCGAGGTCTCATGGAGGTTCAGAATCCCAACGGCGGCGGGACGGTGACTGTCCCCCACGACAAGCTCAACCGTGCGCAGTGCAGGTGGACCGAGTGCGGGCAGAGCTGTCCGGCCAACTGGGTGGCTGTGCCGCGGATGGACCCGGACGGGGGCGGCGAGGCCATGATGGACAACACCAACTGCCGCAACAACGGGCTGCACCGCATCTTCTGCTGCCCCGCGGCGCAGAGGCAGCCTAAGTGCGGCTGGTTCGACCACAACAACGGTAGGTGCGGCGCCACCTGGAGCTCCCGCTGCCCGCCATCGGGACACTTGGGGGTCGGCAACTGGGCTGAGATCGGCAGCTATTCTGGCGCCTGCAGCTCCAGTTCCGACTTCAGGTACCAGGTGGCATGCTGCTCCACCAGCGACGGTGTCGACTCCACGGGGCTGTACGGCATGTGTGATTGGAGGGGTCATGCGCCAGACTGTGCCAACAGGTTCAGCTTCAACGAGTGTGAGGGTTACGGCAGGACCAGCCTCCAGACCCTGGCCTGGTCCGGCAGCGGCGCCCACAACTGCATCGTGGGGAGCTCCTACGCCCGGATACGCAACGACAGGCCCTACTGCTGCGACCCTCCCCAGGACAACAGGAAGTGGCAGTATTGCGGCTGGATGAACCTCAAGAAGCACGACGACGGCTTCTGCGAGTCCCACTGCCCGGATGGGACGGCGCGCCTGGCCATGATTGGGGCGGACAGGCATGACCTCCGGAGCCAGGGCTGCAACTCGGGCGCCCTGACATACTGCTGTCATGGCGAGTATTGGACCGAGACCAACGATGACGAGGAGAAGCAACGGTTTGCCGCGGCTTTGCGGACAGTCAAGCAGAACCAGGGCCATTGCTCGGGAGTGACATCCTTCCTCAGGCCGAGGGAGGTCCAGTCTGAAAACTCCTCGGAAGAGCATCACGCCCTACTCAACCCGCGGCAGGACAGCGTGCTGGCTGCCTGCCGTGTCGTCTCGGACAAAATTCAATACCTTGCCTCGCTCAGGGGCCTTGGAACGAACCTGGGACAGAAACTGGGCACGGCGTGGAACGAGGAGATACGGTCCGACTTCCAGTATCTCTCGACCGAATACATCACGCAGGATAGGTTCGACGGGATCGAGAGGCAACAGCGGTCCCGCGCCGATACCGAGGCCAGGAATTTCGAGGACAACCTTGACCTGGAGAACAAGTACGCGTCGTATTCCGGGCAGGATGACATATCACCCTGTGGGACCAATGGAAAGCTCGTGGTCCAGGCTTTTGTTGATGAGGACGATGGCGGGGTGGACGAGGGTCCGAACTTCAGTTATTATTACGGGGAGGGTCCCCCGGGGGAGGAAGACGCTGTCTTTACCCTTGCCACGCGACACCACCAGAAAGATCCCAACGCGGCGAGGACCGCCGGCAACGACGCAACAGACCAAGAAGGAGGAAGTTGTTCTCGTGCTGCCGATCGCAGGATTGAACACTCCGACGACCTTGACGACGAGGACGAGGACGAGGACGAGAACAGATACTCCGCCCTTGAGGAGAGAGCCGATCAAACCGGTGAACCTCGCACCTTCTTCTCAAAGCGCATCAGCAACAAGGAAGTGAGCATGATGTCGTCAAAGTACCCCAACGGTGACCAGGGGGACCAGCTACTGCGGCTCACGCGCAATTCAAACCGGTACATGATCAAGTGGAAAGGAAGTGAAACCCGTATTCCCCTGATCATCTCCTGCGACTTGCATGAATACGAATTGAACCCGGCTGCGGACAAAGTCGACGTGAACTGGCTGTTTGTGACCCCGACAAGTTGGGTGACGGAGCACATCATGGAACTGCAGACGATCCCGCGCTTTGCCGATTTCCTGATGGACGGAAGCCTGCCGTCCGTTAAGGAGGGGGATACGGGGATCGGCTACCGGTTTCTGGGGGTCAAGACGGATCCCCAAGACCTGAAGCGGTATCTTAGCAGAGGCGATTGGAACGAGTGGATTGCCAGGTTTCACGGCAAGAGCCCACTGGACCACATGCTCAGCCTGCTGGGGTCCTCCGACCACGTGGACCCCATGGTGGTGTGCGAGAGCGACCTCAACGGCGTCAAGGCGAGGCTGTACCACTCCAACAGGCCTGTCTCCAACAACAGGTGGAGGGCGACCTGCATGCAGAAATCGTACCACTCGGCGCGGCAGGCCCTGAGCTGGCTATCGCTGAGCCTGGGCGTCTTCGACTACTACGATCATCCGGACGTCAAGGCGCGCCACATGGCCGCCTTCACTGCCGTCCGCATGGCCATCCGCGAGTGGTACGACGCCTACAGGCGCGAGAAGCGCATGACAGGCGGTGATAGGGACAACTTTGAGCTATTGTGGAAGGCATATATGATCAATCACTTTGAACGCGTCGTGCAATGGACCAACTGGTGGGTCCAGGACCGCATCACCACCATCAAGCCCATGTGGGATACAGAGTGCGACAATGCAAAGATGGCCAACAATGCCGAGAAGGAGAGGGTCGCTTGCGCCGCCTCGCGGGTGCTGACCTCGTACCAGGCCAGGCGAGTGACATTCACATACGCTATTTTTAACTAAGTGGTTGAGGCAGTCATCCAGGCCTAGATTAATATACTGCCACCTACCACCACCTTCTCCCACTGTATTAAGCCGCCTCTCTCTCTCTCTCTCTCTCTCTCTATAGTCATTTCTGCCATTCCCCCCTTCCAGAATCTGAAGTCTCCCGACCAAGACGACTGCTGTCACCGACTGCACATAGCTAGAAATTGACTTGAGTTTTCTGTGTTACCATCCCAAAAGCTGAGAGAAAAAGAAGTGGAATCAGGAAATCACCATTTGAACTGTCTCCTTCGCTGCCCTATCCCACCTGGGCACGAATACCCTCCCAATGCCCCTTCGCTCAGCCACCCTAACCCCATCCTCCTCGCGCCAGAACCCGACCCAGAGGACGTTGTAGAACTCGTACCACTCCCCGGCGAGCTCCTCAGGTGGGGGTGGGCGCTCCGAGGAACCGAACCTATCGAAACACGAACGCGCCACCGACAGCTCCCCAAACCCTGCCCCTTGATCCACCTTGGTTCTGCCCCTCGACATGGCGATGAGCTCCACGGGGGCCCGCTGACCCCCGGCCGAGGCGAACTCGGGGGGGCCCAGCTCGTCTCGGGACACGTAGAGGATGCCGGCGACGCGCCCTCCTTCGTCGCGGAGGGCGTACGTCGCCGACCACCCCGGCCGTCGCCAGCGGCCGTGGATCATCCGCGCCCAGAGGGATTCCACGTCATCGGCCTGCAACATCCCGCCCCTGTCATTCTCCTCCTTCTCCGCCTCGACCTCCTTCCGGTGCACGTAGAATGCCCGGCTGAGCTGCACGGTCCCGAACAGAAAGCGCGGGCGGGTCTGGGGCGTCACTTCCTGGTCCCCAGCAGCAGCCGGTGCTGCCACCAGCGGGGTCGGGTACCAGAACTACTTGTTCGGCAGTGTCTCGTGGGTGTAGATGATCTTGAGCTCCTTGGAGCCCTTGATCGCTTGAAGGTGGCGGGTCCACCCCGGAGGCGGCTCCCTCGTTTGGTTTCCACGAAAGGAGTCCATGAGCTCCGACCAGCGGTGATAGAACCTAACAGGCCGCCGGTCTGGGGGTGCGAGGTCGGCCCGGTCCCCCGTGGCCCAGTCCATCACAACAGAGTGTGCCTCTTGTTTACCGTAGTCAGTGGCCACGAGTGGATTTAGTGCCAACGCAACGTCGTTCTCCATGTACCAGGGGGAGGTCCATCCGGCCCAAGACCACGACGGTGGTGGCGGCCGGGCATCCTTGTTCCCAGGATCCTCTCCTCCTACCCTGAAACCCTGACGGCGGCCGCGCCACAACAGGGCGATATCGAAGGACGTTTCCGGCAGGCCATTGACGAACCCACCCTCGAATCTCCTCCCAAAAGCCTCAGCAACGCCAGCCGTGGCGTCGAGAAGCGCATGCCCGCTCCGGCCATGCTCGGAACCCACGTCAAGGGAGGAGAAGTCCCCCATAGCACTGAGGTAGGGGGCGACTCCGGGCCACCCGTTCTTGAGGGTGTACCTCCAGTGCCGGTGGTCCGCCTCGCAGTCCCCGTCCCCTTCCCCGGGCTCCCGAGGCACGAGGCTCTTGCCATAGTCCAGGTCGTCCTGGTCGGCCACATCCCACAACTGCCTCCTCGACTTGCGGCAACCATGTTTCGTGTGGCAGATGTGGGCGCAGTCCTCCGTGATGTGCACACCCACTTTGGCCTCCTTACCGCCTTCCTCCCGCTCGTTGACGGGCCACGAGTGGCAGCTCCAAGAGACCGAGTCGCCTTCGAACACGAGCAGCCTCCTCGCAAACATGACCTCGACGCCCCGCGTCCATGCCCGCTCCGGGAAGGGTTTCTTGCGATCCCTCTCGGAGGGGGAGTCGAGCCAATGGCTCATGGGCACGCGGACCAGGACGGTGGTGGCCACCCGCGCCTGCTCGGCCGACAGGGAGCTCGTGAGCCCCGGGGCGAGCCTGGCGCGGAAGACCTCCTGCCGGTGGGAGCGGGCCACCGGGTCCGGCAGCTCCCTGACGCCCTTGAGGCCGTGCTCGGCGTCCAACCCGTCGACGTCGGCGATGGTGAAGACGGCACCCGAGATGACGTAGGCGGACTTGGCCAGCTCCAGCGCCATGACCCGGCGATCGGACTCGGAGGGGTCTACGGGCAGCTGCACGACGCAGAGCAGGTCGATCCAGAGGTGCCGGATCCCCAGGAGGCGAGTCAGGTGGATGGCGTGACGCCATGTCCGAGGGAGGCGAGGGCGGTCCGACGACGAGGCAGCCTCATCGGCCCCGAACAGCGCGCCGGGTTCGCACAGCGCCGACAGGTTCTCCCTGGTCGTGCAGAAGTAGGCGGTCTCGGACCCGCGGACGTAGCTGAGCGTGGCGTATTCGCCGACGCCTTCCCCTCCCACGAGGCGACCCTCCTCGACGTCGATGAGCCAGGTCGGCCGCGGCAGCCCAGACTCGAAACCTCCCCCGCCGGGCCGCTCGAACACGGCGGCCTCGCACAGCTGCCCGTGGTTGCGCCTACAGTTATCCAGGAAGCCCCGGATCACGCCCAGGTCGATCCACTGCTCGTCCGTCACGATGCTGCCGACCCCCCAGTGGCCGTCCCCGGACACGATGTGCACCATGCGGCCGTTGATTCTGAACCAGGGCTGTCCGGGGAACTTGTCCAGGTCGACGGTGCACTTCTCCCCGGGCGTAAGCCCGCCTGCATAGAGGAGGTGACGATGGAGTGGGCAGTTCAGGCTTGTTTCGTCCTTGATGGAGGGCCGCAACCACAGGCGCTGCTTGGCGGGAGTGGCGAGGAGGCGAACGAACGCCGTGCAAAGCGAACAGCCTGCCATTGTGAATGGGGCAATTCTGGGAACACAGTGCCCTTAGATTGATACCTGGCTGCCTAGGCAGGGAGGTAGGTGGGTAGACAGGTAGGTCTCTGAGTATGGGAAGAGGCTGGAGATATGTGACTACCTACTGACTAGCGATACCCATGGGGGGATGGAATCTCATTTTACAAAGATATGTTTAGGGAAAGAAAGGTTTGGAAAGCTGTGAGGAGAGTCATCAGTGAGCCCAATAACCAGCCGTTCTCGGAGGCTGGGAGACTGGGAGATTTTGGGATTGGATACGTTCGTTCATTGTCAATTTTGTGGGTGGCAGTAACTGAGTTCGTACGATGCCATGTCGGTCTGTTCATGGGCCAGCCACCAACGACAGCTTAGCACCGCTCGGTTCCAGCAATATTCAATTGTTCATGGCTGCTTTCGGAAATCACCTGCTTCTTTGAGAACACAAATATTGGATATTACTGACCATCTGGGCGCCTAGGTAGGCATCCATGCACACCGACTCGTTCTGACAGTGCATGATCACATTTGTCACAAGAGCCTCATGAGTCTCATAAGTCTCAACAGCCTCAACAGTCTCAACAGTCTCAAGCCGTGACAGGATTTCTCTCGAGGCGGTATCGTTGCATCTATAGGTTCAGGAGAATCATTGAACACAAAAGCAATATGTCGCAGCTCGACACGCAGCCCAAAGACAACGCCCTCCTCCAGGAGGAGCCACAGATTTCGGATGTGCTCTACAAGAGGGCGTCAGAGGACAACAAAGGGCTCTCAAAGCTAGAGTGCATCCTGCTGTTCAGCCGCTGTGACCTCACGGGGAAGGTGCTTGCAGGCGGTGCTGAGTCGCTCACTGAAACTCAGCGGAATATGTTGCTCCTTCGACCGCCTCCCGATGTGATGGCTCGGAACATCAAGGAGGTAGGTATCAACCCGGATACGCTTCTATTCTCTTACCTCATGCCTCTTACCTCCACTCCCGCTCACAAAGCAAAAAAAAAAAAAAACACATCAGGTCACAGACGGCGCCATGTCCAGTCTCGCCGAGCTCATGGCAGCAGACGTGTTGACGCTATACGACCGCGTGCTCGTCTGCGCCGTCGGCGACTATTGGACAGACAACACGAGTCACCTCCTGAAAGCCATGATCGACGCGAGCCAAGCCCTGCCCCACTGCTCGTACGATGTCCTGGGCAAGAAGGTCCCACACGAATGGGCCAGGCGCATGATCTTGTCCCGGGAGGAGAGGGAGTTCAACAGCGACGTCCTCAGAGCCTGGGGATTGCACAAGGCGCCAGACGCCAAGGACGGCATCAAAAACAGCAACAAGGGGGTGCAGTCCGACCCCGTGCCCGAGGACGTCAAGGCGGCGCAGGCGGAGGAGGCGAGGGCGGCCTACGTGGCTGAGAGGGAGCGGCTCCGGCAGGAGATGAGGGCCGAGCTCGCGGCAAAGCTAGCGGCCCTCACGAACGACGAGCGCGCCCAGCTAAGGGAGCTCGTCCGGGCGGAGCAGGAGCTGAGCAAGCGCGAGGCCGACGAGGACGCTGCGGCGCGGGCCAGGGAGATGCAGGAGGAGGTCGAGGAGAAGGAGAAGTGGGATCGGCTCGACAAGGAGGAGAGGGCGAAGGAGAGGCGCCAGGAGAGGAGGGAGAAGGTAGAGAGGCTGAAGGCCAAGGAGAGGAGGCTTGGGATTAGAGGGGATGACGATGACGATGGTGATGATGACGGTGACGACGGCATGGATGATGATGATGATGATGATGATGATGATGATTATGATAGTGAGTATTCTGATGAGGGAGGAATACGCGTACCTAATGTCTAGAGAACGAGGTCCTTATCGTTCGACATGATATGAACGTTCGATGCCCGCAGCTTTGAATAAACTACCTAGAAGTAGGTACATACCTAGGGAGTCAAGACCTAGGTAGAGTTGAAGCTTGGCCGGAATCAGGTGAAACTTTAAGTTGCGGAATGCCCTCCATTCGAGGGGGTATACGAATTACATGGCAGAAACTAAACGGCGGCGATGAGGGCCTGCTGTCGGGGTTTGGGCTGGACGAGGAGACGAGAAACTTTGGCGATTGTCGCAGGAAACGGGGGTTAGAGGCATTAGTGGAAATGAAGCCGTATTCTTTGAGCCCAGTATTATTGCTATATCGGGGATAATATGCCGCGGCTAGGTTTCGGGGGCGAGCCGTGATTGGATCCACCTTTTAATTTCTGGGCAGTGACGCACATGGGTATCCGTACCCAATTCGAACCGTGCCGAGGCGCTGGTGTGCCTCGCCTTACTTGCAGGCAGCTCAGGCGACCGCAAAGATGGGCGACTTAGACAAGAAAGAAGATCGTTCGATACAGGCCTGGCAACAACACACGCAGTCGCCAGACTCGGCCGAAGCAATGCTAGAACAAGCCAGGAGGTTCTTGCGCGACGACGAGGTGCGGCGCGCGACCAGAGAAAAGAAGGTGGAGTTCTTGCAGAGCAAAGGCCTCGACGCCTCGCAGATCGAGATACTGCTCGAGGAGGAGGCCCGTAAAAACAAAGAAGCGCCGGTATGATAAAAAGAAATTCGCATCCCCTCTGCGCAATCAGCAGCACGGCTATCTCGACTGGTGTCGAAGAACAGAAACTGACCTCGCCCCTTCCACGCCTGTCATAGCCAGCAGACCCGCCAGAAGACCAAGGTGCATCCTCCGCACTCGACACTCCCACCCCGAGCCAGGGGCGGGAGCTGGAGCTGAAGCCGGAGCCAGAACCGGAACCAGAATGGCAGGAGCAGCAGCAGCAACAACAGCAAGAAGCAGAAGCAAAGACAGACCATCCCCCGATAGTGACCTACCCGGAGTTCCTCGCGCGCCCAACTCGGCCCCCGCCGCTCATGACCCCGACCGGCTTCCTCAACACGGTCTGCGCCTTCGCCGGCCTCTCCACCCTGGTCTACGGCGCGTCGCGCCACCTGCTCGAGCCAATGGTCGGCTCCCTGATGGACGCGCGCGCCGAGCTGCACGAGTCCGCGGCAGGAGGGCTGGCCCGCGTGGTGGCGAGGCTCGAGACGGCCGTCTCCGAGGTGCCCCCGACCGCATTGTCGTCCACACTCGGCAGGGCCGACGCGGACAACAACAGCAGCAACAATGACGACGACGATGACGACGGCGACAACGCGGCCAGCAGCTGCGGCGACCCGACCGAGGTCTTCCACCGCGACGTGGGCGTGCAGACGAGCTCGCCGCCCCGGAGCCCCACGCCCTCGTCGTCGTCGGCCTCGGACGGCGTGGACGCGCCGCACCACAACAACCACCAGGCCGCCGCCCCCTCGGAGCGGCAGGCCCGCCGCGTCTCCGCCCTGGCCGCCTCGCTCAGGGCCGTCGGGCTGGGCCTCGCGTCCGAGGCGGAGGGCTGCGCCGACGTGGCACGGGCCGTGCGCGCCTTCCGAGACGAGCTGGACCGGCTCTCGTACGGCGCCGTGCTCGTCGACCGGGGCGCCAACACCAACTACGGGTCGGGCATCACCGCCGGTGACGAGGCGGACGACGAGGTGAAGAGGGTCAAGGAGAGCATCAGGAGGGTGAAGGGCGTCCTGCTCAGTGCCAGGAGTTTCCCTGCGGCTACGAGGTAGTAAGTGGTAGGCTTTGCCTGCCTAGGCTTCTGGATGACTGGTGTTACGGTTCTGCTCTCTCTTCTATTGTTAGCATCCGGTATACTTTATCCATCGGATGATCCTGCTAGACTCTCATCAGATCCAGCAATAAAGTGAATGAATAAATGAATAAAAACCAAACTCCACCAAACTAGAATAATATTATTGTTAATTAATATGTATAAGTAAATGTAGACTCGGGTTACTACCCCTCACAGGAGTAACTGTGCCTTTTGTTTGCCTTCCTTTATGTATATCATACATGGCCATTATGTGACATCTCGCGCACCTTGCCCAATCCCGCTACCTGGCCTCCCAAGAAAGAAAGAAGAAGAAAAATATATATTTAAAAATACCGCTGCGGCTAAGTGAAATGTGTAGCATATCCCTCACCACCAAACCCACATAGCTCCCCCCGGCCCCGCACTCATCACCGACTGGCGCTGATAGGTGTGTAGCCCTCGTCATCGTCGACCGCCGCGTCCTCGGCAGCCTTGCCGCCGGCCCCCACCCCGGCGGACCTGGCCCCGCCCTTTGCCCCTGCCTTCGCGCAGATGACCTCCCACCCGTTGACGTGCACGTGCTCGAACCCGCGCCCCTCGGCCTCCTGCTCGGCGTACCACTCCAGCGTCGGCCTATACTCGTACCGCATCGTCCTAGCGCTGGGCCGCTTGAGCCTCGTCAGCCGCGCCTTCTCGTACAGGTGGTTCACGCACCGCGACTTGGCGTGGTCCGCCGCCGCCGGCTGCTGCTGCTGCTGCTGCTGCTGCTGCCGGGGCGCCCGCGGGGGGTGGAAGACAACCTTGGCGTCCGGGCCGTCGTCGTCGTCTTCTGCTTCTTCTTCTTTTTGTGCCCCGTGGCGGGCCTCGTCGGCCCCCTCGTCGGCTGCCTTTGCTTCGGCCGGCGGCTGCGGCCTGCCCGGAGAAAAGTCGGACACGAGCTTGTACCCCTGCCGAACGAGCTCCGGATACCGCGAGGGCAAGATGTCGAGGTCATCAAGGAAGCGGTCGAGGAAGGCCAGGCATCGATCCAGCGCCGTGGCCAGCCTCGGAGGCCCCGGGGGCCCGGGACGAACCGGAGCCGCAGACGGGATGTCGCCGATCCACACCCGGGACAGCCTCTGGGGCATCGGGTTGTGCTTGCCCTGGATCTTGGGGTCGTGCCGCTTCTCATGCTCATGCTCGCGTATGAACCTGATGGCGTGCTGCTGGGCGGGAGCAAGATCCGCCTCTGCCGGCGTCTTGGTGCGTCGCACGGCGTCCTTGATCGTGGCGTCGATGATGACGAGGTCGGCGTGAAGTGGCGATGTGGACCGATAGATAGCAACCCAAGGGTGCCTTGGCGTTTTGTGGCCGTGGGGTGCCTTGGCCGGGTCGTAGCCGTCCTCGACGGTGTAGAAGAGGGCGACGTATACACGGTACCGCATGTCGAAGGCGAAGGTGTAGTTGAACCAGGACTTGATGTCGTGCCTACCGCCCTCTAAATATCCATATTTGTACGCCTCTGAGGCGTCTTGCCACAGCACGGGGTAGGCGTAGAGCCGATACGTACCGGGCTTCCTCAAGCCAGTCTTCTGCAGGCTCCATAGATGCTTCTCAAGCGTACCGGCAGAGTCGGATTGCACAATCTCGCTATGGAACACTTGTTGGTCATACAGACTTGGCCTCCGTTCCGTCACCGCTGCATGTTGAGCCTGGGTCTGTGCTTGTGCTTCTGCCTGTGCCTCTTCCTGTGCCTGTGCCTCTGCCTCTGCCTGTTGTGCATGCTGCTGTGCCTCTGCCTCTGCCTGTTGTGCCTGCTGCTGTGCTTGCTCTTGTGCCTTCTGTTGAGCCTCTTGTCGTGCCTGTGCTGCATCCGGGTCGTTGATCGTGCCCCGTCTGAAGTTGGGTATCCTCACGACACATCGCGCCCGGCGGCTGCTGCTCGGGTTGTTGTCCCTGGGGTTGTGCCCCAGCTGCTGCCCGGCATCGTTGGGCGGCGTCCTGCTCGGGCCCGAACCAAGGACGTGGAACTTGCGGCACTGATCTGCGTGCGCAATCGACCACCAACCGAACCAGTTCACCAGGCTCTGCTCGTCGCTCGCATCGATCCCGTCATCGGCGAAGAGGAGTGGGCCGAGGCTCGACTGTTCGCCCGTCAGCGGGTCCGTGCGCGAGTTGATCTCCTGATGCACCACGTCGATGAGGAGGAACCGCCTTCGACAGTCCTCCATCGTGAGGCCCCTGAGGTTCGCATCGATCTCCCTGCTGGATATGGACCCGCCCTTTGGGTCGTCCATCAGCTGGGTCCGCTCTGTCGCCTTCTCGATGGCAAGGTCCTCCAGGAACTCCAGAATGTTGCTGGCAACCATCAACTTCCAGAGGAAGAAATGCTGCTCCTTCCGGGGATCCTTACCCGCTCCATGGTTGGACGAGTGGCGGAAGATGTGCTGGAAGAAGTGGCACGCCCGGCGTGGCTCCGAGACGAGGAAGCTGGGAGTGACCAGGACAATGTGGCTGTGCGGGAAGAGGCGGATTGGCTCGACATCAAACAGGCCGTCGCCGGTCTCCGAACTTGGACCTGACGATGGCAGCAGCGAGGGCGGGCCATGGCTCTTGTCGGGCCAGCACCAGACGAAGTGCTTCCGGCTGTTGTCCAGGAAATCAAGCAGATGAGGGATCCGCCGGAGCATCGGAACGGCTGATTCGTGGACGATAAGAATCCCTGGACTCTCGGCCGACTCTTTCATCTTGCTCAAAAACGACATCCAGCTCCCCGGAAGCTGGTTGATGTGTATCTCGCAGTCTGGATTGCAAGCCCGCAGCCAGTGGGCCGTCTGACAGATCGAGTCTCCAAGTGAGAGCGGGAACAGGAGAAAGAACGTGTCTCTCGGCCTCCGCCCCCTCGTCTCACCGGAAGGGGCCTTCACTGGCGGAGGGACCACCTTGTGATAGGTCGATATGCTCAGGTTGAACACCGCCTTCATGATCCGTGCTCGGTCAGGGGGTTCTTCCACATCTTCAAGAGGCGCCGAAGACGGGGGATTCCAGTTCAGGAAGGGCCCACAATCTGCAATCGTGGCAAACATCGCATACCTAAGGCCGGGGGTGGCTGAGCCCCCGGCCGCGGTGTCGGCGGTGTCGGCTTCCGAGGTCGCTAGATTGGCCGCCTTCCACTCCTCGCTCCTGGCCGAGTACAGCACGGTGATGTGGTTAGGGTGGACACAAAATAGGCCGGATGCCGTGGACTGCAAGTAGTCGGATACTGCAGCCAGCGAGCGCTCATCCGCGCTACCTGCAGTGCAGGTCACGGTTCCGCTGCAGAGGTTTCCCCCCTCAGATCGAATCTGGTCGATACGGTCCACGAATACGTCGGCCAAGCAGATGTGACCAAAGTGGATGGCCTCTTCGGCAAGGAATGCCGCTAACCACGGCTGGTCGCTGTCTCGCGGGACCGTACTGAAACACGCCTCCGCAAGGCAAGCAGCGGCCGTACCCACTCCCATGGTCACCTTCTTGACCACATCCCGGCTTGATGATTTTAATGCCTTGTAAGTCGTCAGCGAGAGCTTCTTGATAGGCGCCGTTTGAGTCGGGACGACAGAGCCCGAAGTAGAGGCCGAAGCCAGGGCCGAACTCTGAGTTGCTGGAGTCCCAAGGAGTCGTCGACAAGCTGGGCTTAGAATGTCATCGTCGATATCCATAGGTTCGTTGTTACTTTCCCCGTCTGCCTGGTCCAGGTCCATAGCCATTGGCTCGTCGGTCAGAGCGCCAATTCCAAAATTGACGGGAGCGTCAGCATCAGTACCATGCCATGGACCTGTGTTGTTAACTTCAGGGCTGGGGCTGTTTCCTTGGGCGAACCGAACCGATTTACGCGTTCTCTTCGAGCTCTCTGCTTTAGTATCCTCATCGTCGCCAGCTGCGGCAGCGGTTGAGTGGTCGGCGGTGGTAGCGTGATCATTTGGCTCAGATACGCGTCTCTCTGGTAGGTTTACGGCCTGCCCATTCTCCTCGCCGTCCATGCCTTCCTTCCCGTCACTTTTGCTACCTTGACGTGATCCTCTGGGACCAACGTTAGGCCCATCGCGGAGATCGTAGAACTTTTCAACGTCAGCCAGCGGTGGCGCTTCGTTCTCCCTGTCCCGGCCCCTGAGCTCTACCTGCCTTCGTATGCGGAAGCTGCTGAATAACTTCGGCTCGAGGCTGGGGTTTTGTACGGCATCCTCCAGCCTGCGCCGCTTACTCTTTACCTTTGTACCGCCAGCAAAGACGTTTACAAAGGCGTCTTGCCGTTGCTTTCTGGTCTTCTTCATCGTTGTTTTCCGCCCACCCCCTGAGCTGTCGGATTGGGCAGCCGTCGGTTGCCTTATGGGAATAGAGCCAGACGGACTCTGAGTGGTTGTCGAACGTGGATCATTACCGTTGCCTTGACTAGGGCCTGGCTTTACCTGAGCAGCTGTCGTCGGTGTGCTTAGCTTCTTGTGGGTGGAGGACTTCCGTGCGGTGCCTTGATAGCCCGTTGCGGAGGGTGCGTCCGTACGAGTTCGTGTCGATTTGTGCAAGACTCCGGATCCGGGGCCACCCGCCGTCTTCTGGTTCGTCACGGTAGTAGCACCTGCCTTGTTCGCAGTGTTCGCAGTGGCGGCATTGCTGGGCCGCCGGCTGGAGGCTGCAGTGGGATTCCTGTCCGGGATCCTCTCAGGGGGCCCTTTGGACATTGACTGGCGGCGGCCAGGGGCGCTTAGAGTCATGGTGTCTTCTCTGGTCTGGTTTTCGCCCTCTTTATTTCCCTGGGCTTCATTACTGGACTCTCCAAGCTCAGTGGCCACAGCGGGCTTTTGAGGCCTAACAGTCTTCTCGACCGTCTCTGGCTCATCGACCTCATCTGTGCCATTTGGCTCATCTGGTTCATCTTGCTGGAAGGGCGCCGGGGATTGGAGAGACTGTCGGCCAGTGCCTTCCTGGTCTGATGCCACCTCGGGGGTAGATGGCATCTGCAAGTTCAATCTCTTTCGTTTGGCTGCTCGTCTCCCCTTCCGGCTCTTCGACGCCGCCTCAAAGGCGTCAACCTCCCTTTTGAGCCTGTCGATCTCTACCTGGAAGTGAGGGCGTAGGCCACCCTCGATGTCTTTGAGGATTTGCGCCCACTCTATCCGGGTGTTGGGGTCCAGATTCTCCCACGGCTCCCACGTACATTTGTAAAACGGGTAGTTGACCCATTCGATGAGATATTGGGTCTCGCCGTTCTCGAGTGTTTGCTCGGCCCTGATACCTTCAACCTCGAATTCCTCGTCGGAGTCATGTTTAGAGGACACGGTGGAGGTAAGAGAGATATCATCGTCATTCTCATCTTCATCGACGTCGCAACCTGGCTCCAATGACTTTGAGCCATGTCCGGAAGGGGGCACATCTTGGCTGTTGCCTGTGGGCATGGTTACCACTTGAACGCCTTCTACGCGGGGACACCTCGCAAACAACTAGCGGATGGGTTTCGTTCGGTTAGGTGATGTCGAAGGCGCTACCTTCTTGCTATCAAGAGCGAGGCTAAAATGGAAGGTAGGCAGTAGGTGTGTAATATGTAGGTTGGCATGGGGGAGAGGTAGGAAACTACTAGGTACATCTCCGCATCCCATCGAAGCGCCTTGGTGCTGATCACGGTTGTGGATGTGTTGAGCAAGTGGAAGGGTGGGGCACTATCGGACTACGCTGCGACCAACTTCTGTGGATGCGATATGCATATATCCGAGCTTCTCCACGTGACTTCTATGATGTTTCCCATGATTTGACGACTACTTGCTTCGACTGTGACACTACTGGTGGTACCTTAACGGCTGGAGACTTGCCGAAAAGTGCACTGGTAACAACCCGCACACCCCTCTGTCAGAGATACCAACCTTGTCTTTGGTGCCTGCTACCTAAACCCACCGCCTCTAATTGATTGCCTGGAATTCGTGAACAACAATACAGTCACTGTCCCCCCATCGATCGGACAGTTTTGGAACTTGCAGCCGCATTCGACGCACTGGTACATCCTCCGCTTCTACTATTTGTATCAACACGCCGAGAACAAGGTAGGCTGTGCTGTCCCCAAATACCTTTTGTCTCCACGAGTTCACACAGCCCTCATTACCTCGCATTCCTCCCATCTGCCCACCTACCGCCGCCTGCTGGCGCCCACCATCCTATCCTCTAAGCCTCCTTGTACATCGGTGGTGGAGCCTAGACACCGTCAACGATTTGTTGTCCCTCAACTGCCATCACCACCAGAGCACCACCCAAGCGCATCAGCGAAACCTTTGCTTTTTAACAACGCCGCTGCGCTCTTACTTGGCAACCTAAACCTCTAACACATCATTCGAATCCAGATCTCATTTTCTCGCTTTCCCTCCTCTGACCAGCCTTCAAGCACGCGACCCTCAAGATGGCCAACGACGAGTACGATGTGAGTCTCCCGGGTGTTCCTCGACCGCTTGCTGCTCTACTGTCTCCCATCGATCGCTCCCCGTGCTGACACCTGTGACCGCAATACGCAACAGTTCCTCTTTAAAGGTGACTACAGCTCCCCTGGTGCCCCGGCCGCTGTCTCATTTCCTCGGCGACGAAGTCACCCATGTCAACGACGAATCGCCGAGGCACGACGAAGCCTCTTGTTAACCTCCTGTGGAAAATAGTTGTGTTGATCGGAGACTCGGGCGTCGGGAAGTCCAACCTGCTCAGTCGTTTCACCCGCAATGAGTTCAACATAGACTCCAAGTCGACCATCGGCGTCGAGTTTGCGACCCGCTCCATCCAGGTCGACTCGAAAACCATCAAGGCCCAGATCTGGGACACGGCAGGTCAGGAACGCTACCGCGCCATCACATCGGCTTATTACCGAGGGGCCGTCGGCGCCCTCTTGGTCTACGACATCAGCAAGCACCAGACCTACGAGAACGTGACTCGGTGGCTCAAGGAGCTTCGAGACCATGCCGATGCGAACATCGTGATAATGCTTGTCGGGAACAAGAGCGATTTGCGGCATCTGAGAGCGGTCCCCACGGAAGAGGCCAAGTCCTTCGCGAGTACGCTATCTCCCGGCCTTCCTCTATCTTCATACCGAAGATGCAGCCTTGTTCATTTCACGAAGGGCGACTGACACGCGGTGACCAGGCGAGAACCATCTGTCCTTCATCGAAACGTCAGCTCTCGACGCGAGCAACGTTGAGCTTGCTTTCCAGAACATCCTGACCGGTATGAATGGATCCTACAGCCTTTTACACCCTGCATCTAACCCTGACAGATGCCTCAAATCCCTATCCCCCCTACCCACCTGTTTACCCCTGTCATCCCTGACCGTAGCTTGCTGATATCCTACCCCTCCCGGCTCAGAGATCTACCGCATTGTATCTAGCAAGGCGCTGGATAGCGGTGACGGCCAACCGCTTCCCCAAGGAGGCACGGGCCTTGCACTCACCAACCCCGCGGACGACGGTTCGAACAAGGGGGGGAAATGCTGTTAACTTCTCCACCGGCGCTTGACTTTGATCGTACGGTAGTGATGACTAGGATGATACATGGCGGCGCATTCTGGCCGCATCTACTGGGAACCCGGAGTGGTCGTTTGTGTGTCTGCTAGTGTCTCCAAGGCAGGATGTCGATTTCTGAGGGCTCTTTATTCCTTTTGTTTTCCCTTTGTTTTATCGTCCTTTTTTTTAAACGGGTCGTCTGGGGGGTTTATCCCATGAGTTTGTCTGCTGCTTCTCTTATTCATTTTGAATGAAGTTTACATAATTCTAAGTTCTTGACGTCCACAGTTGTACTTCGACGGTCTGACGGTCGTCACCCACGTACTCGATTCCTTTCATATCAAACTTGTACTGCTGAAGGGCTTTCGAATGATCATCGTTTGCCTGGTGTACACGCGTAAAGTGTATCTGCCTTACCTGGATCGGCGGGTACAAGGTAGGTACCTACACTAGGTAGGAGGAACCCAGCCCAACGACGCGAGCGAGGCCATCATTAATGATGGAGCACCACAGGACCACGACGGTACATATTGATCGAATCTGCCTCGGCTGTAGCCCTGTCAATTAAGTTTTGACATGGGAGATCACTGCTGTATCGGACTCGTCTTTGTGAATACTTTGTAGGGGCACCGAGTATCTAAATCCCATTGTTCAATGTCCCAATGGACGAAGGGGGAGGCCAGTGGTGGGGTCCTAGACTAGCGGTCCGAACTGGGTACCCGATAAGCGAATTCCTTATCGGAATCTTGGAGGAGAGCCAAAAGAAAGAGAAAAAGGAAAGAGAAGGAAAAAAAAAACCCCGGAAAAAGGGTAAAAAAGAAAAGTAAAAGAAAAGGTGTCTAGCTGCAGGAGCAAACACTGACCATTAGTCCACGACGCAGCACAACAAAGTAATAACCAGCCTCAACATTCGGTTGTTGACCAATCCTATCCGTTAGCTGGAAGGTTCAAGCAATTCGGCATCATTCGGGTTAAATCGACCATAACCATCGTCATGGCGGCGGTCTACAAGTCCCTCTCGAAGGGTACATCCGACAAGACGGACCACTCGGGGACACCCACTCGCAAGAACAAGCAACGAGTCTTGATTTTGTCGTCAAGAGGAGTCACATACCGGTACGTGTGTTCCGTATTCCTTCCAGCTGTCCTCGTTCTTACAGTGCCCCTCTGCACAGGCATCGACACCTTCTCAATGACCTAGCCACGATGCTTCCCCACGGCCGCAAGGACGTCAAGTTCGATTCAAAGTCGAAACTCTACCAGCTCAACGAGCTGGCGGAGTTGTACAACTGCAACAATGTCTTGTTCTTCGAGGCCCGGAAAGGGCAGGACCTGTACGTGTGGATGAGCAAGGTTCCCAACGGACCAACCGTCAAGATGCACCTTCAGAACTGTAAGTTGGAGAGCCCCTGTGTCAAGCCTAGGGAGCAAGCTGAGCGTCTGGAATCCCCAGATCCCTCAAAGGCGACAGCGGCAGCGCTAACCCACAAATCTGCAGTGCACACCATGGAGGAGCTTCACTTCACAGGAAACTGTCTGAAGGGGTCACGGCCGATACTGTCGTTTGACGCGGCCTTCGACAAGGAGCCACACTACAGGGTGATCAAAGAGCTCTTCCTCCACATCTTCGGGGTCCCACAGGGCGCCAGGAAATCCAAGCCGTTCGTCGACCACGTCATGGGCTTCAGCATAGCGGACGGCAAGATCTGGGTCCGGAATTACCAGGTCAATGAGGTCGAGCAGACTAAGGCCTCAGCCGAGGCCGCAGAGGACGGCTCCAAGAAGGAGCGGGGCAAGGACACGGATATCAGCCTGCTCGAGATCGGGCCGCGGTTTGTCTGCAGCCCGATCATCATACAAGAGGGCTCCTTCGGCGGTCCGATAATATACGAGAACAAGCAGTTCGTGTCGCCGAACCAGGTGCGCGCCGACCTCAGGAGGAAGAAGGCCGGGCTGCACCAGGTTAGGGTTGATCAGCAGGTTGGGAGGCTGGCAAAGAAGGACGACCTAGGCCTGCGGACCGGTAGCAGCAAGAAGAATGGCAGGGACGAGTTAGATACCCACGAGCTCTTTGCTTGATTAATACTAAGGAGAAGCGTGTCAACGGGCTCCACCTGTTCCACACAAACATGCCAAGATCTGTGGACCTTTGATGGCCGATTTCGTGCAAGACCATTGCATTGCTGAAGGTACCTGATAGACACCAAAGAATGTATTGCTAAATAAATGCACTCCTAATTTAAGCCCGGGGTCTACGATGTGAGTGGCCTAGACCGGACTGATTTTGAGCCTGAGGATCTAGGATTGCTTACCTGAGTCTGACCCGTCGTACGTGGGCATTCGTCTGGTCAAATGTCAGGCGCGGAGTTCAGGTTGCGAGAGCCAGTGTTGTCAAAACGAATGAGTCACTGACTACATAGGTATTTACAAAAGATGAAGTGTAAATTGTTATCTTGGGAAAGAAGGAAGTGAAAGGTGTCACAACGCTCTAGCCTCCGTCCTCCCCCTACCCTGGTTTACATCGGCTCCATTTCCTGTCCGGGCAGATGAGGCAACCCTATTCCAGGCATCGTCAGCGACTTCTTATAGAACCCAGAATGAACTTGGGGAAGGATGAGGGCAGTGCTGATCGGGGGGAGGGGGAAGATCCGAGGGAAAATGAACTCACATCCGTTGGTGACCTCATTAGCCACAGTCTCAACCGTGCACTTGTTTGCCTCCCCAAACGAGTGAGTCTCCAGGCCGCGGCAGGTAGGGCCAAAACATCGGTTGTCCATGGCATGCTGAAGTGTGTCGTCCTTCCAGCCGAAGACGTAGTCGCCGTGCTGACCGAAGCCGGTGCTGATATCAGGATTAGGTGATGTCAGCAGGGGTTGGAGAAAAGTCAACTACAATCCAAGACGAGAAACTCACGTGTCACCATTGCTCAGAACAAGCGGCTGGCTCCCATCCTCGGGCCAGAGAGACTTGTCGTTGAACTCGCGTGTGTCCCAGACGATCTCATAGTGGACCTGAGGGATCTTCACAGGGTGGCTGGCGGGACACTTGGCAGTCACGACGGCAAAGCTGGCGGGGCCGGTCTCAGGGTGGGACAGGTGGTCCTTGTGGTTGGGCGAGTCGAGGTTCACGCCGTCCCAGCAGAGCGGGAAGATGACGCTGCTCCTGATGCCGCCGGGGCAAGGGGTGGTGGGGAAGCCCTCCGTGTCCCTGACGGGGTCGAAGCAGGGGCTGTAGATGTTTCCGCCGAAGTTGGGCCCGTCGTAGCATCGGAAGCAGGACTGCATGTTGCGCCCGTCCCCCGAGGAGACGCGCCTCTTGTCGTCTCCCGAGAACATCCTGAAGCCCGGCTTGAAGGCGGTGACCTGCTTCGGCCCCGGGGAGGTGTAGTAGACGGTGATGCCGCCGTTGGCGTTGCCGATCGCCTCGTTGACCATCTGCGGCACGCGCTTGTAGCTACCGTTGCGGGCGCGGAACCAGACGTTGGCCGTCCAGTAGTTGCTCAGGTCCTGGCTGAAGGTGCACGACGTGCACGAGGCCAGCTTGGAGATGTCGGTCACGGGCATCGAGGCGTTGAAGGCGTTGCCCCCGACGACTTGGTGCTGGTGCGGCGAGGGAACAAGGCCCGGATCAACGAGTCTAGTGGCCGTGACCAGTCCCAGTCAGCCCGTGGTCATTAATCGGCCAGTCTGCCAGTCCTTCATCCAGTGGGAACTACCCCTGAAGGGATTTACATGATCTGGGACGTCGGCAGGACAAGGTAACAAGGGGTGAACTAACGGGTCGATCCGATCAATGACCGCCTGTGAGCAACCAAACCGCAGCATCGCTGTGTTACCCAGGACCTGGGCAGCGGCCGTGCTGGCCAGGGGGACAAGTCCGAGGAGCCTCATTGTGGGTTTGGCTGGTGAGTCTTTGTGATCAGCAACTTGATTAGACGCCCCTGTGTTGCTTTGCGGCTTTGCAACCCTGAATGTCGACTCGACTAGATGAAATCGAAGTGGAGAGGAAGAATAAGCAAAACAATCATCCACGTTCTATACAAGCTTGTCCGATGAGTTGCACCCGCCCACACGGGCGGGCGAGCATCTCTTTTGACTTCAGAGGCTCCGGTCGAAGCCTCCGCGCTCGCATGCGGTTCAGGGATAGGAAATGATGTGAAAGGGATCAAGGACAGACAACTACCGACCCATGACGAATCAAGTTATCTAAACATAGTGGCCCAGCCAATCCCTTCTCGCTGTTTATCCACCCGAATATTGGGCAGATATTGTCAATATCTCCGCTTGCTTATTTTGCCGGGCACCCGCGACGATCGGGAAGCTCGGCATACGGTTTAGCCACTCTAGTTGGTAAATCCCATAAATACGACAGTCCGGGCATTCCCCTTCACCCCTCGTCTGGGGAGATGCCCCAAGGTGCCCCGATTGACGAGGCTCAGGCTGGACATCCAATAGCGCCAGCCGAAGCCTAGCCACTGTGATTAGGTTTTGTGTGCCAACACTCGCAGCTCCACTGCTCCGCCCCGCGGCCTAGGCAACCTATCTTTCCTGCTTCTTAGAAAGCGATACCAGAGGACATTGTCAGAGGTGTTAAGTAGTAGCTGTCGCCCGCCTGTGTCCTCTTCCTTCGGTCCTCCTCAGGGCCTCGTTAGCGCCGCTGGGGGCCCACTTGCTACAACAGTGGACCGAGTATGCTAGTTTGACAAGCAAACCCGGTCCCGGTGAAGCGATCCGACGTAGCAATTCGATCCGGGCGCAGTCCGGTGGCGGCCGGGGAATCGTGTTGGTACCTGACCATGCCGTACGACCTTGGAGGTTCACGTACGGATACACGGAGGCCGATTGTTCCTCCGGTGGTAAGACTCTCGCACGTCCTATCCCGGGGGAACACCTCATTAAGCGGTTTCATTATGTTGGATGGCAAAGCAAGTCTACCGCTTACGTAGAATCGTAGAGTCGTGTTGCAAGACAGGAGGCGCCTTGCCTGAGGGAGTCACGTGCGTTCTTCCTCAATTTCGGGAGGCAGCTGCCGTCTGTGCTCTAGGCTACAGCAGCTGCTCCACTGCCCCTGGAGTCTGGCGAGGTCCTGGCTAGGTTGTTGCCGAGGCGCTAATCCCATTTGGTGCTCCCAACTACCAGGGTGGTAGCTTTTTAATCAACATTGAGCTTCATTGTCCGTATCAACGGGCTCATTTTAATTCCACTTCACCAACCTTTCTGTCACAAGGCAAGGACACCACCTGAATAGGATCAATCGAACAAACCGACACACCCAACATGGCAGGATATAATCCTCCTGACCATGTAGCCCTTACGCGGCGACATGCGTCTTCACTGCGTATGCTCGAGAGCATCTGCACCACCGCCCCCTCTCAACTTCTGAATAACCCCAACGCCGGGGTTGAGGTTGTTTAGGTCGCGGGATATCGACGCCTCGACCATCGAGGCGAGCGTTGGACTGGCATCCTCATCGAGAAGATAGAGAGAATACCAGCTTCCCACGCCTTCGGATCAGGAAGGGAACCTTCTTCCCATTCATCGAGCGTCCCATTTCACCGGGGATTCTCAGGGTTCGTCTCTGGCCTGCAGGAGAGAGAGATAAGACACGTTCTTGGATTTTTCTGAAATCAAGAAAGTCAACAACGAGAACACAGCAGAGCTTTGACACCACAGCTCTTACACACCGCCTACCCATCAACCTAAACCATTATTCAATCGGCTTGGTAAGCCATTCGTTGCACTTCTTGTGCCCCCTGCCATTCATGTAGGCTCTCGTGGCGTCCTCATTTTTTCTGACTGGCTCCTATGCTTACGATGGATTGTAGACTTTTTTTCTTTTTTCCCCCACCTTTTCCACACCTTGCCGAGGAACCTGAATTGGTTACGTTAGTCCTCCTGGCTGTGCCTTGGTCTGGTGCGATGGCTGCTCTCGGTGCCATCCCCCTGCCGGTGCCCTCGCCGGGACTGGATCATGGTGTCGTTGAAAACCGGCTCGATACCATCAAGATGTTTCATCCCAACCCGGGCGAGATCACAGCCATGCTGACTGCCGCCGGTGCCAGCGCTCAATTCAAATCCTCATACACCGTAGAGGCGATCCCTGGCGAAATCATCATCGAGATATTCAAGAACCTCGACTTGTCCAGCGCCATCTGCTTCTCGCTGGCAAACAAGAGACTGCGGGAGATCTTTGCTCAAAATAGAGCGCGCATCGTCCTCGCGACTCTGCCTTCAGAGTTTGGTCCCGTGGACGGTCTTCTGCGAGCCGCTACTATCTTGCCAAGTGACTTGGATACCCCTTGGGGTACATGGCTCGACAAAGAGATTCGCTTCAAGGGAAAGGTGCTCTGCCAAGGCAAGCACCTCCCAGGGGACGAAGAAACGGCAGGCACTCGGCCCTTCGAAGTCAGAGACATTCAGGATGCAGAGATTGACCGAGTCCTTGGTATCTGTGGGCTTGTCAAGGGATGGGAGCGCGTCTTCCCCCGCTACCGCTGGGTCCGCGCGCCTGAATGTATCCGCGAGCTGACACCCAGCGAGAGGTACCGGCTCCGCGGTGCTCTATATCACTGGATCCGATATGATTTCTACTTCCATGGTGGACTGCCCCGACCCAATCGCTTCTTTCCGGGCGGCATTGATCCACGCTGCAACTATATTCGAGCGCTCTCCAGCGGCGGGCAGGCCGAGCTTTATGATTTGTGGACCGCTGTTGACGATGCCGTCAGACATCTCTGTCCTTCTTTGCGGGTCGTTCGCTCTGGTGTAGTAAGTCCGGCCCCGTTCCTTCCCCCGCCTGCGTTGTAAAACCCCAACACACAGACTACGCAGACCAATGGCTGACGCGTAATTTCCACAGGAGGCATCCCTTCCTGAGCAAGATGCAGCCAGAATAGCCTGGGGTGTTGACACCGTCGAGAACGACTTCATCGTATGGACCATGATGAAGCTCAGCCCGGAAAGACTTCTGTATTACCTCAGCCACAAACACGATTACAGCAAGGCCAGGCTTATTGCGGAGATACGGCAGCAGCACCCGAGATTCGATTCCGATGTAGAGAGCCTGTCCGAAGCGCTCCGCTTCGTAGATGAGGAGCGTCGCCGCGCTTGTCAGAGGGAGCGCCGGCCTGCGCCCTGCAGCGTCCATCGCCATGAGGGTGGGATCATCGACTGGTCCGGATCTGTGCAGCGCAATCGCAAGTTCATCGCTGGGGGCTTCTTGTTGAAGTGGAAGTTGGATGAAGATGAGGACGACGCTGAGCTCACTGAGATGTGTTCGGGCACCCTTGAGCATTAGGGTTCTCGCGTGCACCCTCGTGACCAAGTGCGCCAGTTTGGCTCGGCTTCGGCCTTAGGAGTAGAAACCTTCGTGATGCCTTATGCACCTGATTGATATTTGTTCTGCCAATGTGTCATCCAATTTGCCTCGGCCATGGGCCACATGGGCCACACTGGACAGGGTTGGACGTCGAACACTGAAATAGCCAATGCCCAACAGTGCTAGCCTTGACACAAAATCCTTAGACTAATACATACATTTGTGAAGCGAGTGGCTTGAATCCATTTCTTGAAGATCTCTGTCTCATTCCATCATGCCTGTGTAGGCCTTCAAGAAATTTCTCGAAAGTCTACTCAAGATAGGAGGTGGGAGGTGAGAGGTGGGAGGAATTGGTCGCATTGTAGGTTGGGTACGTACCTGCCCAGCCTTGAGTTGTGGCTGGCGTGCTGGGGTGGGCTAGTGTCACGGATTCAGCCGCCCAAACCAAACACTCAAGCTCATTGCGATTGGAAGCTCCACAACTCACATAACCTATCTCGCTCGACCTACCTCCATTACCTAACACACATCGTAGGTAGGTACTCATTGCATGGTCGAGCAAGCGAGCGGAAACAGTTGGAACAATTTTCCTCTCTCCGTCCCACACAGACAGGCACTCATTCAGCAGGGTGAACTGGCTAGAAAGAAGCTCGAGTGCTTCGACGCCGGAACGCCTGAGGCCTTGCTCGTGGTGGCGCAAGAGGAATCTGCGATTCACCCCCTCAAAACCACCAACACACAACTGATACAACCGTTTCCTCCATCCTGCGCGCGTGTGAGTACTTTAATTCTTCTCAAGCCCACCTCTACCTACCTGTTTACCTGCTTAACAGCATGACGCATCGAACACCTCGTCCTCTGAGGATGGGAGTACGTTGCGAAAATAATTTTGGTCACGAGCTAACCGAACACATAGGTGACGCCGGTCCTTGTCGTCCTTCACTGGAGAGCGCTGGATAGGCTGAGCTCATTCTAGCTGTCAAATTTCGAGGGTGTCGTCTTTAGTGAGGCGGCATCTTTGGGATGGAAGACGGGGATGCTGATGTGATCATGGGGGGCGATGCTGCTCTATCGGCAAGCATCGCGCCACCCAGTCACACGAACGGTTTCCTGGGCCTTCATGGGCTTGCCGAGGGCTTCCGGGTTAACTCCCAAGATGCTCAGAGCTTTGAAGACGAGCCTTTCGAGGATGAGTCCGGTGACGAAGGAGAGGAGGGCGAGGAGGGACTCTATGACCCCACGGACTATCCCGACCATCTCAGACGACGAGGCCTGTTACCTACCGGCTGCTGCTATGACGACCGAATGAAGCTGCACGCAAATGCCGACTTCGGTCCCACGCCTCACCACCCTGAGGACCCGTCACGCATCGAGGAGATTATGAAAACATTCAAGAGGGCCGGGCTCGTCTACAGCGGACCACCAGAGAACCTGATCGACATCGTCAGGACAAATCCGACCAAATACATGTGGCGGATCCAGGCGCGACCAGCGACAAGAGATGAGATCTGCGAGGTACACAGTTCTAGGCATTACTCTTGGGTGCAGGAGCTCTCGAAGAAGCCGACCTCTGAGCTCAGGAGGATGACCAAGATCATGGATCAGGGCAGGGAGTCGCTCTACGTCGGCAGCATGACCTACGACGCCTCCCTGATTTCTGCCGGCGGCGCCATCGAAACATGCAAAGCTGTCATAAACGGCGATGTCAAGAATGCCTTCGCCGTTATCCGACCCCCTGGCCACCACGCCGAATATGACAAAGCCATGGGATTCTGTCTGTTCAACAATGTGCCAATCGCTGCTAGGATTTGCCAAAGGGACCCCAAAGCAAACTGCCGAAAGGTCCTCATCCTGGACTGGGACGTGCACCACGGCAACGGTGTCCAGAACATTTTCTACTCGGATCCCAACGTACTATACATCTCCATCCATGTCTACATGAACGGCGAGTTCTACCCTGGGAAGCCTGACAACCCGATGGAGCCGGATGGTGGTATTGACCAGTGCGGCAAAGGCGCCGGCCTGGGCAGGAACGTCAACATCGGTTGGTCAGAGCAAGGCATGGGGGACGGCGAGTATATGGCAGCCTTCCAGAAAATCGTCATGCCGATTGCTCACGAGTTCGATCCTGACTTGGTCATCATCTCGGCCGGCTTCGACGCCGCCGCCGGCGACCAGTTGGGCGGCTGCTTCGTATCGCCCGAGTGCTACGCCCACATGACGCACATGCTCATGTCCCTCGCCAACGGCAAGGTCGCGGTCTGTCTCGAAGGCGGCTACAACCTCGAGGCAATCTCAAAGTCGGCGCTCGCGGTCGCGAGAACCCTCATGGGCGAGCCGCCGCCGCGCTTGGACCTGCCTAAGATCAACAGGGATGCCGCCCGCGTCCTTGCGCGCGTCCAGGCTTACCAGGCCCCCTATTGGGAGTGCATGAGGCCCGGGATCGTCGACGTCCAAGAAGCGCAGACGCAGGGCGCCGAGCGTCTCCACGACGTGGTCCGGGAGTCGCAGCGCCTCAGGCTGTCCGTCAAGTACGGCATGGTCCCGCTGCGGATCCAGAGGGACGTCGTGTTCAAGTCGTTTGAGAACCAGGTGCTTGTGACGCCGAGGCTTTCTTCCGCCTGCAGGATTCTTGTCATCCTCCACGACCCGTAAGTATCTGTGGCGTATACGCAGCTGGTGCAGCAGCTAGCTAATCATACTCTACTATTACAGACCTCAGCTTCTCGCCCAACCAGATCCTTTGGACAGTCACCTTGATCTCCACAATTCATGGGTTGTCGTGAGTTGATGCCACCTGATTCGCTTATTTGTCCCCCTCTTGGCTTGTACCTCTCGGCTCTCGGGCGTTCACGAGATGCTACAGGCCTAGAGGTATAGTTGCCTAGAAGATACAGGGGCTAACAAGCGACAGAATGATGGTGTGGATCAATATATCGATTGGGCGGTCAAACAGAAGTTCGGGATCATTGACATAAATGTTCCCCAGTATATCACACATCCTGAGGTATGCGATTCTTTTTGAAATGCGTCTTTTTTTATATTCTTCTTGATTCTTTCCTCACCATCTAAGGAGGTCTTCAGATTACTTATGCAAAGCGAGATATTTAGGATGCGGATTCATTCACCCCGCGGACAGACGAGAGGCGTTTGCAACAGGAGATCCAAGAGGTTGTCACTTATATCTGGGACAATTACCTGGAGTTGACCGACGACGCGGTGGAGATCTTCCTGATAGGGGTCGGAGTTGCCTACCTCGGTATCAAGGTCCTCTTGATTAACAAGGGTATGTCTCTCTCTACATCTCGAATCGCTCTATCCGTAATCGGGAGGCAAAACTAACTGACAACCTGTCGTCTCATACATATGCAGATTGCAAGGCACGCATCTCAGGAGTCATCAGCTTCGTGACGGGTAATCTTCGGCCCGTCAAGAGCGATGTGGACGAAGACCTCTCGAGCTGGTACAAAAACAACTCGAGAATTTACGTCGGCCACAACCACGCATGCTGGCAGGACGAGGAACTCACCCGCAAGGTCCACCGGAAGCGCTTCGGCGGCGTGAAGCGCAGCCCTGTAGACGGCCTCAACCGGATGATGAGGGAGCATGCGGAGGAGACGCAGCGGTGGATCATGGACAGGGTCGCGAAGGCGATGCCCGATGACAGCACGGAGGAAGAGATGGTCTCGTAGCTGATGAGGTTACCAGAGAAGGAAGGAAGGAAGGGGGTGGCAGAAATCCTAGTAGATATCGGGTCGTTTTTCGCCCCAAGGACCACAGTGAGACTCTGGGGTCACCAGTAGTTTATATATCGGTTGGGTTCGTCCAGACGTGTCAGAATATGTCAGAAGGACTATATAAGTTATCGAGGTGCTCGGAAGAGTCCTTAAGGATTGCTATTGTACATGCGAATGAAACTTCCATCAATGCTCGTCGCGAAAATGCTCACTGCCACAGATTTGGTCACCTGGGACGACTGATCACGATGCAAGCCTGTGGAGCGTGGCGTTCTTGCAGCTCGGCTCACCCATTGTGCTGGGCCTATGTAGCTGCAAGCCTCCCAAGTGCCCCCACACGTGGGTCAAACTTAGGACCCCACTGGTTAGGCACTCTCCAAAGCGGTCACTTGACGACCACGTGAACTTGGTTTCGATGATAGCGTCAACCAGGTCTTGATCAGCTCAACGGAACTGGCATTCTCTTTCAACCTACCTACCTTAACGTATTTATTTACCCTTGACTGTTGGTGCCTGAAAGAGTCAATCTATTGTAGATGTCTTGAAGCTGTGAAGCAGCGGGCGCTCGTTAACCCTCGAATCCAGTCAACATTTCTCCCCAAGATTGCAAAGGGCATCCCTCCTCTCTCCACGAAACAAGTCCTGGTCAACCCCCCCGGGCAGTTGTATTTTCTCACCCACCATCAGGAGCTCCGGAAAGGGGAGGGATTGCAGTATCAGCAGGGTCAGGTGAAGAGTTCGAGCTTGCGGATTTCCATGACATCGGATATCATCACAGCCACGAGCACGGCGCCAATCGAGAAGCTCATCGAGCCAGCAGAGAGGCCTCGAGGCTTGTAAAGAGAGAAGCCAAGCGTCGGTGGCTTGACGAGCAGGACGAGATGAAGTTCTCACACAGCATCCAATTCAATGCAGTTCCCGACTGGAGCAGCCACTACATTGCATACAGCAACCTCAAGAAGCTGTACGACTTATCTGCCTTACGCCACCTTCCCCCAATCGCTCTCGCAAGCCCTACTGACATCACCTCCCCGCTTCCTCTGGCCACAGCATCTACCAGCTCGAGAAAACAGTAACACAATCGCTCGGGGCCGATGCGGAATCAAGACCGCTCATCCAGGGGGAGGACCCCGAGACGGTCTTCTCCCGTGCGCTCGACGTCGAACTGGAGAAGATCTCATCCTTCTACAGCGTCAAGGAACAGGAGCTTGTTGACGAGGTCAACCAGCTCCTGAAGGACATCGGAGAGTCCGAGGGAGAGTCTGAAGCTGAACCCAGCGGAAGCGGATACCTTCGCGGGCCCAGGCCAGGCCAGTCTTCAGCGGCCGAGAGGTTCAACAGGTCCAATACTTTCAACGGCCAGGAACATGGCCAGGACGAACAGGAGGGACGTCGTCAGAGCGTGATGAGCCACCCGTCGACTGAGGATGGCGTGGACGAGAGCGACGTGGACGATGGATCTATCGGCGAGGCCACCGCTCTGACGTCAAAGCGCCGCTGGAGCGGCGGCCGGCGCAGGACGATGCCCAACCTAGGAGCCTCGACCGACATGACAGCCTCGACGGAGCTGACGAGATCGGCCAGGAGGATGAGCGTCACCTTCGACGACTATGCGGAGCAGGCGGCTCTCTACTCGTCTGACATCATGCTCAAGCGGAGGATCGTGGGCCTCTATGTGCAGCTGTGCGAGCTCAAGTCGTACATCCAGCTGAACAAGACGGGCTTCCGCAAGGTACTTAAGAAGTTCGACAAGATCGTCGACCGGTCGCTCAGGCCCAAGTACATGGAGTCGACGGTCGAGCCGGCCCTGCCCTTCCGCCCGGAGTCGATACGCCTGATCGAAGACAACGTGGCCAAGATGGAGCACGCCTACGCGAACCTGGTGACCAGCGGCGACGAGGACCTGGCTAGGAGGGACCTCCGCTCGCATCTTAGGGAGCACGTCGTCTGGGAGCGCAACACGGTCTGGAGGGACATGATCGGCATGGAGCGTCGCGCAGAAGCGGCGAGCATCGGCCGCACCCTCCTTGGGAGGGACATCAGCGCGGGGCTGGCCAGGCTCCAGGGCGACGACGAGGCGACGGTGCCGACCAAGGAGATCTCGACCCCCATGGGGCGCTTCACCTGTCCGACATGGTTGTTCAGCACGGGCATGTTCACCATCGTCGGAATCACGGCCGTGTTCGTGGCGCTGCTCGTCGTGCCCATCATGAAGAAGGCGGAGCAGCAGAACTGCCTGGCCGTGCTGGTCTTTGCCAGCCTCATGTGGGCGACGGAGGCCATCCCGCTCTTCGTCACCTCCCTGACCATACCGTTCCTGTGCATCATCCTGCGGGTGGTGCGGGCCGACGAGGAGCCGCACCTGCGGCTGGGCTCCAAGGAGGCCACGGTTCACGTCTTCTCGTCCATGTGGACGCCCGTCATCATGCTTCTGCTGGGCGGGTTCACGCTCGCAGCGGTGCTGTCCAAGTGCAAGATCGACAAGCGCATCGCCACCTTTGTGCTCAGCAAGGCCGGGACGCAGCCACGCACGGTGCTGATCGCCAACATGCTGGTCGCCGCCTTCGCCAGCATGCTGATCAGCAACGTGGCCGCGCCCGTGCTGTGCTTCTCCATCATCGAGCCGATGCTCCGCAACCTGCCCAACGACAGCCCCATGTCGAGGGCGCTCATCATGGGCATCGCACTCGCATCCAACATCGGCGGCATGCTGTCCCCGATCGCCTCGCCGCAGAACGTAGTAGCCATCGGCATCATGACCCCGGAGCCCACGTGGGGGGACTGGTTCTTCATCGTGATCCCCGTGGGCATCGTCTCCATCGTCCTCATCTGGATCCTGCTCCTGCTCACCTTCCAGCCGGGCAAGGGGACGACCATCGTGCCCATCAGGCCGGTCAATGAGCCCTTCACGAGCCTGCAGTGGTTCGTCTCGGTGGTGACGGTCGCCACCATCGCCCTGTGGTGTGCCAGCCACCAGCTCGAGTCCGTCTTCGGCGACATGGGCGTCATCGCCATCATCCCGCTGATTCTCTTCTTCGGCATCGGCATCCTGACAAAGGAGGACTTCAACAACTTCCCCTGGACCATCATCATCCTCGCCGCGGGAGGCCTGGCCCTGGGCAAGTCGGTCAAGTCGTCGGGTCTGCTGCACACGCTGGCCGACGACATCAGCGGCCGGGTCGAAGGCATGAGCCTGTACGGCGTACTTGTCGTCTTCTCGAGCCTCATCCTCGTCATCGCCACCTTCATCAGCCATACGGTTGCCGCCCTGATCTTCCTGCCCCTCGTCTACGATATTGGGGGCTCGATGGAGCAGCCCCATGCGAACCTCCTGGTCATGGCCGGCGTCTTGATGTGCAGCGCAGCCATGGGCCTGCCCACGAGCGGCTTCCCCAACATGAGTAAGTCCAACTTGAGCCTTGAGTCTTTCAGCCAAACCGACCGTAGTAAAGCTATTCTAACCGTTTCTGTTCTTACTCTTTCCTTTTTTTTTTCCTTCAGCCGCCATCATGAAGGAGGACGCCACTGGGCAAAGGTACCTGCAAGTCAAGCACTTCATCAGCAGAGGAGTGCCGAGCAGCATATTGACACTCGTTGTCGTGATGACCCTTGGGTATTCCCTCATGAGGGTGATTGGCATGTGATATCAGAAGGGAGTTTCGAAGGGAGCGGAGTCATTATTATACATAATATTTTGGGGGACAAATCTTTGTAGCGTAGAATAAAGACGAACTATCCGTGATCATGTATGCCATGTATATATGTAGGTACCTAGGCATCAAGAGCGTACGGCTAGCCGTTTGGGCACGAGCTGGGTTAATACAGGGGGACAGAACTATAGATGTCTGGGGTGAGCACTGACGCCTACCACCTCGCTCTACTCGTCCAGGCGGCTCAATGCGTCCTCCAATGAAGACCCCGTCAACCTCTCGTAAACCTCCAGATACCGGCTCCTGGTCTTCTCCACGACATCCGGGGGCATCTCGACGTCCGGTTTGCCCTTCTATACTCGCCAGACATTAGCAGAAGCCTCGGCTAATCACCAATGCGTAAGTGGCTCGTTTCAACGTACAAGTCTGTTTTCTGTCAACCAGTTCCTGAGAACTTGCTTGTCAACTGCGTGTGTGTCAGTGGTTTTGCCCCATGCTAGGCATTGACTGTAAGGATTGATCCCATTCTGTCGCCCTCGCGCGGGAAAACAAGGGGTGTACTTGAACAAGGGAATGTGATTTGCGGCGGCGCGTACATGAGTCCTGGTCACGTCCAACTGAGCGCAAAGAAATATGTCAGCCTTCATTCAGCCTACGGCTGCAACGAAAAAAGACGGAATCAAAAGAACAGCAAAAAGGGCAGGGCATAAAAGGGGCACGCACCTTGGTAGTCGGCCCGGCTCCAGAAGCGGGACGAGTCCGGCGTCAGGACCTCATCGACGAGGTAGACCTCGTCCGTCTCTTCGTCCAGGCCGAACTCGAACTTGGTGTCGGCGATGATGATCCCCCGCTCCTCGGCGTACTCGGCCCCGGCCCCGTAGCAGGCCAGGGCGAGCGCCTCGATGCGAGCGGCGTACCTGTCGCCCACGATGAGCCTGGCCTCATCCGGAGAGATGTTGACGTCCTTGCCGCCTAGCTCAGCCTTAGTAGAGGGCGTGTATATCGGCCGGGGCAGGCGCTGGCACTGCTCCAGCCCGGCCGGCTGCGGGAGGTTGTGGATCGTTTGCGTCTTCTTGTACTCTGACCAGGCGCTCCCCGTGACGTAGCCGCGCACTGGAACTCCCCCCGTGTGTGGGCTGTGTCAGCGTGTTACCTACCGGTCGGTGCCCCACCGGGGTACGGCGCGGTTTGATCAGGGCATCAGATGGAGGAGGGCGTGCTGCTTACCTATCGCCTCGATTGGGAAGATCTTCAGCCGACTGTGAGCGGACTCCGGAAGTCAGTAGTTTTCGCTTTCAGAGGCTTCAAACCCTCAAGCTGAGGCGAGTATCCAAAACTCGGAGACCCTACCGAACGGTCATTGAACGCCCACGGAGCATACGCAGCTCCTCAGGGGTGACTATGCCAGCCCCCCCTGAGGGAGGACCAAGATGCAGAAAGTGGTGCTTCAGACCGGGGACCTTTGATGAGAGCACATCGAACCACTTCGCCGAGAGCAGGGTTAAGATAGCCCCCTTGGAAGAGATGCCGTTCTGGTGGTGGGATAGAGTGTTAACATCCCCTGAGGAGCTAGACGATGGTTGGGGGATAGGGGTAGAGTGTCCAGAGTAATACGGCTGCCCAAACCTAGGCGACTGCGCCAGAGTAGCCTGCTCATATCTACTAACCTTCAAAATGACATCGTATGCGCTGATGCGGTCTACGGGGTGTCGCATTAGCAGATTCCCGCGAAGAAATTATGAACAACAGCTCAGGCGAGCGACAATTACACATACCAGAGGTGACGAAGAGAAGGGTTCGGTCTCCTGGGAGAGGGAAGAGATCCCTGTCGGATTCATGAGCTTCAAGGTCCAGCGTCATCCATTCTCTGCTTCTCCTCAAAAGGGGGAGGAAGGGGCCAGAGCCAAAATCTATAATATACCATACCTGACTTTACCTTGGGAAAGTCGAGGCAGAGAAGTAATAGGAATGGTGGTGAGAGCCTCGGAAGTCATGTTCTCTATTTTTGGCCCGGATTTATGTCGTCGCCTAGCCGCCGGTCAGTACACAACATATGAGTGCGACATTCAGTGGTGAGTTGAGGGTATTCAGAAGTCTTTGTATTGCAGACGTACTTGCTCGAGACTTGAGAGAGTGGGGCCACCGATGCTACCTGCTCAAATTGACGATTGAAGTGGTATCTCGACGGCAGACAGGCCTCACACACACAAAAAAGGAAGAAGACGAAGCAAAGGTTTAACTATTACAAGGTGTTTTCTTCTTGGTCCTTCATGCTCCTTCAAATCTCTATACGTCACAAAAAACCAAAAAAATCAACAATAAAAAGGCCAATTTCCCTCGTGGCTCTTGAGAGGGTCATCTGTTCCGTTTATCGGACCACCTGCAATCGCTCCATTTTAACACCTGGAGCGATGCGGTCATAGGTCCCGTCACCTAACCACTGCCGACTGGTCGCTCACCTCCAGAAGGGCTTACAGGGGTCTTACCGTGAGCTTTTTACTATGCGGTCATGCGGATTGATTGCCTCATGCCTGCATCAAACCACCAAGCCCTCGACATCGATTCGTCATGACATGAAGCTCTTGACTTCCTCGAAGAGTATACGAAACTTGTGCCTGGGACTGGCTCCTGAGCAACTGATAAATCCGATCAGGTCGAGCTTCAAACGCTAAAGCGCCAACCTCTCCTTGACTTCCTCCTCAGTAACTCGAATGCGCCGCCGCCGACCTTGACGGGCGCATTCGGAGCTTCGCGCTCCAGCTTGCAGTCGCCATGCTGTCCGCTTTCACGGCTCGACCCATCATCGAGCTCAGGCAACGGGATAAGTCAAAAATTGAAACTATAATGGCCTATGGTATTTCCTATGCTCCTGCGCTCACATGTCTCTCTGTTCCCATTCCTTGTGGCAGGCCTTGTCCATTTGATGCTGATTGATATTTTCTTTGTTTTGCGGTAGGCGATCGGATTCTCGTCGGCCTCAACACCGGAGCCCTCCGCATATACCGTCTCAGCGAGCCCTCTATGAACGGCCCCTCTGTCGCGGCAACGGCTAAGACGTCGGATACAAAGAGCGCCCCTGGTCAAAACGGTAAAGATGGGACCGACCAGCTGCCTGCCGTCCCGACAACTCCGGCGCCGAAGCCTACCGAACTTCTCCGCGAGGTGGAGAAGTTCTCGACGCGCTCGGTCGAGCAGCTGTCCATAATAAAGGGGCCCAATATGCTAGTCTCGCTCTCCAACTATGCCGTCTCGTTGCACAATCTCGAGACGTTTGAGCCCCTGGAAGCACCGATGGCCCGGACCAAGAACGCATCGTGTTTCGCGGTTACCTCCAACATTGTCAAGGACCCCTTGACGGGTATCCCCGAGTTCATCAGCCGTCTGGCCGTCGCTGTCAAGCGCCGCCTGCTGCTCTGGAGCTGGCACGAGAGCGAGCTTGATCCGGACATGGACGAGATAGTGCTGCCTGAGTCGATCCGGACTGTGACCTGGGCCAGCGCGTCCAAAATAGTGTGTGGCATGAACTCGGGTTACGTGCTGGTCGACGTTGTTAGCAAGGAGACGTCGGACATTGGCGGCGGTTCTATCGGCGGCGCGGTCGGTGCGCAAGGGAGCAGGTTTGGGGCTTACGGCACCGCCGGGATGGGGTACATGGGCTTAGGCGGGTACGTGCCCAAGCCGCTAGCAGCCAAGCTGGCCGACGGGGAGATGTTGCTGGCCAAGGATATCAATACTCTGTTCATCACGGACGAGGGCAAATCTCTCGAGAAGCGTCAGATCCCATGGCAGTCCGCGCCGGAGAGCATCGGCTATAGCTACCCGTACATCCTGGCGTTGCAGCCACCCGCCAAGGGGAGCCTTGAGGTCCGCAATCCCGACACCCTGAGCCTCCTCCAGACGATCAACCTGCCCGGCGCCGCCCAGCTGCACTTCCCGCCGCCCACGAGCAGCCTGACGCATGCCGCCAAGGGCTTTCACATCTCGAGCGATCGCTGTGTCTGGAAGATGGGCGCTACTGATTATGACAGCCAAGTGGGAGAGCTTGTCGCGTGCAAGAGATACGACGAGGCCATCAGCATACTGAACATGCTGGAGGACGCCCTTTTGAAGAACAAGACGGAGACGCTTCGCGAGGTCAAGATGCAGAAGGCGGAGCTGCTGTTCAAGCAGCGCAAGTACATGGAGTCTATGGATGTCTTCAATGAGGACGATGTCCATGCCCCACCTGAGAGGGTGCTCAAATTGTTCCCAAGGGTCATCGCTGGTGAACTGTCAGGATACCCCGCCGACGTCTCTGGGAAGGACAAGGATAAACACGACGGCTCTGAAGCCGAGGTCGAGGACGCTTACGGAAAAGCCAACGGAGCCGATAAGAGTCACAGTCACAAACCGGACGCTGGCGTCGCCACAGAGGCTGCTGGCCATTCCAGGCCAGGCGGGTTCACCAGGATGTTTCTCGGTCATAGGAAGGCCGACTCCGATACCGCCTCCATCACGTCGACCAAGAAGGCCACGGAAGGGGAGGATGATGTTAGCATCAAGGCAAAGCCGGCGGAAGATGGCGCACTCGAGGGCAAAGATCTCATGGAAGCCGTCCTGCAGCTCAACAGCTACCTCGCCGGGGCTCGGGCTCGGCTCCAACGTGTGATCGACCCCGTCACAGGCAAGCTGAAGCCAAGAACCACCAAGGACTCCTCGACCGAGGAGGCGGCGTTCAAGTCACTCCTGACCATATCCAAGGGGGACGAGTCTGAGGAACAGCTAGAGAAGGAGCTGCAGGACACTTTTAGGCTCGTGGACACCACGCTGTTCCGAGCCTTGATGTACTCGAAGCCTACATTGGCTGGCTCCCTGTTTCGGATCCCTAATTTCTGCGACCCTGAAGTGGTCAATGAGAAGCTGTTGGAGCAGAACCGCTACAACGACCTTGTTGACTTCTTCTACGGCAAGAAGTTGCACCGCCAGGCGCTGGAGTTGCTCAAGGAGTTCGGCGCCTGCGGCAAGCCCAACGAGGTGGCCGTTTCCCTCCACGGGCCGGAGAGGACGGTCATGTACCTCCAGAACCTGCCGCCCGAGATGGTCGACCTGATCCTCGAGTTCTCAGAGTGGACCCTCCGTGCGAAACCTGAGCTTGGCATGGAGGTCTTCGTGGCCGACACGGCGAACGCCGAGACCCTCCCGCGGGGCAGGGTGGTGTCCTTCCTCCACGGCATCAACGTGGAGCTAGAGGTGAGGTATCTAGAGCATATCATTATGGAGCTAAACGACATGACGTCGGACTTCCACAATCGGCTCGTCGAGCTCTTCGTCCTACACCTCAGGACCAAGCCCAGGGGGGAGGAGTGGGACCGGGTCATGGAGCGGCTGATCAGGTTCCTGAAGGGGAGTCGTCTGTACGGCCTGCAAAAGGCTTTTGGACTCATCCCACGCGATGGTAAGTGGCGCGCTCTCACGGCCCACGCACAAATGCGCAAGTTCAAGTTTTAAAATGTTTACCGTGCATGCCCTAACGCCGAGTCTGCAGACCCCTCTTTCTACGAAGCGCAAGCGATTGTTCTGAGCATTATGGGATTACACCGGCAGGCATTGGAGATATACGTCGACAAGATTAGAGACTTTGCCAAAGCAGAAGAGTGGGTACTCCATCCTACCACCGTGGGGCCGTATTTCATGAGGTGGTAATAGGGAGGGTAGGAGCTAACCATTCGCTCGTAGATACTGCAACCGCATACACAAGGAACAACACCCAGCCACCGCCTCGGCTGCAACTCCGTCCTCCCAAGGGAGGGGCGAGCAGCCAGAAGACGCTGAGGACGGATCGGAGCCGTCCATCTACCACACCCTCCTCTCGCTCTACCTGAATCCTTCCTCGCCCACGGCCTCCCCGGAGCTCGCGCCGGCCCTCGACCTCCTCTCCAAGCACGGGTCCCGCCTTCCCGCGTCGTCGACGCTCTCCCTGATACCGGACTCGCTCCCCGTCTCGCGGCTCGAGCCCTACTTCCGGGGCCGGATCCGGTCCTCCAACACCGCCGTCAACGAAGGCAGGGTCGTGGCGGGGCTGCGAACGGCAGAGGTTGTGCGGGCGCAGGCGCTCCTCCTCCTGGGCGACGGAGTTCCCGGCGGGCAGGCGGGGAGGAACCGCCGAGTGGTGGTGTGCGACGAGAGGGTCTGCAAGGTCTGCCACAAGCGGCTGGGCGGCAGGGTCGTGATCGCCGTCCTGCCCGACAACTCCGTCGTGCACTACGGCTGCCTGGGCAGGGCAGCCGGCGCCGGCCAGCTCGCTAGGGACCGGGTAGGTAGTTGGGGGCGGTCGGCTGTTTGAATGGCGGAGGGAGGTGGGAATAGGGGATGGGTGGATTGTTTCGGTTCAATTCAGCATAGCGTCGAATTTGGGGCTCTGACCGCCGCCTTCGTCGCCATCGGTCGTTTTTAGCCAGGGCATTGCCTGTTTCTGTCAAGTAATATGTACTCTATACTGTATCATGCGAAACATGATCGGCGCCGTTCCGGCATGGTGGTTCAATCAGGGTTGTATGCATAGTAAGACCTGAGCCTCGTCCATGGGATGTGGAGGACAGGGAGAAAGACAAGATAAAGGAGAAATAGCTGTCGCTATATCGCTATGCGTCCTCTTCTTCCTCCGGCAGCTCCTCGCCGTAATTCTCCTCCTCTTTCACCTCGTCAGCCGAGGCAGCTGCAGCGTCACGGGCCTTGTCCTCGTTCATCCGGGCTGTCAATTCCTTGTTCACCTGCTCCTGAACAGCGGAGACGGCCGAGCGTAGCTCACGGAGGAACTTTGTCTTGTCCTCAAGGCTGAGCTGCGACTGCTGCTGCTGCTCTTCGGAGGGATGAAGGGCGGCGGACGGGAGGACTTCCCGGACCACGAACGGCTTGCTTGTCGGACCGTGGTACGTCGCCGAGAGCGCGATCCGCGTCGCCGCGTGGGGTCCGCTGCTGGAGGAGCTTTCATCTGGTGGCTTGGTTGCAGTTGACATGGTCGGGTGGGATCGGAATTTTTCTTTCGTTTGCTGTGGGTGACGACCCCCTCAAAGCAGAGATAGCCTGTGCCAATCTTGCCAGCAGGAAAGTTCCTTCCAGAATACCTGAAGTCGGGCTAGAGCGTGGAGGATGGCGATGGAGGGGTTGCGGCGGTGCTGTTCGGCGCACATGGTGGGGTCCAGCGTAGTCCCACCAACACTCCAACACACTCACAAATCGGAACTTTATTACGGGGTGGAGGGGGGTTACCATCTACCTATTGCATATGCACCCCTGGTTGAGCGACACGAGAGATTCTCGTGTCGTCTGCCGGATAGACCGACAGAAAAGCTAACTGTTACCTACCGATAATCACTGATACACCAGATTTCCTAGGTGCTTTAGTACTAAGTAGAGCTACGAAGCTAAGGTATTTAAGGCGGTGATCTGAACGAAGCGTATTGGATCCTGGTATGCGCCTAGGTAGCTAGGAAAGCTTAGAGTGTCTCCTGAAAGTTATTTGGTTTCATACAGCCGGGTTCACTGTTATCTCCATCGCATTCCTGATACGGTTTAATGGAACCACTGAATCGAATGACATAGCTTATGGTAAAATGAAGCTCGAGGGCTGAAATACTCGCTCGGCATGCGTCGGTTCGAGTCCTTTCTGGAGCGGCTTTACGAAAGATTCAGTCAATCGTTCGAGAATCGAAAGGCAGCGTTCGTGAACCTCATGGGACTGGCGCCTGTGGGGGTCGGTGCTGTTGCACCGGTCAATCCTACCCCCATATTACAGGGGCCTCAGGGATGGATCGGGCTGAAGGGACAGTGACCAGTGACCACCGACCAGTGGGCGCTGTGCCCGGCCAACCCCCCAACCGCACTGCATGTGCCAGTTGCTCCGCAGCCGCACCGCTGGCTTGGCATGCAATTCGCAGTATGTACTCTGTGGTGTGAACTTGCGACTGCGCACCTCAGGTCTCTAGGTTTGCGCCGGTTATCCCTGAACCTACTCAACCAATGCTGAACTAGTTTGCATCATTGCAAAGCCCGCGTTGAATTATCATCGGCCATTGCAGTGACATACACTGATAAGTGACAAGTGGCGACCATCAAGCTCGATCAGTACTTGAGCCCTTTTTCACCCAGAAATAAGATAGCCTTAGAGGCGCGACCCAGGTCAAGATGTAACAGGACCCTCTTGTCCCTAAACACATCCACGACAATGCAACAGGCAAGACCCCAGCCCAGGGCACCAGGGAGCTTCTCACCATTGCTCCCGGGGAACCCACCACATGGCGCCCATGGCACGTCTGGGACACCTGGGACACCTACGACTACGAGTACAGATGCATCGCGCCCAAGACCTCCACGAAGGGTCGAATCCTCCTCAAGCGATGATTCTGCCGCAGTGCCGACGTCACTGATCAAGTCGAGAAACCACCCGGGACAACCGCCTCCCATCCAAACGCCTATTTATTCCAGCTTCGCGTCGCATGGGAACTCGAGCACAAGCAGCCTGCAGAACTTCTCTCGCCCCAGCGCCCTTTCGCCGCTTTCGCCCGCAACCGCCGCAGCCGCAGCCCTCCGTCAGGTTGCCGGGAATCAGAAGCATGATCTCCCTCGAGGCTCCTCGCCACTGACCCTCCCTCCCTCGATAAACACCAGCGTCGGCGGCAGGACGTACCACTCGCGGAAGCACTCACACACCTCCCCGGGCATGTTCGAGCCCACGCTGCCCTCAACAACTACAAACAATCTTCCACACATAGCAACAATGGCAGCGTCGCCGCAAGCTCCTCATCGTGAGCTGAGTGCCAGCCAGATCGCCGCCCAGGCGGCTGTCATGCACCATCAGCAGCAACAGCAACAACAGCAGCAGCAACAGCAATACCCGCAGTTTCAGCAGCAGCAACAACAACAACAACAACCGCAACAGCAGCACAACCGACAACGATCACAGACCGTACCCACGCATGGCACAGACGAACTGTTCCTACAAACAACCAACAAGCGGGTGAGCGGCGGGCCCCTCAGCCCGCCATTGCTTAGCCTTACCGAGGCGAGTGCTCCGAGGGAGAGCGGATTCGGGGGTTACCATAATGGACTGGTAGGGAGCCATTCATCGGCAGCTCAGGCCGCCGCCAGCATGGCCTTTCCCAGGTCCGGGCAGTCCTCGCCCGGCGGCATGTCGTCCCAGGCACAGATGGCCCAGCCTCCAGCTCCGCCGCTGCGTCCCCCTCCAACAACACTGCCCGAGAAGAAGCCAGAGAGGTCCAAGGTCAAGTTGTTCTCCCGACCGGGGAAGATAGGCACAAAAGGCGAGACCAAGGAAAAGCCGCTGCCGAGCCCCGGCAAGATCGGGGCAGCATTTTCGAACCTCCAGCGGGGCAACTTCAGCACCACCAGCCTGGACTCTTCAGCGCAGTCCTTCTACAGCCTGGGGAACTCGTCATCGGCTACTATCCGAGCAGTCGAGACCCCTACCGAGGGCAAGGAGAAGGATAAGGAGAAGAGGCACCATTTCCTGTCTAGACAGAAGCACAAGCTGAAGGACAAGGACGAGTTCCACCTGCCGCTCTCGTCTGCATGGAGCAACTCTCGGCCCACAGACCCGGCCGCCCCGAGCAGCCTGTACAACTTCAACCTTCCTCCGAGCCCAGGCCCGAACTCGACCACGTTCAAGAGCATGAGCGGCCTGGATCTGCGACACGGCGGACGGGCCCTGCGGGAGAAGAAGAAGGAGGAGCGAGTGGACGTGAGCGAGTCCAACCTCTCGCTGCCCTCGTCTGAGTGGCCCGGGCCCGGAAGCCTCGGTTCCATCACCCCCGGCCAGTCCAGCCTCTACTTGCATGAGACGGTCGACTCCGGCAAGCTGGGGCTCAATGGCCTGGGCCTGGACGACGCGTGGCCCTACCTGAGGGCGAAGCTGCTCATCGTCTTCGAGGGCGAGGACGTGCGGCCGCCGGTGGAGGACCTGAACCGCATCGTGACGATGCACATCCAGTACTGCCTCGCGAGGCGGTCACCCAACATCATCGTCGAGGACCTGCGCGACCTGCTGGGCACGGGGTTCGCCTCGCTCGACCAGGCGCTGAGGAACACGCAGGACGAGCGACTCATCCCGGCCCTGGTGGAGCTGTGGATCTTCACCTTCACCACCATCCTGCCGTACATGCAGGCCGTCTTCCTGCCACTGGACCTCGAGTTCGCCGGGGTGGGCTCCCTGATGAGCGCCGAGCAGGCCCGCGACTTCTGGGGCGGGGTCCTGTCCAAGGCCCCCGCCCCGGTCGCCCCCCCTGCCGCCGAGGGGGGGCCGGCGAGCGCCGCGGGGGGTGGTAGTGGTCCGATCAGCGTCTCCCCGGCGTCGTTGGTCCTCAACGTCCGCCGCCTCGTGCTGACGGCGTTCAGGGACAAGGTCATTCTGCCGCGCTACGAGACGCTCAAGACCATGTTCTCGCGCCTGTCGCTCGAGTTCCTCCCGCAGTCCCTGGCCAGCATGGCCCTCGCGTCGCCGCTACCCATCCCGATGCAGGACTCGGGCCTCGGCGGCCACGGCCACGGCCACGGCGGGCACGCGCACGGCCACTTCTCGACGTCGCCCTCGGGCGAGTCGGGCGGGTCCTTCTCCCTCAACAGCCTGTCGCAGCACCAGATCCCCCGCCCGAGCACGGCCATGTCCCTGGACCCTTCGATGGCGAGCTACAACAGCAACGGCTCCACCCTGCTGGGCGACGGGTCCGGGGGGAGCCGCAGCCGAGCCATCAGCAACGTTTCGTACGGCAGCGACGGCATGCCGGGCTCGCTCCTGAGGCCCTTCACCCCGAGCAGCCTGCAGATGCTGGGGTCGGCTGGCAGCGGTAGTAGCGTGACGCTGATGAACAACAGCAACAACAGCAGCATCAACAACATCAACGGGGGCGGCGGCCCCAACGGCAACGGCAACAACGCGAGCGGCAGCATGAGGGAGCAGAACGTAGAGGACAGCAAGCAGGTGACGGAGATGGTGGGACGGATGCTGCAGTGCATGAGCGTGCTCTCGAGCGTCGGGGTCGAGGCCGCGGCCGCGGACTCGGGCGACATGGACAGGCGCGTCTCGGAGCTGTGCCGGCTGCTCAAGCTCAATTGGCTGGGCCGCGGCAGGACCGGGAGGAACCGGAGGGGCATGGTCGGCGGGAGGGTCAGGAGGGCAGGCGGCGGCGGCGGCGAGGCGGCCGCCGCTGGGCCCCCGGCCTGGATGGGGAACACGGCCACTGTCAGGGAGGAGGTGAGTGTTCCTTGAGATGTTTTTCGGGGGGGGGGGGGGGGNGTCTTGTTTTTCTTCTTGTTTTTCTGCCCTGTGCGGTGTTGCTTGTGACAATGTGGCAATGCTTTGAGTGACTATGGAACTTTTGGACTTGGGATTTTCTGGAAATGGCAGCAATGGGCAGGAAAAGGAAGGGGAGTCACCCATGTTTGTTTTCTGGTGTTGTTGGTTGGCACAGTTTTCACATGGATTTTGCCCGTCTTTTTGGCCCACATATAAAACACACCAAACATCTTGAGAAACTGTTGTTTTTTCCTTTTGTTTCGCCCTTTCCTATACTGTTACGCGCGGGTGGATCAACACAGAGGACTCTTGGTGGGCGGCGTCCGGGCGATGGAGGGGGGGAGGGATGGAAACAAACAAAAACGGGCAGTCACCGAAGCATAGGCGGCTTGGTTGGCTCACTGGCGCACGAGGTTGATCTTGGTAACAGAACAATGTTTATTTATTACGAGTTTCAATACGAAAGCTATCTACCGACAGTCAAGGCCGCTTGATACAAAAGGCCGATAACACACACCCGGGCACTGGGTCAGCTCTGCTTACAGTCCACCGAGTTCTCGAGATGTCCGAGCCACGCTGGTATGTCGTAGAAGTATGATGAGAAGCTACATATTGTGTTAGCTTGGCTGTCCAGGATGAACGAAACCAAATAGCAAGACAAGGAAACACAAGTGATTCAATCAGACATCCAAGGAAGGTATTCTGCTCTCATCTGCACCCTAGATTGGCTCTGGCGGGGCATAGAGTGGAAACTGCGAATGTAGGATATGTTTCATCAGAGAATCATGGGGGATGTGTCCTGGACAGGGCAGGAGGGGAGAAGATGGAGGGCCAAAGAGACTGAAGAGTATGAATGCGAACTGACCTTCACCACGTTAGGTAGACTATTCACCTGGAAAGACAGGCAAGCACACGACCTAGCCCGAGGGGACGGTGGAGTTAGCATGAACGTTCGGAACAAGGTTAGGCAGATGGAAAACCCTGCGGCGAGACAATGCTTTTCCGGTCGTGATGGATCAGACAAGAATACTGGCAAGTAACAGGCGCCTCCCACGTGGAGAGGCAGGCCCGAAAAGACTGAACTTCCTCATGGTCGATTCAGTTGGGAAAAGAAGACATTTGCTTATGGTTGTCATCAGGTTGGTGGGGGAAAATGGAATAGGAAAGCCTCGCAGCAGGGCGGTGAAGATCATCGGGAATATGAACAGGGAAGGGGATTAACTCACCACGCGAAAGCACAAAGAGAATGTGCTGTTGAGAGAGGAAACTTCGTGAAAATGTGAGGTGAAGGGGAAGAGGAGAAGAAAAGTTTGGGTAACGGAAGAAATTTTGAGGCTCAAATATATCTTAGCCAAGCACCGAAAAAAAAGTTGCAGGTGTAATCCGATATCACACGTGACTGAGCGTCCCACAACCGAAATCGCGGCCAATCACATTGAAGCTAGTCTGTTTCTGGTAATGGATGTCTTGGACGTACGTACTTCCCTCCTCTACTGAGACGAGTTTGTCCTGCCCAGGGACAAAAGGGAAGCAGATGCGAGTCCTACAGTCTACTAGTCCACAGCAGATTGCAAGCGGTCGATCAGAGGGTAAGGGCTCCAAGGCGACATAATTATGGCGCCGTCAAGCGCCTGCACCTTTGTTGCGGGTTTTGCAGGATACCTATGCTCCCTACTCGTATGTTGACTAACTTGCTGCTCTGTAACCCTTCTTCTTCAAAACATGGCCGGAAAACGCAGGGACACAAAGTCTAGGTGGAATTTTGCCATTCCCAAGAACATCTCTGGGATTAACATGCAGGACTGAAAGGGGTATCTTTTTGTTGATCAGTATTTCCCAATGACCGGAAGCTCACGAGCAAGACTCGCCTACCTCCCTACCTCCCTACCTCCCTACCTCCCTACTTCCCTACCTCCCTACCTACCAACCTACTGCCTACTTAGCCCCCCTGCCCGCCAAGGCCGAAGACCTCGCCAGCTGCGCGTTGCGCGCCTGGTCCCGCGCCTGGTCCCACGCCCGGCCGGAGGCTCCTCCTTCCCTCCCCGAGGACCTCTTCTTCCCCTCCTGGAGGCCGCGCGCCTTCTCGCGCGGGTCGATGACGATGAGCTCCTCCTCCGCCTTCTTGCGGTAGCTGAGGTCCTTGCCCAGCCTGTCCGCGGCGAAGCTGAGCGCGTGCGACATCCACCCTTCGTCGTCGCTCTCGTCCTTAGCCTCCTCGGCCTTGTCCCAGGCCTGGCAGCTCTGGCAATTGACAATGAAGTGCAGGTCGCAGACCTCGCCCTCGTCGGCGGCAGGGGCAGGGGCGAGGGTCTGTTGTTTGGTGTTGCTGCCGACGGCCTCCCCTTCGCCTTCTCCGCTTCCGCTCTGCCCGGCGCGGTGGGAGGCGGGGCTCTTGGATGGTGACTGCTCGGCGGGGACGTCTTTGAGCTTCGATTGAAATGCCTTGAGGAGGTCGAGGGTCTTCTGCTCCTCACTGGTACTCATGTTGGCCCCCGGTCTCCTCTTCTTGCCGCGCGTTGACGTTTCAGGAATCATCTGCTCCAGTACAGACTTCTTTTCCTCTTTGACTAGTTCTAAATGCATGTTTCGCTTCATAGAAGCTTTCAGGGCCGCGATTTCGTCGTTGGCCTTCTCCAAAGCGGTCTTCTTCTTCGCTGTCTCTGGTTCTGGTGATGATTCAATCTTCTGCCTCTGTGTGATTGACTGTACTCTCTCGGCAGCAGGCTGAGATTGTCTCAGCCCTGGAGGTGCTGGACGTCTCCGTGAGTCGTGTGTCTCGTCGTTATCTGACTCTTCCCTCGTCTTCGCTTCCCTTGCCAGGGATGACTTCCTTGCCGGTGTGGGTTCAGCCTTCCTTGACGGTTTCGGAGCTTTGCGCTCGGGTCTTGAATCTTCCCCATCGACATCCATAACGATTCTTGCATCAAACTTGGGCTTCTTTAACAACGGGAGCTCCTCCCCGCCTCCTTCATCGTCACCAAAGCTGAGTAGCTGCTTTCCTCCTTTCCTCTTCTTCGGCTTCTTCGTAGCAACAGGTGCTGACTCAGTTCGGCGAGCCACCCTCTCTCGCTTCTTCATGTCAGTGAAGGGGTTGACCAGGATCTCAACCCGGTGGAGCTTGAGCGTGTATTTGGGGCGCTCTCCACTCTCGTCCAGCTCCGCCTCCCCCATCTTCGCGAGGTTATATATCGTGTCGCCTGCGATCCGCCCAAACATGGCGTTCTTGCCGTTGAGCTCATCGGCCTTGGCGAGTGTGAAGAAGAACTGGCTTCCGTTGCTGTCAGGGGTGCCTTCGTTCGCCATCGCCAGGAGGCCCCGGCGGTTGAGCTTGAGCCGCGAATGGAACTCATCCTTGAAGTTGATACCCATCGGTCCAGCGTTTTTCCCCTTCCGCTGGTCCATCGGCCAGGGATCCAAGTCGCCTGCGAAGGCACCGCCATCATAGATTGATTCACCTCCATTGCCAGTTCCCGTCGGATCGCCGCCCTGCAGAATGAAGCCGGGGACCAGCCTGTGGAATATTGTGTTGTCGTAGTATCCATCCAGGCAGTGTTGGAGGAAATTTCTCGACGTGAGTGGTGTCTGCTTCGTGAACAACTCGACGGAGAGCTCGCCGTGGTTTGTGTGCATAATGACCGAGCCAGTTGGCTGCGGCTCCGTGTTGTAGATTGCCGACATGTTCCTCGACAGATGGAGTACCTAGGTAAGAAAGCTACTCTCATCCTCAACTCATGCCATCGACAACGCACGCCGGCAAAAGAGTACGCGATCACCTGGTTTGATGACCTTTTTTTTTGGGTTCCCGTGGGACTGACCTGGGCGTCCATGGGAAGTTGAGTTCAAGGTGGGGCATCCGCATGATGTTACGTCATGTGATTGGTTCAAGCCCCCCACCAGCTGTTGAGCTACAGCAGTTCTGGCGGCAGTGGCAGCGGGCCAAGCTCGGGAGCATCATCAACTATCTTGGGTGGACGACACCGACACCGACGAAACTCCCGCTTGATCCTCAACCCGTCCAGTCACCCCTAGCTCGAGCGCCGCCAGCCCCTTTGCTTCCGAGACTATCCTCATCTTTCATTGAGGCAGTTGGCAACACCTAACTAGCTTCCCCTTGCATTCTCTAACCCACGATGGCGGACCCTCGAGAGTCGTCATCGTACTCGGTCCTACCTAGGATTAAGTACAACACAGTTGGCGGTGTTAATGGTCCTCTGGTTATCCTTGACAATGTAGGAATCGCAGCATGCACTTTATGAATCGCACCGCTCTGACGGTCTTGCCAGGTCAAAAACCCCAGTTACAACGAGATTGTGTCTTTGACGCTTCCCGATGGAACAATAAGGTCGGGGCAGGTCCTTGAAGCTCGAGGTTGGTCCCATCCTGCTTCTCCGCAGCGGTCATCGAGAACTCGATACTGATAAACGACATACCTAGGGAACCGAGCTATCGTTCAGGTATTCTAACGCAATTTCCACCATCTCCGACATACAATTGACCGCTCGGCAGGTTTTCGAAGGGACTTCCGGCATCGATGTCAAGAAGGTACGAACGGCCCCCCCCAATACGCAGCATCGAGCGGGATTAACATGTCCACAGACGAAAGTGGAATTCACGGGCGAGAGCCTGAAGCTTGGAGTGTCCGAGGACATGCTGGGACGTATCTTTGATGGTTCTGGCCGGCCTATCGACAAAGGCCCCAAGGTCCTGGCGGAAGACTTCTTGGACATCAATGGCAGCCCTATCAACCCATATTGCAGGGTAGGTTGTCCCCTTCACATACATCCCCACCCCCCTTGTGTGGGTGTTTGATCCCTGACTGGGCCTTTATTTCTCCCCTCCGTAGGTATACCCCGAGGAGATGATCTCGACGGGTATCTCCGCCATCGACACGATGAACTCGATCGCCCGTGGACAGAAGATCCCCATCTTCTCGGCGGCCGGTCTGCCGCACAACGAAATCGCCGCTCAGATCTGTCGGCAGGCTGGTCTGGTCCAACGGCAAGGAGTGACGAACAAGGGCGTGCACGACGGCCACGAGGAGAACTTCTCCATCGTTTTCGCCGCCATGGGTGTCAACCTGGAGACTGCCCGTTTCTTCACTCGCGACTTTGAGGAGAATGGCAGCTTGGAGCGCGTGACTCTGTTCCTGAATCTTGCCAACGACCCGACGTGAGTTACAGCCAGGAGGATGCTTTCTCTGCCCGTAAACTTGATGCCTCTCGGCGGGCTCGCGGAACGCCACCGGACTAAACTAATGTGACTTGACAGGATCGAACGTATCATCACCCCCCGTCTGGCTCTCACAACCGCCGAATACTACGCCTACCAGCTGGAGAAGCATGTGCTGGTCATTCTGACCGACATCTCGGCCTACTGCGATGCCCTCCGTGAGGTCTCTGCCGCCCGAGAGGAGGTGCCTGGTCGTCGTGGTTTCCCCGGATACATGTACACGGACCTGTCGACCATTTACGAGCGCGCTGGCCGGGTGCAAGGGCGCAATGGGTCGATCACTCAGATCCCCATCCTGACGATGCCAAACGACGACATCACGCACCCGATCCCAGACCTGACGGGCTATATCACGGAGGGGCAGATCTTTGTCGACCGCAGCCTCTACAACCGGGGCATCAACCCGCCCATCAACGTGCTCCCCTCGCTCTCGCGGCTGATGAAGTCGGCCATCGGGGAGGGCATGACGCGCAAGGACCACGGCGACGTGTCGAACCAGCTGTACGCCAAGTACGCCATCGGGCGCGACGCGGCGGCCATGAAGGCGGTCGTGGGCGAGGAGGCGCTCTCGCCGGAGGACAAGCTCTCGCTCGAGTTCCTGGACAAGTTCGAGAGGACCTTCATCAGCCAGGGCCCTTACGAGTCCCGCACCATCTTCGAGTCGCTCGACCTGGCCTGGTCGCTGCTCCGCATCTACAGGAAGGACATGCTCAACCGCATCCCGGCCAAGATCATCAACGAGTACTACCAGCGGACGGCGGACCGCAAGGGCAAGAGCAAGGCGCCGGCACAGCAGCAAGCGTCGTCGTCGTCGCAACAGCATGGTGAGGATCAGCTCATAGATGTGTGAAGCAGGTTTGGTTGATTGGGGGCTCCGGATAGGGGGTTGTGGAGCTTGAGTAAGGGGTTTGAGTGGATGCGGCCTAGGAACAGACGGGTGGGTGAGTGAGTGAATAGAGAGCCTTTGTGTTCGGTTTCACCTCTGCACGACTACCTAGTGGCCTAGCTGGCCTGCATACATGGCTTCGAATGGTGTTTCTTCTCTCTTGCTGCATCTCCTTGCGTATATGTATTGGTATTTTCAGCATTGGACTGCCTTACCAGAACCAACTAGTATGAGGATAACTAGCTGGCCGAATTTGCGTGAGCTGCGAACCTAACTCAACCTAACAGGCACAAGACACCCACTTCAAGGTAGGCCACTTCGGTGCCACCATTGTCTCTGTCAGTCTAATAGCAAGTCAGCGACTCAAACTTGCCGTGCCCCTGGAACTGAAGCTTCCGACTTGGAGAAACATGCGGAGTAAGCTCAACCCCGCAATTTCGCCGCCGGCACCTAACTGCGGAAGAGACGCAGACGGACGCAGAAACCTATTTGCCAAGAACAAAACGGGCACGGGAGCACTGCCGCGCCAATGAGAATGGCGCTGTTAGAATCCTTTTGCCGTCCAGGTCTTTTCCAATTCCACCCATACGACGTCATTTAAGCTGTAACGGCGCGAAGGTGTTTTATTTCCCCGAGTTTGCGAGCATGTTTGGCGGTCCTAACGATGCTAGTCTAGACGCTTGAATCGGCTCGGAAGGGAAGACCTGCAAGAGTCGAGACATACCTACCTACTGGCTACCAAGGTAGGTAGGTACGCTAGGTGATCCGTACCTGTCCAAGTGGTCACACTTCCGCACGAATAGCCCGGGGGTCGAGGTTGAACCAGACCCTGCGGCATGCTCACAGACACTGTCCCGTCCTACGGAGGCTGCACATACGTACTCGACGCCTGTCAGACGGTAATGACGACCAGTTTCCCCTCTTCCTTCGTCCTTCCAGCTGTCTTATGTTCATGTTTTCATGCCTCGCTTATAAGTTATAACCCCCCAGATTTGGGAGATCTGAACTGCCAAAGAAACCAGGATGGCTCGGGGAAGTCGGGGCTGCCTCACGGAAGGTGGGTGAGTGAGTGAGGTGAGTAGGCAAGCTTTGCTTGCATGGTCAGGCGATCGGCAGCACGATCCAAGGTTACCATTCAGTCACGAGAACGACCAAAGCGCGGTCCGGTGTGAGCTGGGGGGCTCTAGGAGCTTCCTCTTTTGAATTTCCCCTTCCCTCCTGCTCCCCCTCATACCCACCACCACCCAGATCCTCGGTGCATTTGCGGTGTGCCTGTCCTTGGCTCCTTGCTGTCAGTCGTCCGTATGCAAATTGCAACCCGCCCGTGCAGCCTGAACTCGCATCGCCCGCGTTGTTTAGCTGCAGGTTGCATTTGCCTGTCACCATAGCCCTTCTGTCAGGTCCTGTCTCCCAGGACTCCCAGGAGAAGGGGTGTTGCCCGAGTGTGGAGTAATGACGGGGTTGGTCTGGGGTTACTTAGACCCGAAGGACGGATAAGAATATGGACGGCCCCCCTGATCTGTCTATTTCGATCTCCAATATTTTCTCCTCTTCCACAGCTTCATATCCGCTCGCTTGTTTGTATGTGTGGAGAGTTCTTCCGCTTGGTGGAAGGATGTATGCAAGAGCGAGTGGTGCCTTCATATAAGAACCCGTTCGCCCTTCTCGCTCCCGTTACACGTCCGCCCTCTTCTATGACGAAGCTGCCATACGTAAGGTAGGCTCAATTAGCTTTACCAGATTGTCCTCTTACTCGGTCACCGCTAGGAACCCCCTCCACACGGCTTCTTCGACCATAGTCCAGACCGAACAACGCAAAGGCAAGATGCGGAAGAGTGTCCTCATTGCTCTAGGAGCACAGCTGCTCCCGGTCTGCCTCGCCCAATCCGGGGGCGGCTCCAACACCAGCCAGCCGGGCCCAGATGCGGATGGCAAGTACTGGATCTACGGGGAAGGGATCTCGGCCGCCTTCGTGCCATATGGGGCCTCGATCGCGAACCTCATGATCGCGGACAGGAACGGTGTGCAGAGGGACCTCGTGACTGGGTTTGACAATGCGACCTTCTTCACCGAGGACAAGAAGCACGACCACTTTGGCGGGGTGCCGGGCCGGTACGCGAACCGGATCAGGAACAGCACGTTCGAGATCGACGGGGAGAGCTACCACATCGTCCCCAACGAGCACAAGACAGCCGAGCACTCGGAGGGCCTGAACACGCTCCACGGCGGGTCCAACGGGTGGGACTACCGCAACTTCACCGTCGTGTCGTACACCAACGACAGCATCACCTTCAGCCTGGTCGACCCGGACGGGGAGCAGGGATTCCCCGGGGAGGTGGTCTCGTACGTGACGTACACGCTGGGCAACATGACGTGGGACTTCAAGATCGTGGCGATCGCGACGACCAAGAAGACGCCCATCATGCTGACGAGCCACACGTACTGGAACCTGGACGGGTTCGCCAACGACGAGACTAACACTGTCTTCAACCACACCCTCTACATGCCCCACTCCGGGCAGAGGGTGGACGTGGACAACATCCTGATCCCGACGGGCGACATCCTGGCCAACCAGCGGTGGTCCGTCAACGACTTCTGGAGCGCGCCCAAGCAGATCGGGGCCAACTTCACGGGCGTGGGAGCGTCCTCCCCGTTGCTGGGCAACTGTGGCTTCAACTGCACCGGCTACGACAACTGCTGGCTCGTCAACCGGGCCCCCTCGGGCCCTTACGACTGGCGGGCCTCGGGCCCCGTGGCAACGCTCTCGTCGGCCTGGTCGGGGATCCGGCTCGACATCCTGTCGGACCAGGACGCGTTCCAGATGTACTCGTGCGGCGGGCAGGACGGGACCATGCCGCTCAAGCGGACGCAGGGGAGCGACGCTTTCCCGCACACCATACCGCAGTACGGTTGCGTCGTCCTCGAGGTGCAGGACTACATCGACGGCATCAACCAGCCTGGCTGGGGCAGGGGGAAGAAGCAGGTTTTCGGGCCGGGCGGGGACCCGTACGTGCTGCAGGCTAGCTATCGGTTTAGTGTTGACAGATGAGGGGCCGGGGTTTTGGCTTGAGATGACGCGGAGGGGGTGGGAGGGGGTGGGAGGGTATTTGGAGAATGAACGGGACTTGTGCCGTCTTTTGGCCTGTCTTGGAAATAAATAAAAGAAAAACACGATGGTGATGATAACAGTAATAATGATGCAACCCCGGTTGACAAACTCCGAAGTTTCTCGTTGTTAACCCCATGTGAGTTCAGGTTAGATGATGGCCTTTCGTAAATCGACCTCACGAATTTCACCCCCTCAAATTTGCAAAAAATACCATCTTTCGACGATAAGTTAGTTAGGCGTATTTTTATTAGGCTTAGCGCTTAGGCGGGCACTCAAGAGGGCATTTAAGAGGGCACTTGAGATGACACTTAGGAGGGTATTTGGGAGGGCACTTGGGAGGGCACTTGGGAGGGCACTTCGGAGGGCAGCACGAGAGGGTACTTATTTAGATAATTGTTTAAACGCAAGGCCTAATCGGGAATATACGTGACTTATCGCCGAGAGGTGGTGATCTTTTGCAATTTGAGAGGGTGAGATTCGTGAGGTTGTTTGTAAATGCAACGATCTGTACCTCCGTATGGTGTTTGTTGTCGCTATTGCTCATTTTTGCTTTCTGAGAAAATTGGTTTTGCGTTGAACGATTGTTCCTCTCACAATCATCTCATTTCTGAAATGCTGATCCGGCCCAACCATAGCAGAGGTTCATTTCTAAAGCGATATAGAATCTCGAAATCATCTGGCCTCCACCCCCCCTCTTCTTCTTCGTCCCCTTCTGCTCTGAGCCTTCGATCGCATGTTACTGCATGTGATTGATTGTCTCATTGAGCTTCAGGCACCCGCAACTTCCATGAGAGCTGAAATAGACCAAGGCTGTTCCTAGGCACTCTCTCGCAACCATCCACTCCAAACCAAAGCAAAAATAGAGAGTCCCTTACTCGCAGACCATCCGGCGTAACAGAAAAGGGAAGAAAAAGGGATGGCCTCATCTACGGCAACGCTACACCCCCGGCAAAACACCTCCGCCGCCACATCGCCGGTGCGCAACCCGCTACCGACCCTCCTCCACACGCCGACCGGCCTGGCGCTGCTCGAGCTGCAGGGCATCATCAACGCCGGCGACCAGGGGGTGGGGGACGCGCTGCAGGTCGGCCGGCTCGACTTCCCGGAGCACGGGGGAGCCGAGGGGGCGAGGGAAGGGCCATGGATGAAGAGGGTCTACCTGTACGTGGGCGCCAACCAGCGGCTGACGGGGGAGGTGAGGAGGCTGCCGAGGCCCGTCGCCGTCATCCGGAGGAGAGCTGCTGCGGCGGGGGCGGCGGGCGGGGAGGTTGAGGAGGAGGACGACGACGCGCTCGAGGTCGTGGAGATCGTGAGGTACAAGCTCGTCTTCTCGCAGCGGCCCGAGCCTGTTGGGACGGCGGGGGCAGTGGGTGGGTGAGGAAGAAAAGGGGGGACGGGGGAGGCGATGCACACTTTGGCTGTGTTGTTCCATTGCTTTTTCGTTTGTTCATGGCGAAACCAGCATATTACATCCTCATTATAAAGAGGTATTGAAAATCATGCTATGTTTGTCACATGCACTACTATGACGGCCTGAGGGTAATCAGTACTTGGGCTCCTTTTAAGAAGGACAGCTCGTGCTCTGTTTGCCTTCCCCCTCCCCCCCCTCCCCAGCCACCTCCCCATGTGATCTATCTGCTCATACGGCTTCCACAACCGGAGGCTTCGTCCTCCCAAGCCCTTCCCTCCCATAATAATCCATCGGATACGGCCCGCTCCCCCAGTCCTCCCTCTCCCCGAGCGCGACGAGCGCCTCGTATGCCGTCAGCAGCGGCCTGGGGAAGGCGTGGCCCCAGTCGATGCTCAGCCTCGGGCATGCGACCTGGACCCAGCACTCGACGTCGGCCATGGCGGCGAGCCTGCCGGGGAAGATCTCGCTCATGCAGACGGTGACGGCGGAGGGCAGGCCTGCCAGGGAGAGGGCGCGCTCGACCAGCCCCAGTGCGTGCGGGTTCCCCTGCCGACCGAGCGAGCCCAGGATGAGCCCCCACTTGCGGGCCCGCCGGGCCTCCCGGATCGCCCGCCGCCGCTGGTTCTGCATCTCCCCGTGGCCGTACTCCTCCCGCGTCAGCCGGCGGGAGTAAGGATCGTAGCGGTAGGCAGGGATGTCCGGGTTGTGGATCATGATGCTCTCGAGGTGGAAGCGGCCGTCGCCCAGGTAGAGGATCAGGTCGACAGGGGCCGGCGGCGGCGGCGGCGGCCTGTTGTGCCCCCCCGAAGCGGGTGAAGGGGCCGGCGGCCGCGACAGGTCGGGCGACGTGCAGCCCAGGATCTCGCCCCTCGACAGGGGCGCTATCTGGGGCACGATGACCCCGAAGCCGGCCCGCTCCAGGGCGGAGCGCACGCCGTGGATGGTGGCGTTGAACTGGATGGTCCCGACCAGCGCCATGGTCTTGCCGGCGGGGAAGCTTCGCTCCAGGCTGGCGAGCAGGTGCGAGGTGTCGATACTGATGTCAACGAAGACATACAGCGTCTTGATCTTGGTCACGTCCACAGGGATGAGGCAGCTGTGGGCGTAGTGCACCAGCAGGTCGCAGCCCAGCGCCCGGGCCGTGTAGTCGTCGATGCAGCAGGCGCCGTAGGTCACGTCGCCCATGATCAGCGTCTCCGTCCCCGGGCAGAACTGCGTGATGATGTCCGAGATGGTCGTCGCGAACAGGAGGAGGCCCTCGGGCATCTGGAGCGCCACCCGCTTCGCCCCCAGCGTCCGCACCCGGTGTATCGTCTTGTGGATCTCGAATGAGTAGTTGGCCGGGAGCAGGGATATTGCCGCCTTGAGCTCCGGGTCGTTGAGGAGCTCCGGCGGCACTTGGTTCAAGAGCCTGGGTGGCCGTCTTGGTTGGGCCACTGTAAGACAGAAAGTAGCCCCTTGTTCGTATCAGGCAATCAGCAGTCAGCGGTTGTTCATTTGGAAGGTTCATTGTTTGCTCTATTTCTATTTATTTTTTCTTGCCTTGGATAGCCCCATTCTGTTCGACATTTTCATTTTCGGCGCTCCCGCTGGCATTTTTAACGGAGGCTTGAGCGGCTGTTCTCCTGCCCACGAATCTTTTCTTGGGTTGTTTGCGGGCGGGCTCTGTGGTAATGGATGCCTGATGAGTCTGTTCAATGTCCGCTGCAATCCCAATATCTACTTGGGCGCGGTCGTCCTCCATGATAGGGTTCTTGATATTGGTGGCGGAGAAAATTCAAGATATAACCTTCAATTTGGGCCGGGAGGCCTGACTAAGATGTGATCTTCGAAGGGCCTGGGTGGAAGTGAGAGTCGGGAGTGTTCACAGAGTATTCAGTAGAGATCCTGAGGGCAAAAAAGTGAGAATGGGGCTCGAGACTCTAAGTCTCTTAGCAATTTGCCACCATTTATTTCAATGCAGTTACCTACAAGTCCAATTACTTCCGTCAGAGACAAATGAAACGTTTGGCAAACCTACTCTACAACCCGGAAAGTGATACCACCGTGCTTGAAAATATGCATAAGAGAGAGCTGCAAGAATCCTCCAGTGTCTGAAGTCCGCTGCTGGTAGAAGACATCGCCAGTCAACTAAGAGGCGCACCGCAGGCAGGTGACATTATGACATAAGCAGGATATCTTGTTCTAGGTTTAGTGTGGAACCCCACTCAATTTCGCTTGCCTCTGCGCACGGGCCAAATTTCAATGCCCTACCGCGAGCCCACACAAACCAATTTTCGCGGGACGAAGTCAAGCCAAAGAGAAACTTGGGACTTTTCTGTGGACGACTGACGACTGACGACCGAACGCCCAGCGAAGGACGGAGAACTTCACCACCGACGACAACAAATCCGCCGGTCACCTATTAGATCTTTGCGAAGATGAAGTTGAACATTAGCAACCCCAGCAGCGGGGCCCAGAAGCTCATCGATGTTGAGGATGATCGCAAGTTGAGGATCTTCATGGAGAAGCGCGTACGTTCATGTTCGATCTGTTTCCGACTACTCACCCACTCAACGACCAGTCGCAGCCCTTCAGCAGCCTAGCCAAGCCAGTCCCCCAGCCGAATTCCTCGATATATGCTGCATATAGGAACTTGGAAACGGGGGACTGGCCTGCTGGCTCCTACCAAGGGCCGGATTGGGACGGCGCGAAATCTGTTCACCTGCTCTTGGGAAGCTCGGGGTTTCAATGCTTGCTAACTATGAGCTTTCTGTGGGAAAACAGATGGGCGCCGAGGTCGCGGCCGACAGCCTGGGCGACGAGTGGAAGGGCTACATCCTGAAGATCACGGGCGGCAACGACAAGCAAGGGTTCCCCATGAAGCAGGGCGTGCTCCTGCCCAGCCGCGTCCGCCTCCTCCTCTCGGACGGCCACTCGTGCTACCGCGCCCGCCGCACGGGCGAGCGCAAGCGCAAGTCGGTCCGCGGCTGCATCGTCGGCGCCGACCTGGCCGTCCTGGCCCTCTCCATCGCCAAGCGCGGCGAGCAAGACATTCCCGGCCTTACCGACGTCGTCCACCCCAAGCGCCTAGGCCCCAAGCGCGCCACCAAGATCCGGAAATTCTTCGACCTCAGCAAGGAAGACGATGTATGTGCATGCCCCCGTCTTCGCCTGCCCGGAGCCGCCGCCGCCGCCACCAACACCGTCGCCACTACCAGGACTCTGACTCTCAGTCTTACTTTCAAGTTCGGCTGAGCTGTGAAAGCCTGGAGTGGTTGATTGGATTGGTTGGCTCGGCCCGGGTAGAGTCTGAGAGTATATACCATGGCCGCTATGGCTCCTCCTCCCCCTCCTCCTCCCCTTTCTCGTTCTCTTTGCATCCTCCCGCGCCTCCTGTACCAATCGCAGGCAGGCAAAGAGACTGCAGGAAGGGATACAGGTTCGAGGGTTCATGGAAGCCAACTACGACGGCTCAGCATTCTCCAGAAAGACTAATGCGGGAACGCCTTTGTTCCTAATCTACAGGTCCGGAAGTACGTCATCCGTCGTGAGGTCCAGCCCAAGGGCGAGGGCAAGAAGCCTTACACCAAGGCGCCCAAGATCCAGCGCTTGGTGACCCCCCAGCGCCTCCAGCACAAGCGTCACCGCATCGCGCTGAAGCGCCGCCAGGCCGAGAAGCAGAAGGATGCTGCCGTACGTTTTTACATCACCATCCTCTACTACCAATCTCAACCCCCGTAAATGTAGGTAGTAGTAGCTAATATGCCGTCTCCCCACCGTACAGAACGAGTACTCCCAGATCCTCGCCAAGCGTGTCGCCGAGGCCAAGGCGGTCAAGGCGGACGCCCGCAAGCGCCGTGCCAGCTCCATGCGCAAGTGAAAATAGCCAGGGGCGTTGCGTCGGTTGGTCTGCTAGTCGGTGGGTGGGGTTACAAAACGGGACTCTTTTTGTGCTTTCTCTCTGCATTTTCTGGGATCAAGAATAAAGGGCTCAACTACGGCGTGGCTTGCGACTTTTGATATCATGTCATGGAACAGTTGAGACAGAAGGGATCGGAGGGAGGAAGAGGCATTTTCTAAAAAGCCCGCCTCCCCGAACCTATAGGCCTCATTTCACATGCATTGAAAGGCGAATCATGATATTGCGGCCAAGTGTGATATTGACTGACAGCTGTGAAACTGTATTATTCCTCGTGACACTATACCGACGGCCTTTTGCATCTTCTTTCTATACAACCAGATGACCGTCCTCCTATCCTCATACTCATGTGAGCAGGTCTGCATGTGAGTAATACCTTGGATATCGAGATGAAACACACCCAGCATCGCATCGGCGGGAAAGGCTCAGGTTCAACAAACAGTAAACTCTGGTAAACTCTTCTGGCGGTCAAGTTTTCGAAAACACCGCCCAAGCTGGTTGCCTTATAAAACATGCACCTACTAAGGGAAAAAGGTTTGATGGTATCCCTGAATATGCGGTCCCGATAGAAAGAAAAATAGGAAAAACATGGATGATGCAAAACGCCGCTGTAATCCTGCTCCAGTTGATCGTGCCGCCTCCCTTGGAGTTTTTTCTGTTCTTTTTCAAATTTTGTTTTGCGGTAGGTTTCCGAAGACTTGTTTCTCCTGTTGTTACGTTCGGCCTGGTGGGGTTGGGGGAAACGGATGTCATGGGGAAAAGGGGGTTTGAGTGGCGTAAAAGAAGACGTGCTTTGCATGAAGTTGTTTCTGTTATTGTCGCCGTGAGGGAGGGAAGGAGCTGGAAAGTTGGCAGAACAATATAAAGGAGTAGTCAAAACAGGGAGGTAGGCCAATGAAAAGCTATTATACACCAAGGAGTTTGTTGCGAGTCAAAAACATCCAAGCCAGTGATCGAGTATAGTCAAGGTCGGGTCGGGTACCTAGTAAAGGCCCCGGCGGGACCCGGATCAAGCGAACTGGCGCTTGAGGTCCGTCCAGCGGCGGGTGAGGGTCTCGTGCTGGGAGTTGATCTGTGATGAGGGACGGTCGAGTCGTCCAAGTCAGCAAACCATTTTGTGATGGAGGTGAGGTGTGACGGGGTGGTTGACAAAAAGGGTGGTGACCAGGGCCAAAGCCCGACAGGGGACTCACCTCGGCGTACTGCAGCTTCGTCCGCACCAGCTGCTCCTCCAGGTCGGCCATCTCGCGCTCGACCCTGAGGTTCTCCTCGCAGACCTGCTCGTTCCTCCTCATCAACTGCTCCCTCTCCTCCTGCCAGGCCCTCTCTAGCTCGGCCGGCTGCTCCTGTATCAGGTTGCGCAGCGTCCTGACCTGGTCCCTCAGCGACTCGGACTCGTCCTTGAGCTCCTGGTTCTCCACCTTGAGGTGGACTAACTGCGTGGCTAGCGCAGCCTGCTCCGTGTCGGTGTGTTGCAGCTGCTCCTCGAGCTTGCGCACCCTGACCGCCTGCGCGTGGTTGGCCGACCTCAGCTCCTCCATCTCGGCCTCGCGCCTTGCCACCTCGGCCTCGCGCTGCCTCTCCGCCCCCGCCTTCTCCTCCCACTCCTCCGCGTACGAGGCCAGCAGCTCGGGCGTCACCTTGACCTCGCACGCGTCCCGCACCATCTGGTCGGCCCGGTAGACCTCCTTGTCCATGTGGGACGAGGAGCTGCCGAAGAAGCCGTTCTCCAGGATGCCGCCCGCGCTGGGCGCAGCATCGATGTACACGTCGAACAGGCGGTCACGCAAAAAGGTCGTCAGGGCCGACATGTCCGAGATGGCCAGCAGCGCCGCCGCGTTCTTCTGCATCAGCACCACGCCGAACCTGAGAACGGCCGAGAGCCCCTCTGAGAGGATGAGGTCGTATATGCGCAGCACGAGCTGCAGCGGGAAGCGGTAGGCGAACAGGGTCAGGAACCACTGCGTCGCGTACAGGTGCGACGAGATGCCCTTGCGGTGCAGGTGACAGTACAGCGCCGGCTCCAGATCTTCGATCAGCCGCTCGAACTGGTACAGATGCTTGTGCAGGCCCGGCATGTCGTGGATGTACAGGTCCCGCAGCTGGTAGTGGTTCATCAGCCGCACCAGCAGACAGAAGGCCTCCTCCTCGGGCATGTTGAAGAGCAGCGGCATGATGAGAAAGTTCATCCCCTGCGCGTAGCCGACGGCCTCGTCGAAGAGCGCGTACGCCTTGCAGACCCCGAAGAGGGGCTCCTGCAGCCCCTGCGAGGCGGCGTACTTGGAGAAGCTCGTCCTCATGCCCAGGTCCTTGCGGATCGTCTTCTCCAGCTTCTGCAGCGCGGCCTTGTCGTCCTTGTCGCGCTTTTTCCGCTCCGCCACGGCCGCCGCCTGGAGTTTCAGCGCGGCCTCGGCGGTTTCCCTGTCGACGGCGGCGTGGCTGTTCGGGCCCGAGATCTCCGAGTGGACTGAGGATGCGGAGGACGTGGTCTCCTTTTGGTTCTGTATGCTGAGGTTACTGTGGCTCGACGTACCGACCGAGCTGTTACTGTGCCGATCCTTGTCCTTGTCCTTATCCTTGTCCTTGTCGGTTCCCCTGGCTACAAGTTCGTGGTAGACCACCTCGAGCCCCTCGTTCTTGCTCTGCGCCAGGACCTGCCAGACCACGCCCCGGATCACGTTAGGGATGCCGGTAGCGACCCCCCTGTTCAGCTCCTCAGCGCTCGTGCGGGCGACGGCTGCAGGGCCCTCGTAGACAACAGACTGCCACAGGTCCCAGTCCACGGCTACGTCCGATATAGCCGAAGGTCCCGCCTCCACGCCTGAGGCTGTCCCTGGTGCTAGGCTGGGATTCGGGCTCGGCGGGATGGGAGATGTTGGCGGCTGTTGCAAGCCCAGGTTGGGGCTAAGGATGGTTTCCCTCTCGTCGGCGACACCACCGTGCATGGTGGATGTTGGGCTCAAGACTCCCAGATGAGCCGACTTGACACTTGGGCTCAGGCCGTCCTCCCCGGGGAGCGACGTTATGCCCGCCTCCTCCCGCATGCGCACCATCTTGAAGCGGTCCCTCAGGCTGTTCCTCGGAGCGTGCCCGTGGTGAGCGCCCCCATTGGACTCGCCGCCCCCCTTCTCCTCGTCCAGTTTGCTCAGCATCATCTCCGGGTTGCTCGTCAGGGTGGCGACAGAGCTTGCCGTGTTTCTCCTGGGGGACGTTGCTGGGGGCGACGTGTTGTTCTCTTTCGTTGAGCTGCGGGAGAGCCACGAGAAGGGACTGGTAAGCTTCCGACTGGGGGCTGACGGTCCGGGCGCGGTCGCTGGTGGAGGGACGTGGTGGGAAATCCCCAGGGGTGTGGGCTTCGTGGGCGAATCGTGTGCGGGTGGGGACCACGGCATTGACGGGAGGGCGTTTGTAATGCTACTTAGGGATAGTGTCTTGGAAGCATTCTCACGTGTGGTCGGTGGTTTCGGGTCTGATATTGATGTATTTGTGTGATTAGCCGGTTTGTTAATACGGTCTGGTAGGGAGGTAAGGTAGGGAGTGAGGAAGGGGCGAGGGGCGAGGACGAGGATGCCTTGAAGAAAAAGAACACGACGACCGATAAACCAACACACCTATAGGATGTTTCGCTGCTGCTGCCGTTGCCGAAGACTCGTCGTCCAGGTTCACGATATCCAGGTCCCCGTTGGAGGGCTGCGATGATTGCGATAATCGACAAGCAGCAGGGGCACCCGGTGATGGCTTCCTCTTGCCCGTGTTCTCGACCACCACCGGCACCACTGCTGTACCCTCGAGAGCCATCCCTTCTGCCTCGGCCCTTTCCTGCTTTGTGTCCACGACGACGGTGGGTGGTGCAACCTTGGATTCCAGCTCATGCTCCTCCTTCGACACGGCCTGCTTGTTCTTGATCCTCTTGAAGGCCGCTTGCAACTCGGACTGGCCGCTTTGTTGGCGGTCGGGGATCTGCCTAGGCACGGAAGGCTTCCTCTTGGTCAGCGACCGCACCGACGCCGTGTCCGGGGCATCTTCGAAAGTGTCCTGAAGCATGGCAGGCGGATGACGTAAAGTGGTCAGCACAGCGGCTCCTGGTCAGATCAAAATTACAGATTCAAGGGTGCCAGCATCTTTGCCCGCCGTGTGATGGCGTTGCTTTATGCCCTCTTCCTTCTTCTTTGGCTTCCTCCGTATTATGTATGGCCCAGGAGGGTGGGGTGATGTTGGCAAGGGCAGCCAGTAACGGCAACGAACACCGGGCAACTGCACGCCCGTTGGTATTATTCCTTTGTCGTGGGAGGGACAATATGTTGTGACAATCGTGCGCAGCTTTTCCTTTGAGAGGATAGGATGGGCAATTGGGGTTCTAGGGGGAGGAGGTAGAAGGGAAAGGTAGAACTCCAAAGTTTAAAGTAGCTCCTGTTATTGTTTGTATTTTGCGTACCGTTTCCTGGTCTGAGCCACCAGTAGACGCAGATGATTCTCGCCTATCCTGGTGCATCACCGGCGAATCTGGTTTCTCGAGTTCCGACATATTCTGTCCGGCGACCTATGGCGCTTTGGACGAGGGTAGAGCGGGACGTGAGGGTGACAGAGGGTGAGTTGGAATGCCTCTGTCTCGGTCGTTGTCGTTGGCCGTTCGATCGGTCGTTATGGGGAGAGCTGCTGAGTTCCGACTTCTGGCTTCTGGCTGGTGAGTGCCAGCCACGGCGTTGGGCGATTGAGTCGTGGCTATTAGGTCTTGTACGTCGTCGGCTTTTGGGGAGGTCAAGTCAATCTTGTCTGTCTCTGACTCCCGGCGAGAAAATTCGTAACCCGATCTTTCGGATTTGTGATCTACATGTAGCGATTGCCCCGGGTGCACCTACTCTGCACTGTGTAGACCGCAAAGACTGACTAGAGTCCGACTGGCGGGAGACCTGTAGAATCTCACAGCTCACATCAGTTGACAGTGAGTGTTGACTGTAGTCGACTCTGTCGGAGTTGTGATTTGTGAGTGGCCAAGGTGGCCCTCTAGTTTCCTCCCTAATTAGAAGGTGGTGTCCTCAATTGCTATTTCGGGACTGGCTGCGCTAGCAACTGCCTGCATGCTTGGTGGGCATGTGGGCATCCGCAGCTGTTGGATGTTAAATGATGGTGCCTGGAAGTTCTTCCAAAAGAACTCCTGACGACCATGTGATAGAGAGGCCAAGATAGGAACCTTCGACATTTCTTCCACCCAATTCACTTATCTTCAATGAACTCGTCGACGGTCGTTTGCTGACCGGCATGCCTTGTAAAATCGATATGTAGATACGTACTAGGCACCTAGGTAAGTAGGTACATGCTGGCTTGGCTGCACGATCTCACTGTCCCTGCAGGTATCCGGCTTGACTTCACCGGTGGTTCTTCGATGAGGCTCCGTCGTTTTAGTTTAGATAGCCGCCTCCCTTGGCTCACTTATAGAGTCCCCTGGGTGAGAGGATACATCATTTTGTCATCCCATCGATTGCAAAGAATCGCAGGCTTATTCTTTCTTGATTCACTACTTTTCCCAATGTAAGTTTGGCGAGGTCACTTTCCAGCAGTCATCGTACAAGTTCACTGCAGACCGATGAGCTGAGAACGTCCTGAAAAGCCAACGGTCCCTCTTCACTGGGAAAACGGAAGAAGAAAAAAAGACTTGCCATAATCTGTAGTGCTATACTACTTCGCGGTAATGCACGCACTCGCTTAATGGCCGTAACACTGCTTTCTCCCCCCTTTCCATTAAGAGAACCTGTCCCGGTATCACAAGACTTGATGAACAGTCATGAAGAATGCGGATGACCCCTCATCTCCACCCTTGATTCGAGGGTCCAGCGAAGGAGCGAGGTATGGTGGTCGAGCTGTTGGCCTCATCACGCCATGGAAGTTGCGCCACAGTACAGGGTGAAGGAAAGGCGAGTACATGTGTTTTGCGAGCCTATCTAGTCTAGTATTTGTCTATGCAGGCACGGATTCGTGCAGCAGCTAGGAGGAACTGCTCAGCACCACAAACACTACCTACAGTTGGGCCCGTTATCCCCCATTGGGTCAATGAATGACTGTGCTTTCCCCCAGGTCCGGTTTACCATTGAATTCGCTTCGGCCCCTTCGTCTACAAAACAGCCTCATCTAAGGAACATCACTTGCGAATGAGCACGAGAACGAGAGCTGAGTCATAGTAGTCTAAGGCGAACATTGATTCTACATATTGAGTAGCTGTTCCCCACACAGAGACGGTCTGCACTCCGGCTCTGTGAGAAGTATGCCAGCCAAACTAGTTAACTAGAGTATGAGCGTGTGTATGTAGGCAGCTAGATGGGTAGATGCATCGTTCAGTCTCTCCCTCTTTTCCCCCTTGGCCACTAGAGCCGCCTTGGATTGGATACGCCCCTGGATAAGCCTGGTTGAATGGCTCAACCCGATGAACGCCTCGATAGGAGAGAAGAGAGGAGACGAAACGAAGATGTAGAGTACGAAAAACAAACTGATCGAAGAAAAGGCCAGGGAAAAAAGAAAGGAAAACAATATATGAATACAAAGCATAATCTCAACAACTGTTCCCATTACGCCTGGACAGCATGGGGTGGTCGACGTTCTCCCCCATGCAAACATGATTCATGCCAGCCCCTTTCCTGTATTGCCATTCCGGTCCCGCGAAAAAAAAGATAGGTTGCAAAACAAGCGCAAATGTTAGGCATGACCGAGTCACAGACACTCTATGCATGCAGTCGATCATCCTAATAACGACCTATGCAAACCCGAAGTAGTCGCTACCGGCCGTGATGGCCTTCATAACCTGCGAGCGCAGAATGTCATAGCTCTCATACTCGGGGAGATCGAGTTCTGTGGAAACCGTTGGTGGTCAGTCGGGTTTTGCTTGGGAGGGAGGTGGAGATTGGGGAAGGCTAAGAAGAAAAGAAGGGGAGAAAAAAATGGGGGAAACTCACGGTTAAAGCACGTGTGAGAGCTCGGCAGCCGCTCCTTGTTCCCGTAATCGCGGTGGATGTTGAAGCGGCTGACACCATTCATGCCCTCCAGCTCCTTGAACCCGTTAAGGGGAACCTTGGACGTGCCGGTGACGAACTGGAGCAGCTTGGCGCGCTCCTCCTTGTCGAAGGACCGCACAGCGCGCCAGAACCACTGGATCTGCTGCGAGGCGGCGTTGTAGTTGTGGTACTCGGTGTTGCTCTTCCAGTCGTCGATGTCGATGTCAGGTAGGCCCGAGATGAGCAGCTCCAGCTCCTGCTCGTTGAAGATGGCGATCAGCTCGGCGGGGATGATGTCATGGAAGCCCTGGAGGAACTCGGCCATCTGATCCTTGACCGACGAGAGGAGCTTGTGCTCGACCACGAGGCGGACATAGTCGTGCTTGTTCTCCTCGGTCACGGGGATGTTGCGCCCGTTCTCACAAAGGTCGACCGTCTTGGTGACACCGAAGGCGTCGTCCTCGACCGCGAACGTCTCGGCGATGATGTCGGTGATGTCATTCTCGAGCATCCAGACGAGAGACTTGTAGTACTCCGGGTCGAACGACTCCATGTCCTTGACCGAAACGGGCTTGCCCAGGATGCGCTTGTAGACGGCACGGCTGAAATAGGCGTCGAGCACGCGGCCCTCGTACAGCGCCTTGCCGATGATGCGCCCGATAAACTTGAAGAACATCAGGTGCTCATCGTTGATGCTGCTCAACTTGTTCGGGTGGAAGGTCGTGCGGTCCGACGAGACGGGTATGAAGAGCACGTAGTTAGGGTCGAACATCTGTCGGGCGAGCACCTGGAACCACTCGCGCGTGACACCGCCCGCGTCGACGCCCTCCTCCCCGTGGAATCGGATGTTGAGCTTGCCGTACTTCATCTCGTCGCCCTTCTTGAAGTAGAGCGACTTGAAAGAGTCGTGGAACACGTGGTCGCGGCGCACCGACAGCTGAAGCGGCGGGAACGACGGCCGCGCTTGCTGGTTGCCCGTCTTAGAGTGCACGCTGCGGTTGAAGTAGTTGCGCTTGTTGTCGAACTCCAGAACCTTGGGGTTCTTAACCAGCAGCGAGAAGGTGCCCGACATGAGCTTCGGGTTGTTGCGCACCAGCTCGTTCAGCACGCGGCGGTGCTCCTCCGTGAAGGTAAAGAAGAGTCCCGCCATGCGATCCTCGGGCGGCGGGCTCGAGAGCAGCATCTCCTTGGCTTCCTTGCTCATTCCCGCCTGACTCTGCGACGCAGCCGCAGGTGTCTCGCTCAGTGTCGTGTTCTTGCACACCACCATCAGAGACTCTATCAGCGGCAGCAGGATGGTGGCCACGTTGACCATGTTCTCCCGCTGGTGGATGGCACTGAGGCAGGCGCTGAGCTTGTCCCACATGGTGCCGAAGGTGGAGTTGTGGTACAGTGAGCTGATAAACTCCTGCTTCTCCGAGTCCTTGCTCGACGACGACTCGTCATCATCCGACTTCTTCCCCTTGGTGTCGAACAGGTGGTCAAGCGCGGTGAGCACGCGCAGGAGCTTGTTCTGCTCCGAAGCACCAGGCGAGAACTTGGCGAGTGCGACACCTTGAATCTCAGTCCCAGACTCGGCCTTGAGAATGTGCGGGAGCAGGTCGTCCAGGTCGGACACGATGTTCTCACTGAGGAGGCGCGCCTGACGCACCAGCTCCTGACCAAAGACAACCTTGGCCCCCGGGATGTTGGACAGGTTCTTGATCGTTGAGATGGTATTCTGGAACGTCTTGGAGCTGCACTCGCGTGCCACGAAGATGTTGATGACGAGAGTCAGGTTGTGTACAGGGATGACAGGCGGCTGGAGCTGCCGGGATTTCTTGACATCAGCCACCTTGGACTCCTGGGCCTTCGAACTCTCCGCCTGCCCATCTTCGGCAGCCTCCGGTTCGGGAGCTGGCTGTGCCTCGACGGAGCTGGAGGTGGGAGCATCCGAGGTCGCGCCGGCAGCCGCCTCTGGTTGGGCATCAGCGGCGGTCGCAGGAGAAGCAGCAGCAGCAGCAGCAGCAGAACCCGCCGTTGTGCTTGATGTTGTCGGTGCTTCTGATGCTGTCTGTTCGGCAGCCGGCGCTCCCGCATCGGTGGCGGTAGCAGCCGGCTGAGTCGAAGAAGAGCCCTCCTTCTCCTTTGTCTTCTCTTTCTCCTTCCTCCCCTCTTCCTCGGCCTCCCGACGCCTCCGCTCGAGAGCCTGGAGCGGGAACGTGACCTTGTTAAGCAGGTCGGCCAACAGTTGCATGACTGAGGAGCTCTCCATCACGAGGTCGCGACCAAGGAGGCTCAGCAGCGAGTTGATGGCATACTTATTGGCCTTGAGGTCCTTACCCTTGCCCTTGCGGCTAAGAGTCCGCCTCAGCGACGAGCCGACAATCTCGTGTTCGGTTAGGAACAGCGAGGGGATGTGGAGGTTCCGGCACAGCTCGCCCAGGAGGTCCAGGCACTGCTGGACGATGAGCAGTGGCGAAATGTCGGAGCTGCCATGGATGATCGTGTTGGTGCTGATGTTTGTGAAGGTCCGCTTCAGGCCGCTCGGGGTTTTCTGCGGCGTCTGATCCTTCTCCTTGGGCTGCTTAGCCTTGAGCGAGAGCTGGCCAAAGCTGCGCTCAACAGCATCCATATCTGTGCTCCCATCCTGGAGGATTTGGAGCAGGGTGCTGATAACCTCGAGCCTGTTCTGGCGGTTTTCACATACATCGGCCAAGACGCCGAAGAGGTGGGATCGGATTGTCGTCTGATGCGAGATGAACATCAGCCGAAGCAGGGTGGCCACTCCGGCCTTGTCCAGCATCTGCACGATGGGGCGCCGCGTGGGCTTGTTGGAGTCATTGTTGGGCACGGCGGCGGCATCCGCAGCCGGACGGGCGGCCTCACCACGGGGTGCGCCCTCGGCATTCCTGCTGACGAGGGTCCGTCGCTCCCGCTGAGCGAGGGCGCGTGCCTCGGCGACCAGCTCTGCGGGCAGATGCTCGGCGAGCTCTTCATGCTGGTCCATGAGGATCTCCTGCCGCAGGGCAGCATCGAAGGTAAGCAGTATGCTGGCAGTGTCCATCTCCTGAGGCGCGTTTGTGTTTGCGCGGCGGCGCTCCTCGTCGCGGTCTCGGCGTCTCCGCTCCTGCGCCTCCTGCTGGATGATCTCCTGCCGAAGCTCCTCGGGGAGCGCATCGAGGAACTCATTAAAGGCCTCGGTTTGCTCGCCCGACGACTCTGCCTGCTGGCGCGCCTCGGACCTCCGTGCTGTGAGGGTCTGAGCGATGACTTCCTCCCTGAACTCCTCAGGGAGCGCCGCGAGATACTCGGGGTCGATTCCGAGACCCGTGATGTCGACCTCCTCGCCACGGATAGTGGTCGTGACGCGCTCTTGGGTCTCCCCTGAGGTTGATGGCGCCTCCTGGGCCTCTGACGGGGCCGGCACGACCGTTGCAGCCGTTCCGCTGGGTTCAGTTGTCTCGACGCCCTCCATTGGCTGAGGCTCAGGCCCCTGCGCAGCGTCGGTCTCGGTAGCAGAAGACCCGGTGGCAGCACGGGTTCCGGCTTCCGAGGCTTCACGAAGACGGGCAGCCTCGGCAGCCTCGGCAGCCTCGCGCTCCTCCTTTTCGCGCTGGTCGGCCTCCTCCTTCTCGCGGGCCGCCTTGGCCTCGGCCTCTCTCCGCAGCTTTTGTTCCTCCTCCAGCTTCTTCCGCATCTCCTCCTGCTGGCGCTTCCGCTCGGCCTCCTTCTTCTTAGCCTCCTTGTGCTCTGCGATGGCGGCGGGCGCGAGCTTGGCAAGGATGAGGCCGAGAAACTTCGCGGCCTTGTCTGCGTGGGCGCCGAAGAGCAATCTTGCTTCATCCTGCCAACGCTCCACGGTGGAACACGGCGTAAAGGAGACGGCCTGCTGCGGCTCGTGGTAGATGTCACGACGGGGGTCATTGCGAGAGACATGGAAATGCGGAGGCTCGCCCGACATGGGAATGTGAAATTCGAGATTTTCGGGGCCATTGAGCCCCTCCCGCGAAATCTCAAGGTGAACGGGGCCACCGCGCGTAAGACTCTGGGGGATAGATGTGATGAGGTCGTTAAGGAGGCTGATGGGGTTGTCGTGCATGCCGCCGCCGAAGAGAGAAGCACCCAGGGGATAGGCGCCCAAGGGGAACCTGAGCAAATTGTTCGGTTGGGGGCGAGGCAAGGCGTCACGGCCAGGAGGACGATTGCGGCGGAGGAGAGGGTTGACTCCATCATCCAGGGTGTTGCTTGCTGGAGGGGCGGCGCCTCGGGGCCTGAAATAGTTGCGAAATTCTGTCCAGAATCGGTCAGTGGCCAGCTCAGCTTCAATGGTCGTGATGTGCCGGGTACCTCGCTCAAGTCCTTCACGAACGAGGCGCTCAACACTGGCAATGTTGGCGCCCCTGCCCGAGGCTGACATACCACTCAGGCGATCTCCTGGCCCGCCACCGCCAATAACGACAGCAGGCGCCACGGGAAAGGGGCTACGGATACCAGCATGCCGGTGCCGGTGACCCCCAGCGGCCTGGTCGCCCACTAGTGCGTCCCATCCAAGCCCCGCCGAAATAGCGGGAGCTGGGTATTCATCACCTACAGAGAGAGACAAGAAAGGCGGCTGGTCAGTATAGGGACAGCTAAGGGGTTAGGGACGAGCCGAAAGAGAAATCGCCAACGAGAGTGAACTTACCAAGGTTGTCGCGGTCATAGACAAAAACGTCCTCGTCTTGCTCGTCTTCCTCCTCCTCTTCGTCTGGGTAGTAATTTAACAAGTGTCAGTCAGCATCGTCGTCCATGATCTTGCAGCAACGGCGAGAGGTGGGGATTAAACAAATAAACAAAAATCAACCAGGTCAAAGGATAGCTGCTCACCATCATCCGCCTCATCCTCGTCGACAAATCTGTCATCCAGCGGTGGGAAGGTCTCCGCGAGTCCGCCCTGGAACCCGTCCTGGTCCGCGTCCATCTCCGCGTCCATGGCAGCGCGCACGAGGTGGCTGTAGCGAGCGACTTGGGCGGCTTGATCAGCGTTGTGGGCCCCCGCCTCATCCAGGTCTTGAACGGCAGCCTCGAAGTCGATCTCCTCTTCATCGTCATGGTCGTTATCACTCTCGCTCTCCCACTCGGAGCCGCCGTCATCATCGGCATCGACTACCTCGATTTGTTCCTCGATGGCTTCCATGTCATCCGAGTCAACCTCGTCTTCCTCGTCGTCGTCCTCTTCCTCGGAGGTGGTTGACTCTTCATCTTCGTCGTCGTCATCCATGGACTCATCTTCATTATCATCACCCATGATGACCTCGACGACACCGGCATCTCCTGGCAGGCCCTCAACGTGTCCCATCTCGCCAAGCTCCTCGTCCTCATCACTAATGTTCTCTTCGCCATCCTCCGACATCTCGTCACCATAGTCCAGCTCCTCATCGTAACCGTCGTCGTACATCTCCTCATCTTCTGTATGCGTACGAATCAAGGGCAATGGTTAGCAGAATGGTCGCTTACAACAGTTCCAAACGGCACGAAGCAGAAAGGAAGACTTGGAAATAAAAACTCACCGTCTTCCGAATCGTCCGAGTAGTCATCCTCTTCACGGGGCTCAAGCATGCCAAGCGATGAGTTCCTGTAGAGGTCGGGCGTCTCCTCCCGTTCGTCATCCAACTCGGAAAGTGACGACGCAGACAGCACCTCCTCTTCGGCGCTGTCTGTGGACGACAAAGGCAAAACGCCCTCCTGGCTCAGGATGGTCGCCGTGTTGGAGAGAAAGCGGAGCACACGCAATATGTACTTGATTGTGCGCTTGACACCAGGGAAGGTGAGGTCGATGTCGGCGATCGACGCCGTCAGGGCGGCCAGGTATCCCTTCTCGTACATGAGGCGCTTGATCTGCGCATGGGAGCGCTGGGCATCAGGTCCGGCGCGGGAGCTCACGGGATCCTTGACCTCTTTGTCATCTATCATGTGATACATCAGCTCAGCCAAGGAGAGCATCTTGGCGTAGCGAACATCGAAGGGCTCGGTCGAGGCGGAGGCTTCGCGGTATGCCCGGAGGACAGTGTCGAGCACGAACTTGCGAACAAAGACCAAATCCGTATCGTCGCTGGGTTCATACCGCCGGGCAACGCGGTTGATTGGTTTCTCGCCTGTCTTGGACACCAGCGCAACGAGCACGAAGCGGGCTTGCTCCGAGGTGCCGACTTTCTTCCTGTAGGCCACGCTGTCCGTCGACGCCTGTAGGCTGTTGAGGCAGAGAAGGTCGTTCAGGAGGTAGTTCAAGACGCTCGACCTCGGCTTGACCGGGGTGTGTGCGTGCAACTGTGCACCCCGCTTGAAGTTGATGAACTCGATCTTGGCGCGGTTGTAGCTGTGGAGCAGCTCGGAGAGACAGTGCAGAAGGAAGCATCGGTAGACGAATATCGGGTGGTCTCGCGCCTTGAACGCAGTCTTTGTCGGTGCTTTCTTGTCCTTCGAGTCCTCAGTAGGGATCTGGACATCGGCGGGACCAGGTGAAGACATGGCGGTGATAAATGGCCCTGACGGAGTGGCCGGACCAGTAAATCCGAAACCAGCGCCAACGGCTAGATCCTTAGCCTTGCCCAGGTCCTTGTCCTTTGGTAATGAGGCTGATGCCGAGCTTTCTGGTGCCTCGACATCGTCCACTTTCTGGTAAATGAGGAGCTGCTCCAGCAAGAAATTGATGACTCCATCCGGGTTCTCGACCATGGGTCGCTTGCTCTCCGTCACAGGTGTCTTTGGTGCGTCGGCCATCTCCTTATCACCGCTCTCAGTTGAAGGCTTGACGTCATTGATATTGAGGTCTTCAGTTGCCTGGACCGCAGGTTCGACCGAGTCGTCCTTGGGAGCGTCTGTAGATGCAGGGGCGGAAGCGGATGAAGCCGCAGGGGCAGCGGGTTCCTTTAGCATCAGCTGATACTGCCTCGGTTGGCTGTCAGAACCGTCTACTGTCCACCGCTGCAGCTTCACAACCTTCGCTGTGACCTCGATGAACAGCTTCGGCGACCGTAGCACAACGTGCGCAAGGGTGCGGAGGTAGCTGTTGAGGTCCGCAGATCGCTGGCCACGCTGCGGAGTCTCGAAGTAGCCTCGGATCTCGAACTCCATGATCTGGCGGACCGTGTCGTCGTCCTCTACGATGTGCCGCAGGATGGTGACAATGTGCGAGCCGATCCTAGTCTGCTTGAACCTGCCGGCGCCCATGCCAGAGAGCTGCTTTGCCATGACGAACACGCGCTGCATGTGCTTCTTCTCGCCCACCGTCTTCGCGAAGGCACGGTCCCGCGTCAGGATGGTCAACAGCCGCAAGACGGCGACGGCAAGCACGTCATCCTTGCCGACACGAGGGAGAATCTCGAGTATGGAGTTGAGCAGCTCCGTGCGCTCGTCCCGGCTGAGGATGGGCTCCTTCTCCTGGAGAACTGGCTCTTGCATCTCATCGCTGTCGGCGCTGGGCATGTTCCACTTGACATCGACAGGTTGCTCGTCGTCGGTGACGAGGATCTCAAAGATGAGGAGGACGTAAGGGATCCACGGCGGGAGCTCGTCGCTGGCGCTGTCGGGTGACACCCTGAGGAACCCAAGGTACTCGCCCACATTATACTTGAGGGTTTGCACCGTGGCTCGGAAGAAGGGCTTCGAGTCCTGAAGCAGCATGGATAAGAGGTGCGCGTAGGCCGCAATGCTTCGGGCGTTGGACTTCTTCTCATCATCATCACCCGCGAACGAGGTCAAGGCGTTCACCAGCGTCTCACCGACCTCCTGGCGCCGATCATCGTTCTCATGACGCAAGATAGCGATTGAGATCAGGTCAGAAATCTCGTAGACTGAGACCGGATGCGCCCTGATGACTTCAAGGGAGCGATCAATGAGCGACTCCCGCAGCTTGGTCCGCTCGCGGTCTAGAGCCTCTCTCAAGGTTGGGACAGAAGGGGGGGCGGGTGCAGGCTGCTGGCTAGGCTGCTGACCGGGCTCTTGGCTTGCCGAGGCTGCCGCTGCGCTAGACACCGCCGCTTCAGAGGGCCCCGCCGCGTCGGATGGGCGGCCATTCGCATCTTGAGCTTCCGAGGTGCGGCTCGGGGTGTCGTCGTCACCATCATCGTCGTCGTCATTTGAGCCACGAGAAGACCTCTCAGCCAGCCCGCCCAGGACTGCCTCCCCGATCAGCCGGTCCAGCTCAGGATTCAGCTGATCCAGCTCAGGATTCGGCTGGTGCAGCCCAGAAGGCGAATCGATGACCATGGCATCGCCACCCGGAGCTGCACCAGGTTGGCCCCAGATTTGCGGGGGGGTCGGACCAGCGCCAGGTCGCGGTGCCGAAGGGGTAGAGGAGGTGGCTTCCATGGAATCTGCAGCCGCAGTCGGAATCCGAATCGCAGCTGAAGCCGGAGCCGCCACCACAGTGTCCCGCGGCATGTCCTCGTCAGGAGGGAGATGGCCTCGCCCCGCCAGGTTAGCCAGGTGTGCACGCATGTACGCTTCAGCCGCCTCAAACGACCCGTTACAGCGATACACGGCTTGGATGGCCAGGTCCGCCTGTCCGTTGGACCTCGCCGTCAATTGAGCTCGGGCATCACTGATGGCGTGGTTGGTCCAATCGAAGCGGCGGTCCAGCCCCGTGAATATTGTGGGGATGAGCCTCTCCGACTCCTTGAACAACACAGCCTCGTTATCGCCAGAAGAAATGGTCTTCAGGATGTCGACGATTCTGCTGATAACCCCAGGCTGGGCCTTCTCGATGAGCGGCGACTCCCACAGCTCACACACGACTGGGAGGATGGAGGATCGCAACTCGGTGAGCAACTGGCTGCCGAGCGCGTTTTGATCACGGCGATGATCCTGCCGCTGAGCCAGGCTGACAGCAGCCACGGACTCGATAATGTTCTTGCCATTCACAATTGCCGAGTAGAGGTCGAGTATCTTCTTCATCCCCATCTGGGCAAGCCGGGGGCGCGAGTCAGTCGTGTCAGCCGGGTATTTGCAGACCTCATTCGACAGCACCCGGAGCAGGGAGTGGAGGGAATCGAGACCGCCCTGGAGCATAAAGGCTAGGAGTACGGGGACAATGACCGGGACGGAACCGCGCGTGTCCTGCCGGGGGGTGTCGATGAGCATCTCGTCCACGCTGTGGAGGATGATAATCCAGTAGTGAAGGTCCTTGAGGGTGGGCTCTTCCCCCACTGTCCACTGCTCCGAGATGGTTCGCGCCAGGGCTTCTGCGATTTTGAGATGCTGTGCCCTCATCCACTCGTTGTTCCTCTCCCTACGAGGCAACAGGGCTTTCCCGAGTCCCTGGAAGAAGGGGAATGAAGTGGGCATGAGCGAATGGAGGAGCACGTGCAGGGTTCGGTAGTTGCGATAACCCAACGACTTTTGTTCCAGCGGGTCGACAACCTTCACTTTGTTGTCAACAGCGAAGTTCGGGTTCTGAACATTGGGTGTCGTGCTGTTCAATATTCCTGCCATTCCGGATCCGGCAGCCGCTGTCGTCTGCTCCGGGATTGAATGCTGAGGTTGAATGGCACCGGGGGGGGAAGCACTGCTGTTGGCAGCAGCAGCAGGAGCAGGAGCAGGAACAATCGCGTGCCCAGCATCAGCGTCGGGAGCCTTCTCCTGAGCCAGAGGAGGCCGACTGCTGGGCCAGTGTGAAGGAACGCTGGTCGCTAGCGCCATCTCTTCTGACAGAACAACACGCAAGATCGGCCCCAGGGTCTTGATCAGTTCCACGAAGTAGTCGAACACGTTCACCGGATGAAACATCGTCGCCTGTCCTCTGTTGGTGGATGGGAAGCATTGGTAGAGGGTCTTGATCATTGTCTGGGCTGCCAGCAACGCTCTGGCAACCCTTGTTCCGCGGGGAACCTGCCACATCAATGTCTGGTCCCACTGCCCGGATGCGTCCCGGAGGCTCAGGTCGTTCTTCACGAAAGGTCCGAAGAATGGCCGCTGGCCCTTGTATACCAGCAGAGGTTTGAGAGCATCAACAGCACACTGCGTCCGATACAGAACAGACGGCAGTCCAATGGTCGGGGCCTGCTCCACCAGCGCAGACACGACGTGCTGAAGGATTTTGGATGCCTGGGATTCGGCGAAGTCGTGCGGAAGACTTGGCGATTCAGACAAGTTGAGCAAGTGTTCGATTCCGCCCTTCTGGATCAAAAGTGACTTCAGACTGTTGTTGCCGATGTAGGAGGACAGGAAGCTCGAAACCGCAGATATGTAAGGGGTCATACTGCTGGTCGGCTGCTCACTGTCACTGTCAACACCGGCGTCGCCATCTTCAGCAGGCCCGTCCATAGTCATCTCGGTGTCTTGCGTCTTCGGCTGGATGGGGCCTGACTTGTTCAGCAGCGAAGAGTCCGCAATCATGGATCCACCCGCCGGGTCGGGGACCCACAAGCTCACGCCCCAGCCAGCAGAGTCTGCCTTGTTCTTGCCTAGGTAGACGACCCTAGCGATCATGTCCAATACGGCATCAGAGATAGAGGCTCGGAGGGTTGGGTGGTGACGAGCAAGTTCGTCAAAGCTGCTTCCGATGTTGGGAGCCAGCTCTCCATCATTCGCCAGGATATAGACATGCTTCGGACTCTCGAAGATCTCGAAGTAGCTCTCGAACGCCCGAGACGAGACCACCATCTTGATCCCGACGTTGTTGAGAGAGATCGAGTTGAGGACGGTGGGTATGATCATCATGGCCTCAGACGATGGAAGGATCCCGCCGGCGAGGGGGCCGCGTGGCGTCTCCAGCATGTCATCTGTCGGCGGGTGGGGACGGTTGTCCGCCTCAAACACGACAGAGGCGTCCGACTCGGGAGACGAAGGCTCGTCGTCCCCGCTGCCCGCATTGTCGCTTTCGTCGCCATGATCCGAGCCCCGATGCTCACCCTCGCCCTGAGCCTCGGACTGAGTCCCGCCCTCTGGTTTCCTAGGCTCGTCAGCCGGCAGCTCACGACCAGTGATGCTCTCGAGGAAGCTCTTAATCAGCCCAGACTCCATCAGAGCAGCGAAACTGGTAGGATCGTTGTTGATGAAGTCGCTGAGGATCGTCACAGCGTTCGTCCAGACCACCGAGCCGAAGGCACTCATGTGCTCAATGATGTGACGCAGGCTGCCCAGAAGAGCCGAGTTGTCCACCAAGTTCCTCAGCAGACGGTCAGTGTTGCCGCCGAAGGAGAACCAGCTTGTCATGATGTGATGGATAAACTTCAACAGCCACTTGAGGGTCTGCTGCTGGTAGAAAGGGATCTCGTAGTCGACGATGCTGGACCGGAAGTTGGGCGGGGTGCCCTTGCCAGCCTCTGTAAGCTCATTCGCACGATTTACCATGTGGACGGTGAGCTCGGAGATGCGGTCAAGGCCCTTGGCATCGACGAAGGACTGGAAGGCACCCTGGTAATTGTATATCAGACCGTCCAGAAAGGCAAGCGCCATCGAGTGGTTCCTCTCTGCGACTCGGGTCCTGATGTTCAGGATCTCGACGAGGCTCTCCATGATCCCGGCGCCGATCATCTCGGTTCCAAGGCGGGCCGAGACGGACATGTGTAGCGTGAGAGAGAACAGGTTATTGCGCCACTCATCCATCTCGGTCCGGTGAGTGTCGGACTCATCCCCCGTCTCTTCTCGCATCCCCGCAACCGCCTTCCGAATGACATACAGGAGAACGCCATGGTTTACGTTGGCGTTCAGGGCCGACAGCACATCCGAGTGCTTCGACATGAAGCTAGTGACAGCCTCGAGCAGCTGGAAGGCAATGGCCTGTAGCCACAGGGGGACTCCAGGGGCACCCTCCGGTGTGGGGTGAACGAGCTCGGCGAGCTGGTACACGAGCTGGTATCGGCGCGGCTCGTCATTGTCCTGCTTGAGCACCTTGTCCACAAAGGTCAACTCGGGGTGTATGTATGAGAGGTTGGCGATGGCCAGGAGGCGGACGGCCAGGGCATCTTGGCGAGTGGTTGACGAGCCAAGAAGGGCCTTGGACACCCTGAGTCGGTTGAGCAGCTCGTACCGAGACGCCTTCGGCATGTCCTCTGGACATCGAGAGAGAAGCTCGTAGATGGAGGTCGATGCGACGACGGACTGTGGGAGCTCGAACGTCTTGTGTGCTGACCTAGCGCCGTCTTCGTTGCCCAAGCCCGGAGTATGCTGAGACGTGGGAGCAGTCCCCTCTTCCGTGGCGGAGCCGCGCTCGGCACGTGGGCTTCGATGCTGAGACCCCATGGTGCTGCTCCGCCTCAAGGGTGTAGGGGTGGAAGGCATTGTCGAGTGTGCAACTGTAGCAGCCTGTCGAGGCTCAGCAGCATTCGAGGTGAAACCGGGACCGCCAGAGCTAGGCCCGCCATCAGGGCTACTATTCTGGTTTAGCTTGGGATAATAGACGATCTTTATGTCGCCCCAGCCGTTCCAACGGCCCTCGTCTTGCGTGTCTGGCGTGGCCAGCGAGACGAGATCGTTGGCGAACATGGAAGCGACGTTCTTGGGTGTTGTGCTGTGCGCTTTCTCCTTCCCCTTTGCACTCGAGGAAATGGGAGTGGCCGGTGGGAGAGAGTCGGCGGTAGACACATTGATGAGGGGTGTCTTGACGAATGGCTGGGCCAGCTGGTGCACCCGGTCCAGGTCGATGTTGTAGTGGCTCACCAACAGGGCAGCGCCGACGGAGCGTGATGGATGGGTTATCCGCTTCACAGACGCCTGGTAGCGCTGCGCCAATTCCATTCCTACTTCCAAGGTAGCCCGAAGGACGGTCGGTGACGTAGTGTTGAGGATATTGTTCAGATGCGCGCTGGACGAGTAGATGCTCCGGTTGCCGCAGTGTTCGAGCAGCTTGCCGCTGAACTTCAGAATCGATACCAGCAGCTGGGTATCCCCCTCCTTGCCGTAGCCCAGCTCCTCCAAGGCGTCTTGTGTCCAAACCTCATTGTCATGGTATCCCACAGGTGCCCCTTTTCTGAGCAGAATCTCACACGTGAAGTCTCTGGTTTGCGGCCCATCAGAAAGACGATAGGTCGCACAGAAGCACTCCAGTATGTTATCAAATCTGTTGAGGAGGGGTATCCAGTGGTATAGATCACCGCGTGAGAAGGGCCATGTTGTCGGAAACTCGGCGAGGACCTGGGGGATTTTGGGCAGCGGCGCGTCTGCAGCCTTGGCGACGTACTCCTTCAGCCAAGGGGACTATGACACCAAAGAGCGACAAGTTAGTGGACGATGCGGCTGCGAACATGCAGAATGGAGATAGAGAGCAGACATACCAGTGTCTCCTTGTGCTTCTGTTGTAGCGTCTTCACTATCTTTCCCATCTCGAAAACTGAAGCGGCAGAGCCGCGAACGGAAAAGAAGCTCCCCCACCACTACCCTCAAATCACTGTCGTGACGACAGCGTTCCCTCGCTAATCAGAGTGTCCAGCGTCTCAGGCACTCCGCGTATCCGTGTGGTGTACCTGCCCGGTAAACTTTGTTCGAGTAGGATATCTTGGGTGGCGCCGGAAGGTTGATCGCGGCCTCAACCGGCTGTTCCACAGGATATTGGGCAAGGGAGCTGGCTGACGGAGATACAAAAGCGAGGATAAATACGGATGGCGTGTTAATGGGAGGTTGCCTGCCCGTTGGTTTTTGACTTTTTTCTCAGCGAAGAAGATACGCGTTGAATGGTCAAACCTTCCGAGGTGAAGGTGGGGTTGCGACGATACCTCTGATGGTGATCGGTAGATGGTATCAGAGAATGGAGTGGCAGCCTCGGAGCACGGGAAAAATAGATCCAAGCAAGTGCAGTTTGCTGGATCCGATTCTCTCCAGCTCCTTGGCAAAAGAGTTGAGAGGTGCGACACGATATTTCTGGATGGCGGACTATGGCGCCTCGGCCCAGAAGTTCGTCGAGCTGTGTGTCGGCGTGGATGTTGATTTTTCGTTCGTGGCGGAAAGATTTAGAAGGTCGAGGCGAGTGAGTTGAGGTTTGCAAGTTCAAGGTCCCCCATTTGCGTAATGTGGATGACGGCAAAGCTCCATCAAATGTTTAAGTGGGTCTGATCAGGCTGGGTACGGGCCTTAGGTCACTGTATAGTATGTACCCCCAAGGGACAGTGTAGTGAGTCTCAGCGCTCAGACCAAATGCTTCCACGAAGTACCGCGCTGACCCACTACGTTTTTGACTAATCAAAATCAGCGCTGAACTTCGTTCAGATTCACTCCAAGTCGACGAGCCCTGCCCCATAAATACGTGAGCACAGGGCACTTTGCCTAGCCACTCTTAGTCACCCCGACCCGCTAATATTGACTGACTGACTATTGATTGTCGGCCCGTAGCGCAATAGGCTCATCGACTTCGATTAAAATCTAGTCTGAGCCACTGAGACTACTTTGGCATATAAACTCTTCGATGTTTGTTCCCAACCCACAGCCAAGGAGAGATAGCGCTGGGACTCCGCCCTTGCCCGCCCGTAATGGTGTTGGTGTTTGGTATGTCTGGAATCACCTTCTTGTTTGGCTATTGTTGTCCACTTGCACTTTCCCGTAATGCCTCGGTTTCTCTTCCCGCGCTCGCCAACTAACCACCGTCGACCGTTTACTTGGAGCTGTCGCGAATCGCGATTCTGCCCAAGAAGGTCCACTCGAGGTTGGGTTGCCCATTCGACCAGCCAGGCTTGCTCGGGAGCTCGGGGACCTCCAGTCTGCTGCGATTACAGCCGAATCTTATCGTCACAGGTTTTATGCAACTGACTCTTTGGCAGGGCAATGCGTGCTAATTCCAGCCAACTTTTGAGATCTGAATATTCTCCTTGTCCTGTCATCCGTCTGTGTTGGTTCGTGCCTGGCGCTCAACCATAAAAACGTTGTCAATTTTTTCATCTTTGACGTCTGAGTGTACACAGCCTCTCCGCAGAGCCTCCAGAGCCTCCCCTTATTCTATGCCAAGTGCTTGCGGCATGGTTTTGGCGATCGGGGCCGTGCAGAGCTTGCAAGGGATTGGTGAGCGTGTTGGCCACGGCGTCTAGCGCCGGCTAAGGGGTTTCCCAAGGAAGAACGGAAGCTGACTTCAGCCCCCTTTTTCCTGGCTGGGAAGCAAACCATGTTAGCAAAGCTGGCAAGCTATCGTACAGGTCGCTGGATTCGGGTGGCCACATCCACCCAAAGAACGCTGGGCTGCAGAGGCTCCGCAGGAGCAAGATTCCATCGCAGCTTCGAGAAGGATTGAAGGCTGGTCATAAGCATGTGAAGAGCCGTGTCTGGTTGACGCTTCTGCGGGCAGTTGGAGCCCGCCACCTGCTTAACCAATCTAGTAGCCAACTTGCTAACCAAGCTAACCAATAAGCGCGTGATCAGTTACTGTCTCGATATTGAACTGTTGGTCAATGAGGAGCCTCGGATTTAGTGTACGAGCGGAGCTGACAGGCACGGCAGGCTCCCAACTAACAGCGGCTCGATAAGGACGCTGCTAGTACGGGAGCGATTCACGATTGCGACTAGATTGGCGGCTTGACATGCCTCACACGGGCCATGGGACTTCCTCGATGGGCTTGATTCCATCCATACGATAAGTCAGAAAGAGAAGGAAATAAAGAGCCGCGAACAGCCGTTGCGAAACTATGAGATCGGTGTGCAACTCAGAAAAGCCACAAATTTTGGTGAGTCGTATGGGAGACGCTGGTTGGGATCATCTATGCCTTCGCCTCCGCCACGAGCAGGCAGACACGAAACACCCCGAGTGATTGGAAGTCAAACCGACGGTGCTTGTGAGGGGTTCTATGAGATTCTGCCTTGCTAGCAGTGGGGATGTTAAGTTACTGGCAGAACCATGTTGGTGTAATCTGTAAGACTTTGGGGATCAAGGCTGGTAAGGGCTCACATTCGGTCTTATAGCCTCGGGCCAGGCTTCCTCACCCCGTCTCCAACTTTCTCCTTAATGTAACTTGTTGGTCCCTCTGACTAGGAATTGTTTCATGACTTCTAAACGTTCTCGATCTCTATGGTTCTCAGACTCCTGTGTTACTACTAGTACAATCCAATGACAAAGGCATAGAGAGCAGAGTAAGACGCTATTAACGAAAAAAATAGCTTATTTAAACTCAAGATCCGTTCTGTATCGCTCGCTGATTTCGCAAGAGAGAGACAAAGCAAAATCATTCGATCCTGTCTAATAATTTAAAGGTCATTATCTTTCCAAGACCCTCGAAAGCCCTTGTTGTCCAACGTCTCTGTTCGTTCAAAACTCAATCGCTTACACAAACTCACCCTTACACACAACACCCAGATCATGGCGTTACGTATTATCTTCATCAGTACAACTCTATAAGTACTAAAGTGCTTATCTTCCCCTTAGATCAACAGTTATCCTCAGTCATTGCAAAGAAGCAGACATAGAAGGTTCGGACGATCCAATTGAAAATCTAACACTTCACCTAATTATCTTAAAGAACCGAGATAAGTCGACATGATCCATTGTTCGTTGTGTCTCGACACCGGTCGCAAAGCGGTTACGTGTGCGAACTGCCGCGGCCAAGGCACCACCGAAGTGGACTGTGGCCGCTGCGGCGGTGTCGGCTCTATCCCTGGGCCGGACGAGTCTTGCAGCGCCTGCGGTGGTGCTGGTCCCCAAAATTGCCGAGGCTTCCATGGCCTAGAAATGTCCCCTCGCCGAGCTGTTTGCCCGACTTGTAACGGGTCATGCATTAGGACCTCACCATGTGCATCCTGTGCCGGCTCGTGGACGGTTCGGGAGTACTGCACCTGCATCATAGGCATGGAACGGCGTTGGAGAGGTGGACGCGGCTAGTAGCCCCGTGTGCTAATTCAAAGCCATCCCTCTTCTTGCTCCTTTGCAGCAACAGCTTCAGGGCCAGGATCAACAAGTCAGTTTCTGCCTACATTCTGCTGCCTGTCTTCTTTTACCGTCGCTTGTGACGTTTCAAAGATGACCCTGACAGACCACAGGCTAGAAATAAGCATATAAAAGCTCAGTCGTTTTTGTTCCATTAATACGGGTGGGCAGTCTTTTCAATTAGTCTTCAGTGTTTCCTGGTAAAGGACAGCAATATTCAGAGCTTCTTATTGTTGGATTAAGGACAGTGGGAGTGTATGGTGCAAACAGGGGACCGTAGAGCTGATTTGAGGGGAGGGGAGGACGGGGAAATGGGCTTCATCAGGATCGAAAAGAGAGTTTGATTGGCCGCTCATTCTTCAGCATAGTCCTATGTTGTACTTATATTGTATAAATAATTTGTTTCGGCGAGATGTACATGGGATTTGGAAACAATTTGTGGGCGTTTTACACTATTCACATTTTCTGTTGGCGCGTTTTGCCGACCTACATACGTAATTACCATCTAATGCACTTAGCCTCGTAGACGCGAATCTTAATATTCTTGGGAATAACGGCATTTGATCAATTAGAAGGGTTACAGACTTATGCTGGTCACTCTTAGACTTATTGACATTGAAAGATGAATACGGCCTGACGTCGACGGGGCTGTTATATACCTTGTTGGAAGTCTGTACGGATGGATTAACTACTCCTTGCACAGGTGCCCACACATGTGCTGTCACATGCGAACTTCAGCCAGCAACTCCAACAACAGAATCGCTTTGATGAAAAGAGGTCAAGGGCCAGACGCTGAGCGAACTCTTGCCTAATCGCAAGATTACTAATGACCGTCGAGGGTTTGCTTGGTAAATGGAACTTGAGTGGCTTTTGCTAGGCGTAAAGATGACTGACGTTAGACTACGCACCGTTTGGACTCCACTTGCTAGGCGCCTCGGCGATCCGCGTACTTGACGACGAAGAGGGTAGGTAATCTACAGACGTGCTTGAATGACCTTGGATTCCACATACTTCTCCTTTTCTTGGGATCATCAACGGACTTATCAACCTGTGCTAATGCCCCTTCAGAACCCGCCGTCTCTGTCTGTGCCTTCCCGGCGCTTTCCTCGGCTCCCACAGCCTTTTGCATATCCCTCAGCTACCTCCTGCCTTCTTTAATCGTGGTATCTATGATATCCTTTTCCACGCTCAGATAACCAGCCTAACAGCAATTAACGTAAGCAGCGGTCGTTAATGGAGAAGAGGAGAAAGGGCCCAGAAAACCTGCAGGGAAGAACTTCGACTTACATCTCCCAGAAGACCGACTAGGGTCTCAGCCTCTGGGACTGGCATAGATCCCAATAACTGATTAACCTCATCCAATGACCCATTCTCCAGCGCTACCCTTATCTCGGGTATGAAGTTGTCGAAGATGGCACGAGCCTTTTGGTCGTTCTCGTCTCCGCTCTCCGCTGGCGGGATTATTACTTATTTGAATCGCCGTGCCTGGTTTTACCGTACGCATCTGAATCTGTTCCACGCCTTCCTCCGCCACACGCCGCTGCTGCCTGGTATACTCCCGGATACGTTCGAATTTTCGGCGACCTCGTTCTCGAAGAATTACCGAGCCTGGAGCCCTGATGTAGTGATACGGTTGAAGAAGAGAGCGACGCCGTCGCGCCCCAGTATACGGTACCACTGTAGTACTACCGTCTGATATACCAGTTACCTCATACGTCCGTTATTACCCAGTTCCAGCGCCGCGTCAAATGCCCTTAAGAGTAGACCTTCCATCTCGGATTCACGGATGATCTACGGATGTGATAAAATGAACTCATGGCTAGCGGGGTAATCGGATTGTTATGCATCATGTTGACGCTCGATGCACAGAAGCGGTTTCTCGTGTGAACGCTGGAGAGAGCGGTGATCCCGTGTTATCGCCGGAGAGAGCGGTGACAGTGACTTGTGTGAGTAAAGAATCTAGAATTGTCCCTCTCCTTGTTGGAAGGGAGGGAATCTATCTAACCTTATATACTCATCTGCGGCAATCTTTTAAGGTTCGATGAGTCCTTACCCCCGCGTGACATTGGTGGGTCCAGGTGACAAAGGGTGGCTGGGCAAAGTGCCCTGTGCTCATGTACTTGTGGGGCGGGGCCCATCGACTTTGAAAGAATCTAGAACGAAGTTCAGCGCTGATTTTGATTGGTCAAAAACGTAGTGGATAGCGCGGTACTTCGTGACAGCATGTGGTCTGAGCCACTGGGACTAAGCTAGCACAGGCCCTTTGCCCATCCAGATCTTAGGCGGTGGGTTCTATTTACACTCTCATCCCCTTTGCCCCCCCAATAAGCCAGTTAGTCTACGCAACCCAGAGGAGGCAGTATCTGACAGGAAAATGGCTTTAAATTTTGCAGAATCACGATTGGCTTTGTTGTTTCAATTTTATTGACCGACCCTAAAATCCTCCCGGTTGCAATGCAATGTGGAAGCGGCCAAAAGGTGGCAGTAGAAAGTAGAATGCCTAATTCCGGAAACTACAAAACCACCAGGAGGCACCAAGAGAGACCTGAACACCCACCAGACCTTGAAAGCAGAAACCAAGCTTGATCATCTATGTTCCCTACTTGTGCAGCTTCCTCTGATAGAAAGCCAGCTCCTCACCCTCCAAGATGTAACCATCGCACCGTCCTGACTGGCCGGGCCTCGACGAGACAACGGCGTACAGGCGACCGGCCTCGAACTGCTTCTCAAGTGGAGCCTCGACCTTGCCATGGGCAGCGAAGCGCTCGGCCTGCTTCTTCTCCACGCTCTTGCTCTTTTTGACCTCCTCCGCAGCCTCCTTGCCCTGCTTCTGCTGCCGCCTCCGGCCGAGGGCCTGACCGTAGTGGGACTCGTACCATTGGCGGAACGGCGCCGCGTCGATCTGGATGACGGCGCTCTTGGTGAGTGTGTTCGTGCGGACGAGCTCGTTGTTGGAAGGGTGGTAGGCGACGGCGATCACACGGGTCTTGCGGGTGATGCCCTCACTGGCCCAGGCGAAGTTGCCCGAGTCGAGGCGCAGAGCTCGGTGCTTGGTGTTCCCGCCGCGGACGCGGACGGTGTGGATTCGCTTGGCACCGATACGGGTGTTGGCGGGCTGGCGGCCAGCCTCGAAGGCGCGCTTCTGACCTGCACGGAGACACAAGTCAGAATCCCAAGTTCCCCTGATTCAATCCTCCCTCTCCTAGCGATCGAGCGCCCAATTCCATTTAAATCGAGGTGAGCGGCTATGTAACGTACGGTAGTGGGCGCGCTTCGCGCCGGTGGCGGAACGCTTATGACGAGAGTCTCGTGAGATACCCATGATTGCGGTGTCTGGAGAAAAGCGAATCCTGTGGTTAGCCCAAGCTTAGCCGTGATGTCGAAAATACTCGAGAGATTAGATGTGAGGCCATATGTCGAACAACCCAGCGCCTAAGGACCACAAGGAAGGCGAGAGCCTCGAAATCGACTAAATGAAATCACCGTGGGCAAAGAACGTACCTGATGATTTAGGTGGCCACCAGTTGCAATCGTTGAGCGCAGGTTAGGCAGTCGTCGTCGATACCTCCAGGATTCGTGGGAAGAAAAGTTCACTGCTCCGGAATTGTGTGAATTATTAGGTGGGCAGGAGTTTTTCCGCAGACCGAGTTGGGCGAGCCCTAAGTGGTGACGCACGGGCCATTTTGGTGTAGCCGAAGCAGGGCATCCCCATAATGACAACTGATAAGAGATAAGCCTTTCGCCTCTACGTAGGTTAGGTCGGTATCTAATCCCAGATGACAACAGCCTCAAGTGCTTGCAGTGATGCTACGCCTAGAGGATCGCAAACTAATAACGGCAGTAGGGGAGCTGTCTGCCGGGTGTATTCCAACTCCATGCATTTTCAGAAATGCCCTGTATGCCTCTGCCTTCAATTTCATTCAATGTGCCTTACCTTCGGCGTGTCTCGAACGAAACGAACCAAAGTTCCCATTAGGAGAATGGTACTCAAGACGCCCTTATCTCAGACTCCTAGGTCTACGTCACTTTGTGATGCGGAATCTTTAACTAGGTATGCTATTAGAATATGCTGATTGGACTGAGAAGGCTGGGCTCCTAAGCTGTCTAGGAAGAAAGTAGTCTACCCGAACGGCATCTCTAGGTTCCTTTGCTGCTTACCATGGGCATCTATGTCGGTAAGTGCCTATCTGCCCACGTATTCAGACCCAGTTGGTTGGTAGATACTTTACTGAGGATGACACCCTGGATGTTTTGAATGCCGTAGACGCTGCCCGCGAGCGGCGAGCATTCATCTTCGTCTCTCCATACCAACTGTTCCGCAGGACCTCTGTCAGCGAATCCGAATCTCCTGACAGCGTGCCCTCTGCCTGACACTTCGCGCCCGTGATGTCGCTCTCCTGAATGCGATTCGTGTCCGTCTCGACGCCGATCTCGATGCCCCTCGTCACCAATATGCACATGACCGGTCTCCCCCTCGTTAGCAGCACGTCACCCTTCTCGTCGGTGTCATCGTTATAGATACCCCCCTTCCCAGCCCGCACAGAGCTAGTAACACCGAACTTGCTTCCCCGCGAGGAGTCGGAGCCTCTAGAGCCCGTAAAACCTTTGACCTTATTGTTTCGAGACATCTTCCATGTCGTCAGGTACACAGTCCCATCCACCACCCGTTACAACTAGAGATGCCGAAGAGCGAGCCCAGGGGCCAAAATCTTCTGGTCGCAATTCGAAGAGCTGGCAGGCAAGCGCACAGTATTAAGGACAAGATTTCCACTTCGGACCAGATTTCCACTTCGGACCAAACCATCGCATCGACCATGTTGTTTGCGGTAGGCAAGTTTCAGTTTGGGTGTATTGCAGCTGAAAATGAAGCCAATGGCTTTGCTGACATGGGGAAGCAAGCAAGCCTGGATTAACATGTTGAGTCACTGCCCAGTTTTGGCAGAAAGGAGATCCGGACCATAGAGATGAGGCAAACACTAAGACCTCTTAAGTCAGACTGCCGTTCGGAGGCGTCAATACTGCTCCAGTATTTGTGGCGTACGTACAATAATCCAACGGATAGCAACAGAGTCACGATGATTCTCTTCGCCAAGGGCATTTGGAGGTTCCATAGTGGGGAAATGGGTTGGGCAAAGAGGACCAGATCGCTGGTGAGCTTGAGGACGAACTAGGTCGCAGGGGCTTCCGCCATCAGGATGACATAAGACGAATGTATTGACTAGTGAATATAGGAGAGGAAAAACAGACCGACGTATTGTAGAAGTGTATGGTATTAGCGCATTCGCCAGAAATCACAATCGGTAAGAATGTCTTGCTCCTGGGCGAACACATGAAGATGGAGACAAACGTCTCCCTGACACCTTGGAGGACGAGGATGCAGCCAAGCCTTGGTTAAGCACGTAGCGAAAGTGGTCGGGAAAGATCCGGAGGAAGGAGGCCGCAAATGAGAGCTTGACCGTGACGAAACCCCATATATAGGCGATTGGTGTCGGGGAGGCATACTGTGTGGATGTGAGCGTGTAAGTGACAATGATGACGTGGGCAGCTTCTTACGAGAAATATGGGATTGGCTAACCTCAAGAAACGTGTCAATCATCACAGGGCTGATGGCCTCTATGCGGTAGCCAAGTCCGACCGTTGCCACTTGTCAAACCTCCATCGTTAGCATGACGAAGTGCGAGTGCCTTTTGTGACAGGTCCAGACATGAGAGCGTTCTTCCTCAGTGTCATGAGGACGAGCATCAACATGAGGGACGCCTTCGGGATCACATTAACCATTAAAGCACGGTACAACTGTCCCACACATTGACCCTTGCGGATCTGCCACTTACGTAGCTAACGAGCAGAAGGGCTTCCCGCGAGGAGCAGTTAGCACCAATCTCTCCCCGAAGCGGCACCCAGCAACCAAAACCGGACCACAAAGTGCCGCATCAACTCACCATCGTCGAGCCAGAAGCTCCTCATACCCCCCAGATAAACGCACATCCGGACGCCAACGACCGCGGTGGCAACGATCATGAACGTGGCATTCACGCTCACGATTGCTGCGGCTCAGTTGTCGTCGGTCATAAAGCCTCAAGCTATCTCATGATAGTTAAAGCAGCCTTGTCTTTGCAGTTTCCAGTGCCGAAGAGGGAAGGTGAAGGGACTTGGGCGAGGTGAGAGAAAATGAGATCCAGCCACAGCGGACGAGGAGAAAAGTGAGTGAAGGATTCACAAGCCAACAAAGTGCCAAAAAGTGGCACAGAGCTGTTCGACCTTGTGAGGGGGCATAGGGGCTTGAAACGCGAGGTAAAGGGTTAAGTTGGGTGAAAAAGTAGACTTCAGACGAGAGGTCCATGAAACTAACTTGCGCTGTGTCGCCATTGCTAGAGGCTGCAGCCAACTGACGGAGCTGGCAATTTTGCAAAGGAAGAGTCGAGATCTCTGGAAGACAGCGTATGAGGAAAACCAGCAAGCTTTGGAATCTCTGGAGACGACACTGGTCAACCCCTGGCCAGCCAGATGAGAAGTCTCGATGGCTACAGTCTTTGTAGACTTCAAGCCGACTTTGGACATGGAGTTGTAACCAGCACACAAACAAATAGCCACTCTCTCGTGATCCTATCATAAATCTCGAGAACAATCTTCGCTTCCCGCTCACCGGGAGTGCTATCTGGACTGGCTTTAAGCTCAAAGGGCAGATGGCATCAATTAGCCTTCGTTAATACCAACTTATCGTTCTGTTGGCTCATAATAGAGGTGAAGCAGACAGCCCATCCCTTTCATGAACAAAATTCGAGCCGGTAGCCATCCGTTCCTGCCCGAGAGCGTAGTTAGATGAGCAAAGAACATCTGCCATAGGGATGCCTAACAGTGATCTTTCCTCCTGACCCAACGATTCCCTGGCGGAACCAGCGCGATCTCTGAATAGTGGCGGTTGAGCCGTACTGTTGAACAGTGATTTGGAAAAAAAGGAGGGTTTCGCAAGCGCAGGTATTCCGAATGCGTTCGCACGTCGTATCCTGCTCTGTTGGCCCAAATTTGAGCTTCAAATAAACAGTGAGGGGGAGCACATAACGCCTGCTTCTAAGGACCGCGAAAGTGCGCCGCCACCCCTTCGTCCCTCTCTCTGGAAGCTGCTGCTCGGGTGGTCCCAGGATGTCCGGGGAACCAGGTCGGCACGTAGGTATGCTTGCGTGCCGCCTGCTTGCCCTCTCGGCTCAGCCGTTGTGGTATTGACGGGAGGAACAAAACCGCTCGCCAAGCCACATCGGCTTCTCACGTCGGCCAGTCGCACGTGGCAGCCAAACTCTATTCCACGCCGGGGGAAACACTCGTCAAAAGCCAAGCTGGGAGATCTGTCAATGGTACATTCTCGACATCTTGGGCAAGGGACATGTGGGCGACTGAAAGTAAACAACTAGAACTGCCCAACTTGGGATACCAGGACCCGCCAGGGGCTACTGAAGCCGGAAATGTCGTGGAGGGTGGCTTGCGTAGCAAAGGGAAATATCGGCAACTGGCTCGGAAGTCTATGCATGGATCCTTCCACTTTATAAGATGGTAAAAGGGAGAGGGAGAAAGAGGCGACGATCACTACAGAGATGGAAGCCCTGTAGACATTGAGATTAGCTTCAGTAATCCACGCACTAAGGGGTAAAGCGTACATCTCCAAGACCTGCCGTGGGACGAGGGCTTATGGGAATCCGTCTAGATACGTAATGCCTTCTAAAGTCTATCAATCATGTCACCAAGCCTCCGGCGAGCGCCCCTGATCCATATGAATCGTGCACGTGTTTGTTCGTGCTACATATGGCTAACCCACTTCCAAATACCTTACCATACATATCGCCTAAACCCTCGTCCTGAGTCGCCACCGCATATCCCCGCAGCCGGCCAGACCTTACTACTTCAGAGTGACAAGCTCCTCCGCGCTGGTAGGATGGATAGCCACGCAGCTATCAAAGTCCTTCTTCGTCGCCCCCATCTTGACCGCAACCCCGAACCCCTGCATCATCTCCCCGCTGCCCAGACCTAGGATGTGCAGGCCGACGACCCTCTCCTCCGGCCCGGCGGTGATCAGCTTGTACGACGTGGGGCCCTTTTCCTCGGGCTCCATCATGGCGTAGTACATGGCCGTGAAGCTGGTCTTGTAGATCTTGATGTTCTCCCGCCCGTACTTCTCGACCGCCTGCGGCTCCGTGAGCCCGATGGACCCGACCTCCGGGTGCGCGAACACCACGGAGGGGATGTTGGCGTAGTCGAGCTTCAGGGTGCTGAACTCGGCCCCGCCGAACAGCCGGTGCGACAGCCGCCTCCCCGCGGCGATCGCCACGGGCGTCAGCTCCACCTGGCCCGTGACGTCGCCGAGCGCGTAGATGTTCTCCACCGACGTGTTCTGGAACTCGTCGACCAGGACGTGTCCCCGCTCGCCCAGCTTGATGCCAGCCTCCTCGAGGCCGATGCCCTTGGTGCGCGGCGTCCGCCCGATCGCCCAGATGAGGTGGTCCACGTCCCTCAGCTCCGCCTTGGCGTCCTTCTCCTTGTACAACAGCGCCAGCTTGCCTGTCGACCCGTCGCGCTCCACCTTGGTCACGGCGGATTGCCGGTGCAGGTGCACGCCCAGACGCTCGTACTCCTTGGTGACCGCCTCCTGGATCATGGGGTCGAAGTCCCGCAGGAAGGTGTCAAACCGGATGAAGAGGTGCGTCTCCACGCCAAGGGCGTTGAACATGCCCGCGAACTCGACCGCGATGTAGCCCGCCCCGACGAGGGCCACCTTCTTGGGCAGGGTCTCAATGTCGAAGAAACCGTCGCTGTTGGTGCCCAGCTCTGCGCCCGGAATTTTCGGCGGGATCGTCGGTTGGCCGCCCACGGCAACGAGGATCTTCTTGGCCTTGACCACGGCCTTGGAGTTATCGTCGAGCGTGACCTCGACCTCATTCCGGTTCAAAAGCTTGGCCCAACCATGCAGGTACTCGACTTTGTCGTTGGCCAGGTTACGGTCGTAAATGCCGTTAAGCCGTTTGATGTAACCGTCCCGCTTCTTCTTGAAGGCTGGCCAGTCAAAGGGCGCCGTCTCCTGGACAGAGAAACCGTAACTCTTGGCTTGGTGTATCGTTTCTGCTATCGCAGCAGCGTTGAAGGTCACCTTCTTGGGTACGCATCTAGAACGATGGGATGATAGATGAAACATTAGTTGGCTGGAGCGCATGCGGTGCTGGAAGCAGTATGCATGTAGGTAGGCAGGTAATTATATCCACGAGGCAGGGGGAACTCGCCCAACGTTCACACAAGTGCCCCCTATCCTGCCGCCCTCGACTATCATCGCCTTAATGCCGAACTTAGAGCTGGCCATGCGGGCTGATGCGAGCCCACCGCTACCGCCGCCGATGACGAGGTAGTCGGTCTCTTTCGTTATGGGAGCCATGACGGGCAGTGACGTGGAAAAGTGTCTCGAGATGTGGCCTAGTCTTAGAGTTGCAGTTCTGGAGGTGAAAGCAGAAACTTGCCTGATAACAGGGAGAGCATGCATGGGGAATGAAAATAGGAGGGGAAAGAGGAGGTTATATAAGGAAATAGAGACAGGCTGCGAATGGGGCGGGGAATTATTTGTGCAACTTCTCCCTTCGGTATCACCGGTATGGCACTGATAAATGGAAGCCTTTAGGAACTTGCACGACGTCAGTGAAGCTCTAGCTTGGGAAATGGCGCAGCTATCTGGAAGCTGGGCTGCGGTTTGGTGCAGAAATAGTGCGGGGGGTTTTGACTCGGGTGCCAATCCAGGGGTCTTTCACAGCTCGTGGGGCGATGGAGGGGTTGGATTATTCATCCAGCGTGGTCAGCGTGAAGCTGCATGCAGGAAAAGGGAACATTAGAAAGTGGCCAGAATCCCGCCATGCAGATGGGCTGTATGTCAGCACTAATAAAATATTCCATATTTCTACTACGTAGCACGCAGTAGGACTTTGAGCCACAAGAACGTGCAGAAGAAGTAAGCCCTGTGTATGGACGCAGCTTGATGGATTTCAAATCGGTGCGAATACCGGGCCTTGGCGAGCCTTTACACGTGTAGTAGTTGTGGGGGTAGCCTCGGCGCAATTGGCGGCTGCCGGCGACGGACAGTGATCGTGTGCTGGTACCCCTGGACGACAGACAAGATTCCAAATCAATACCAGAGCCTGTCAGGCCAAGTTGGAATATTGACTGCTCAATCAGGTCGACGATGGGCACATTACTCGTACGGAGACCAGGAAATGAGTCGACCGCAAACAATGCCCAGGAATAGTCGGGTTCACTGCCTCTCCGGCCTCCAACCTACAGAAATCGGGAGGGCTTCCCTGAGTCAATTTGTTTGACGAGATGTCACGAACGCACGGTCCCTAAATGTGGACGCGACAAGCACCGTGACGGGATGTCTTCAGAAATTTCGCACGTGCTAGCGCCTCTAATGAGCGTTCAGGAGGCAGTTCAAACCGTGAGCCGTCCGTGACAACAAGACAAATAAGTACCATGCGTTAGATATGTGTCTCACAGTCATACTAGGATAGCCAAAGTAAAATTTATCGGCATTCACAAGCCGTGGCTAGGATAGCCGTTGTTTCAGGCCCGACTTATGCCTGGTGGAGATGGCGCAGGTCTTTCAGGCGTTGAAGCTCAGGCAGCTCCAGCGCATCGCTCATCACTGCGGGATAGGGAAGGCGGGAACAAAGGAGCAGATATCCCAGCGGATTGATGCTGCGGTCCTAAGCCACCGTCCCATCGGGGTCGGCGAGCGGATCCTCAGCATCGACATGGGCATCCGGAATTTTGCCTTCTGCCTCCTTACACCGAACGGCACGGTATCCCCGGCCCCCTCCTCTCAGGCAAAGTCCAAGTCTAAGAAGGCTCCAGAGGAGATCAAGAGCACGGCCACAGGAGGACTTGTGCCTCCTGCCCTGACTATGCACGCCTGGAGGGTGCTCGACCTCACCCAGGGCGACAAAGAGGCGACAACCAAGGGCCCCAAGGCCCTCAGCGCCACGGCCGTGGACTTGATACAGACATATCTCCTGCCCCTAACCCCGACCCGCGTGCTGATTGAGCGCCAGCGGTTCCGCACCGAGGGGATGGCCTCGGTCCTGGAAACGACCTTAGTGGTCAACAGCCTCGAGTCGATGCTGTACGCCATCTTCTCCGCGCTGCGGTACCAGGGCACGTGGCAGGGCGTCGAGGAGGCCGTCGACCCCAAAGCGGTGGCCGGCCACTGTCTTGATGCACAGGGCGAGATCGTAGCCCCGGACGCCCGCGCGGCGGCTCAGGCGAAGAAGAAGAAGTTTAAGCGCGAGAAGACGGACCTTGTCGGGGGTTGGATACGGGACTCCCGGCTAGGGCTCGGTGACGGGAAGGAGTTACGGGACATGGTCGCCTCGTTCTTGAGGAAGTGGGAGGGGCGGGCTGGGGGGAAGAAGGAGAAAGCGAAGAAGGATGAGGATGATGAGCCCGCGAAACTCAGGAAAGTCGACGATCTGGCCGACTGTGTGCTACAGGGGGCCGTGTGGATGAAGTGGCAGGAAAATAGGAGCAGCCTGGCCCGACTGGGAGCAGACGACTTCTTGTTGTCTATGGACGGGACGACGGGGGCAGCATCACCGAAGGCAAGAACGAAGGCAAGAACGAAGTCAAGAACAAAGTCAAGAACGCGGTCAGGAACAAAAACAACTCAGTCGTAATCTCCATACCCATCGTACCTCCCCACCTCCCTCTGCGTGCTGACATACTCCTCCGTGGCCAAGCCTTTCCTCTTCCTTTCCCTCAGCCCCGCCGGGTCCTTGTGCCAATCACAGGCGAAGTCGCACTTGGGCTCCTCCACCTCCCCAAAGTACATACACAGCGCCGCGTGCCTGCAACCCGCCGTGTCCTCGCAGTACGCCACCAGGGTCTCCAGGCTCTTGACGCGCGCGTTCCTGTTCTCTCCTTCCTTCAGATCCCTCGTCACCATGCTGAAGGTCCGGTCCCGGTCCTCCCGGCTGTAGTACAGGAAGCAGTAGCTCGCCTTCCCGTCCCGCCCGGCCCGCCCGGCCTCCTGGTAGTAGCCCTCGAAGGACTTGGGCAGCCGCCAGTGCACGACGAAGCGCACGTCGTCCTTGTCGATGCCCATGCCGAACGCTGTGGTGGCGACGATGATGTCGTAGCCGGGCGCGTTGGCGATCCAGCGGGCCAGCGTCTCCTCTTTGGCCTCCCTGGAGAGCTTGGCGTGGAAGGGACGCGCCCCGATCCCTTCCTCCCTCAGCGCGGTGGCGAGCATCTCGCACTCCCCGCGGCTGATGGTGTAGATGATGCCCGATACGGCGTCGACGCGCTCGCGCCGCGCGTCCAGCTCCGTCCTGCGCTCCTCGGCCCTCCGGCGCTCGTACACGTCCCTCATCCAGCTCACAAAGTTGTCGAACCGGTCGTTGGCCTCGTCGCTCGTGAAGCGGATCTCAAGGTGCAGGTTGGGTCGGTACGCCGTCGTGGCGAACGTCCTCAGCCGCCTGCTGCCGCTGCCGCCGCCGCTGCCGCCGAGCAGCCCCAGCGTCGACAGCACGTCCTGCCTGACCTGCTCGTTCGCCGTCGCGGTCAGGCACATTATGGGCACGTCCGGGAAGGCCTTGCGGAACCAGGAGAGGCGCTTGAAGTCCCTCCGGAAGTCGTGGCCCCACTCCGAGATGCAGTGCGCCTCGTCTACGACCACGCGCGCCAGCTCCTTCTGCTCGTGCACCAACTTCAGCCGCTTGCGGAAGTGCTCACCCGAGCAGAGCTCCGGGGTGACGTAGAGCAGCCGAGTACGCGGGTGACCCGACGCCAGGTCCTGGTAGATGTAGTCCCTCTCGGCCTGGGGCGTATTGCTGTTGAGGGTCCGCGCGTCCACGCGGGCGGCACGGAGAGCCTCGACTTGGTTCATCTGTCGGTTAGGTGGGTTAACAACATGTTTACAGGAGGGGAGAAGCTTAGAGTCTTCATGATCCTGAAAGTAGACTCACCATGAGACTGAGAAGAGGTGATACCACAATGGTGACTACTCGTGGTCAGTGTGAGTGAAGTGCGAGTATATTCAATTCATTCATGTTGCAGCGGCTGGACCTTACTCCCTTGGTCGATCACCGCCGGTAGCTGAAAGCACAAACTCTTCCCAAACGAGGTCGCCGCCTGTACGAAGACATCATGCTTCTCGAGTGCCGCTAGTATAATCTCGCGCTGGAACGGCCTTGGACTCGAATCAGAATAGGTTATTGGGCCTTGGGGTTGACCGAGTGTTTTACTGGACTGTGTGTTACCTGAAAGACTGTTTATTGAACTGACGCCTCAGCGTGAATTCGATGTCGGTGAAGGAGTTTGCTCTCTCTAGTGGAGGCATGATGAAGAGTCTGGGAAATGCGTGTTCCAGGAGTCGTTGCTAATGTCTGTTCTTCATGCACGGCGCATTCCGCACACCCAACAACCCATCTAAACTTGCAGACGCAACCACAATCTGGAAAGAGCCTGCGCAGATGTTGACCCATCCAACGCATGCATTTTAATGGAGTTCTCGTCCAAAATAGCATCGTTATCATTAGATATATGTAGGTCTGCTCTCAAACGGAGCTGCCGGCCAGCCTCCCCCGCAGTCAGTTCCCAGATTTGTCGTGTTGATATCGTGCTGATATCAACAACACGGCAGCAAGGTACGTCCAGGGAAAGCATTATCACGTGATGTAGAATGGCTGCTGTCCTTCCTCTTCAACTTCCCCCCCTTTTTCTTCGACACCGGAATTTCTGGGCAATTCCGTTTCAGTCCGGCCTTCGGTCTCGGGCCGCATCTAGGCAAATTTAGGCAGGGACGAGGCGACAATTTACTCCTTGCGCAGTATCATCCGACGCAATGCTACACCTTCCATCCAGAGGATCAAGAACGTTTCGACTCAAATGTCGATGTCGAATATTCTTTTCTTCTTGGCCGTTGTAAATATCTAAAATTGGACGGCTAGCGAAGACACCCAACCCCCGCCGTTTCGTCGACTTGTTTCAAAACAGCCCGGTCTCCTGCTGCTGCTTCCCTCATCACGGATACCGGTACTTTGCGTTACGGGCCCCCGATTCCTCTCTCAGATCTCCCCTGTAGCCTTGCCTCCTGGTGAACCAATATGACGGAAGGCCGCCCATTGCGGCCCTGCATATCAGACCTCTAGTGTCCAATGCCAAGTGCCCACTACTTAGGGGAGCTTGCTGACACCCGTGCCCGGCGTGGGGTGTGAATGATAGCCATGTGTTGAAACAGACTCAGTTAACAAAGCGAGCAATTGTTTACGCTCGTGCGCACTATAGGTAAGGAAACATTTGCATTTGGAGGTGGCATCGATCCACCGGTCTAAGTTCGTCTGTGGGTTACTCACCAGCTCTGGGGAGTCCCATGGCAAGCCAGTTGCATGGGGAGGATAACGATGATGGGTATCGTTCTGCCTTGAGCCGCATTCTCCTACTCAAAATAGCGGTGACCGATCGCACGACAGATGAGTGTGTCTCGGGCTCTCTGGTGTGTTGGTCAGCTGTCTGGGGTCCTATTCTCGAGCTGTTTTGTCGGTGAGACTCGTTGCGAGGGATGTGCCCATGCTTGGAACCCTCCATGATTAAACTCTTACATGCCCTACTCTGACTGAGGGTTCCAGCAGTTCGGCTCAAAGAAGATTGAAGTCGCTCATCCTGGCAGCCAGTCTCACCTATGTCGAGGGTATCCCTCGTATTTCAGGTCGAACACCGGGCATTCTTACGCTTGCGGCATTCATACTCACGGATTGCCCTTGACGTCATGTGGGCACTAATGTATCAGGGAAACCCCGTGTCCTTGTTTGATTCTCATCTAGCGGTTCAGTGAGCCCGCTCAAACTCGAATCGATGGGAGTCGATAGTTTATGCAATACGCAGCCCACTTTAGCTGAACCGGGCGATGTTGACAGCACCTACCTATTGCAAGGCCAAGACCAATTCGGACTTAACCTCCATTCGCTCGCTGGGTATTAGCTAAGGATGGCGGCGGCCAAAAGAAGTCTGTAGAAGTCTGGGAGGGCGCTAAGTTGAACCTCGCTACCTCACGCCTAATGTTAGCGTGCTAGCTTGCCTGCCCTCCGCCGGAAGGCTGATTCTTTATTCTTAAAGTTGCGCCCGGGCTCCGACGGTCGCATTCGAACGGATATAAACGTCAGTGCACCCAAAGCGGAGGGACTCTGGAGGACAAAAGACTCTCGGCGAATTCGATGACGACCTATGTATCATGGACTAGAGGTATCGGTAGGCATCATGGACCGTAAAAAAAACATTCGGACTACACCAGCACTAAGGCATGAGTTAAGGGTCATGAAAAGAATCAGAACATCCCGAGAGGATGTGATTCAATCCATTCCCCATCGGTTCCTCAGCTCTCAGAAAAAAAAACGAACCAATCGCTTGAGTTTGCCAGAGTTTGTCTCGTCCAAACTGGTGAGGCAAGGTGACAGGTGACAAGTAAAGAGTGTGCTGCGTATCGCCAAAAGTTGTGTGAGTGGTGCCTTGCATATTCGCGGCACGCTAGGGATTGTCCAAGAGCGTGTTTGGGTGCTGTTGCATACCTCCGCCTACCACGCATCGTACGGGAGTACCTAGGCGGGTACACACTGTCAGGCGCTTGTGGGGTACCTATTGATGCAAACATGCCCACCTAGGTACTTTTGGCAAGCCTGGGGCTTGTGTTTTCTGGCGATGGTCTTGGCGTGCCTGGACTGCAGACTGCAGGTGGCGTACGACCCGTCTAGCACCCCGCCCCGACCGCCCCAAAATTGACCCCAAGAAAGGTTGAAGAAACGAGCCCCTTTCTGCTTGGCACACCATGTCGGAGATGTTGCGACCCTTGTTTTCTCCCTGACTCCAGTGCCACCACTGCTGCTACCATGGAGGCGCGAGTGCAACAAAGCGCTTGAGAAGGACCTTGATTCCTCTGGAGAGCCTCAATTTTTTTATATTAATTTTTTTGTTCTGTGTTTCTATCTCCTCTCGTTCCAGGGAATTTGGCAAAGAAGAAGCGGCCAATTTACGGGACGGGAAAGAATCGTAATATACTCGGGTCTCGCCCTTTTTCGCGTTGGCGAACCATCCATCCCCCATTAGGTTGCTACCAGCGGCAAGGAATTTCCCTTTTCAGTCCGTTGACACTCGACGCTCGACGCTCGACGCTCGACCGATCTCTCACCTCCCTACGACCGCGGACACGGCATAATCTCAACATCTCGAACAGTTTTTGGTACACCAATTACAGCAGTTCAACACCCGCCCCTCTGCACCTCCTGCCATGACGATCTCGCGTGCTCCGTCTAGCCTCCAGTCGCCCACGATCCAATTGGCCTAAATCCCTCGGCTCCTCGGTTTGACATCCGACAGTCGACAGTCAATTTGAAGGGAGGCAGAATCGCTGAAACGCGCACTCTTTCTCCCCCTCCTCTCCCAGCTCGGCCCGGGTTCTCCCTTCGCCTGTCCCGCCCTGTGCCGTCACTGTCTGTCGAGAAACGCGCGCACTCTGGCGCTGCCGGAAGGCCACAGCCCGCCTCTTGTTGGGCCATAGGCCATTCATCTGTCCCCTCGGCCCATCATGGATCGCCCCGACCGACCATCAGGCATCCCTCTGGGACAGGCGACTCAGTCTACAGGAAGAGGCTTGCCGGAAAACCCAGCGCCCCAGGGAAGAAGAAACGCTGCCGGCGGCGGCGGCTCTCTCAGCAACATACCGGTGCCACCGATCCCCCCATCGTCGATGCCGCCTCCTGGCATACGAAATATGGCCTCGAATTCGTCATTGTCCACGTCAGCCCCCATCACCGCCAGCCAGGTCATCGCCCTGGCTCGCGAGGCGATGAGGGAGGCCCTCGAAGAGCACGAGTCCCAGGCCGCCGAAGCTAGCGGGGTGAGCAACGATCTGAAGCCCGGCATCACGATCGATCTGAGCCGCAAAAACATCCTAAAGCTCCCGGACGAGGTCGTCGATGTTATCAAACATGAATTGGAGCGGTACGAGACCTAATATTTTCCTGTTGGACACAATCTCTTATTTGCCTCGCTGACATTGCCTCTTTCTGGTCTCCCTCGTAGCCTCGCGCTCTCGCACAACAAAATTGCGGCTTTTCCATCGCGATTCTCAGAGTGTTCATCGTTGCGGTATCTCAATGTCAGGAATAATGACATCAGGGAGTTTCCGTTGCCGGTAAAGCGCCCTTCTCCCACCCTAGTTTTAGCCCTCGATTACCTCCCTCGCTTCCACTATCAAAGTGGTGCTTGATTGGGAAAGATGCAAACTCTAACGCGGCCGTTATTTTTGTTTTCTGCATTGTAGCTATGCGACCTCAGAAGCCTCGAGATCCTTGACCTTCAACGGAACAAACTTCGGTCTCTGCCGCCCGAAATCGTAAAGCTCGCGTCGTTGAAGGTGTTCGCCGTACAAAGAAACCGTATCGAAGAGCTGCCGCTGTGCCTTGCCGAGATGACCTCGCTGCAGGTGATAAAGCTGGACGGAAACCCGATCAGATTCCCGCCGCCTGAGGCGCTGCAAGTGCAGGCGAGCAGCCCGCCGAATGAGGGATACCTGAAGGACAGTGAGGTGACGGAGGTGACGATGACGGCGCACATCAAGAAATTCTTGAAGCAGAAGAGCCAGAGCATGCAGTCCAGCAACGGACGGGCCGATTCGGAGACGGGCGGGGACGAATCGAGCGAGGGCACAGAAACGCCTCGACTGCCACTCAAACGCGTCGTCAGTGGGCGATTTCCAGTCAAAGTGAACGGAACCGACCTGCCAGATCTGCGTTCCCCCGCGCTTTCTCGACCACCGCCAATCCCTACACGGTCGCATTATCGAGGTCTGTCCCAGCAAAACTCGGCACCACGCAAGCCAGGCGTCATGCCCTTGACGACGCCGGGAAACCCCAACGAAAGGGTGCGAAGCAATTCCGAGACGCTTCTCCAGGCGTCTCGTGCAGAGCGCCCAGGCGACCGTTCGCGGCGGATGGGCATCGTGTCCCAAAAGGCGCAGCAACTAGGGACCCTCGACGAAACACAGGCAAACAACCGGTTCTCGCACTATCGGGGCCTGAGCCACGGCTCGGCCATGCAAAGCAACGGGACGGCCATGACGGCGACTGCCAAAGATCCGGCGAGCCCCGCAGAACCCATCCTCCAACGGCCCGTCTACGTAAGGCGCCTCTCGATCCTGCCGGAGCGCAGGCGCGAGTCCAAGTTCGTGGACCCCGTTCTGGAGGCGGCGAAGGGTATCCTGTACTCGATATTTCAGATCCACCCTATGATCCAGATGCTCATGTCTCTGACGAGCGACGGCACGGCTAAGCGCTCGAGCCTCGAGATCGTCTTCTACAACACGAACTCGCACGTGGAGGAACTAGAGCAGGAGATACAGCGGCATGACCCGACTGCCGACGGGTACGACTCAGCCATGCATGACAACGAGAACGTGCAGAGGGCCTGCATCACACTAGTGAACGCGTACGCGCACGTTTGCTCGCTGTTTGCAAGCCAGGTCGACCTCTTCATAGACAACGGTGACCCGCGCTACGTGCGCACCTTGATGGTACAGCTCTACAATAGTATCATGGAGCTACGCGTGGCGACTTCACAGGTCGTGCCGGGGGACGAGGGTCACAGCCGCACGTCCAGCACACACAGCACCCACAGCACCCACAGCACGGTCAGCACAGCCAGCACGGCCAGCGCGGTCAGCGCGGCCAGCGCGGCTAGCATGGTAGCTCTGAACGCGGACACTATCCGAGCTCGATCCCGGGAGAACTCGGCGGCACCTAGTATGGGTCGGCCCGGTGCCACGCCGCCTCGCACGGCACGGAGCAACTACCTCCACAATCCGAGCAACCTGAGGGTCGCCACCGACGTGCCGATCCCCAGCATACCCTTCATCAACGGCACGGGGCGGACGGCCACCATAACGTCGGCGACCCCGCGGTCCGGCGAGTCGTTCGTCTCGTCCGGCAGCAGGGGCCTATCGGCCGACTTCAGCGAGGAGGACCGCATCTTCGAGAGCATCTTCCTGGCGCTGCAGAGGTCGACGGACCTGGTGATGAAGACGCTTCCCGGGTTCAACAACCAGTGCGGCAGCGGGCTGCAGAACGCGCTGGCGCAGCGCAACAGCCGCGACTCGCAGTGCTGGAGGGCGCTGATGGCCAAGTGCACCATGGCCATCCAGCAGACGGAGCAGCTCAAGTCGCGGCTGTCGCTGATCCGGCTCAAGGAGCACGGGATCCGCACGCAGGCGTCCTTCTGGAACCTGTGCCGCAACTTCATCGACTCGTGGACCGAGTTCGGGTCCAAGGTCAAGGAGTTCATGCCGCTGATGCCGCTCCCCGCCGACACGAGGGTGCGGCTGCGGCCGATCCAGAAGAGCATCCAGGAGACGACGGACCTCATCATCCGCTCGCCCTGGGGCTACTCGCTGCGGTCGTCGTCGGGCATGAACGGCGGCGGCGGCCACGCTCACGCCAACAGCAACAGCAACAGCAACGGCGCCAACAGCCCATTTAGCCCGGGCGTGGCCAGCGACCACGGCAGCAGCGGGTCGTCGGGCAACCACGTCGTGCAGCTGCCCATGACGCCGCAGAGCGCGGCGCTGGGCCCCGCTGTCCAGGCCACGGTGGCGGTTCCGGCGACGCCGCAGAGCGCCTCGTTCGCCGCGGCCTTCTCGGGCGGGGTCTTCGAGCGGGCGGGCGCGCTCCTCTCGATGGGGGGCCCCTCCATGTCGAGGCACGGGACGTTCACTTCGTCGTCGTCGACGGGCGGGTCGTCTTCGGGCCTCAACTCCATCAGCAGCACCCTTTCCTCCAACGCCGACACCATGATGTCGTCCATCCTCAGCCCCGGGCCGAGCGGGCCTTTTGGGCCGCTGCCCATGAGGATGCACAACGGGAGCAAGGTGGCGTTGTAGAGACGGTCGAAGCTGGACGTTGCGCTTCGGGCTTCCCTCCGCCTTTCTGATACGTACCCGTTTCCTGTCGCTCACATCGCTTCATCACCCCCCATTTGGCTTACAAACTGGATTAGATTAGCCCCAGTTTGAAGATGGGAGTGTCAAGCTCTCTTCTTCCTCTCCCTCTCTATCTCTCTCTATATCTCTCCCTCTCCTTTCTTTCTTGGACAACCACGCTCGTCATACCTCGCTGCCTCCCTATCTACCTAGGTACCCTACTTACCTACTGACCCAATACCCAACTACCAACTACCCACCTACCTACCTACATATCATCAAAGTGCCAGACGGCTTGCTTCGTGCTCCTCGAAGTTGATATTTAAAATCTAATGTTTTGCATTTTCTTATATTCTCTTTTCTTTTCTTTTCTGTCCTCTTTCTCGGGTTGCATCATCTTACCGGGTCTCTAGCTCGCATTGCGCTGGCGTTTGGAAAGAAACATTGGCGAATGGATGCATGGGTGGGCACTGGATTTTGGGAATGCGATCAAGCAAGGTTACAACAAAATTCACTTGACTATTACGGGCAGCTTTACAAAGTGGTTGTCTATTTCTACCTCTTTTTATTTTCGTTGTCGACACTTATTTACTCCATGGCCTTTTTATAGTTGGTCTCATCTTTTCCACCTACGCCGACGCTCTCTCTGTCTCTTTCGCTTTATTCGCCGGCTTAATGGGTTGGCTCCTCGTGAGAATGATTTTATCTGTTCCTATAACTATTCCGGGACGAGGGAAGAAAAGGGAGATTAAGAAGAACAAGATGAACAAGCCATTAGCAGCTGAGACAGATCAGGTGCCAGGATCGCGACCTTCGATCCTTCAAATATGCCTCGCCGCTATAGGTAGATAGTTCAGGGTCTATTCTGCTGAAAGGATTCAAGTTCTGAAGACTGGAAGTTCGTTTCCGCCTGAACCTCATCTGGGCGCGATGTTGTAATCTTGAACGTCGGTATCTGAAGAGCCGGGAGGCCTCCATCAGGGCTCCTGGCTCTCTCCCGTCATCCAAGAATCGGAAGATTGTCAAAGGATAGGAAGTTATGTCTTAAGCAGGGTCCCATGCCGACATCTTGGCGCAGCCATTCAAGCAACTTGAGATACGCTGATCTCTCGTGATGGACCCGAACACAGATCAGAAGCCGTTCGTTCTGCTCTAGTACCGGTTCGCCGATCTCTAGGCTTTCCACCGTGCAATGCCAATCACCGTGGACCTTGGTCGACATAGGTACTGTACTACATGTGAATATGGCATTTGTAGACGGACGATCTCTCATCGCCGGGCTAATGCGGCTGAATGCGGAAACTCAGCCAAGCAAGGCAAGCCAGGTACATGTTTTAAGGAATTGCATGATATCCTGCGATGCGAAAAGGGGCACTAAACCTCTCAGACTGCCCCCTCCGAAGTCAGAATTATCTACCTACCTACCCACTTATTTAATCAGGCCACCCTGGGGGGATAGCACGTTGGGCGCCTGGCCGGGCTTTTCATGGTGAGCTCACCGTGGCCCAAGGTGTGTTAGCTGTGGAGGCCAAGCCAGCAACGAAGAGGCCAGGATGACAGTCAAGTGAGCCAGCAGGAAATGATGAACGGCAACTCTAGAGCATACCACTTATTTTGGCACCAACGGATTGACAAGCCATCGGGAAAAGCGGTGGGTTGAGAAGAGATAAAACCTACAGCTGTCAATATAGCATCAGATGAAGCACATGCGTGTCCACCGCATGTGACCAAGGAAAAACCAGATGGTCTCCCCTTGGCCACGACACAAGTCGAGCTGAAGTCTCCTCTCAACCGTGTGAAGACCGCGGTACGCTTCGTACCCTAATGACTATAAACCAAAAGCCAAAAGCCTCATAAGCTATACAGAGAGAAAATAAAAGAGGAACAAGTCCATGACACCGTGCCCCCCGATGCCCAACCCTCAGATATACCCCTTCAAGAAAGCCTCGAGCTCGCCCAAATCCCCCATGAACCCGATATGAGCCACATAGCCATCCGGCCTGGCCAGAACGTAGCCGGGCCTGGCCCCGAACCCGTAACGCGCGTGCAATCCGCCATCGACATCCCGGAACCGCCCGCTCTCGGCCTCCCCCTCCCCCTCCCCAACAACGAGGGTGGACACACGGAGGCCGGCTGTTGCGTCGCCCCGCCAGCCGGCAGCGCAGCGGGCCACCCGGGCCAGCTCCCCCTCCGAGGCGGCGCCGCTGCCGGCCCCGTCCCCGGCGAAGACGAGCAGGGCGTGCCCGCGGCCGCCGCACAGCCGCTGCAGAGTGGTGCGCTCCCCGCCGGGGCCAAGCAGCCGGCCGTCGGGGAGGCGGTCGCCGCCGCGCAGCGGCCTGCTGGGGAGGAGAAAGGCGGGGAGGAGGCGCGACCGAAGGGAGGAGAGAAAAGAAGAAGAAGACGACGAGGCGAACGCCGTACCCGTGCCGACGAGGCCGCTCCCGCGGTAGCTGACGGCGAACTCGGACACCCAGTTGAAGACACGCGCCCGGCGGGCGGGGCTGCTGACGAGCCGAGGCAGGACCCAGGGGAGGAGTAAGGTGCGCAGGCGCACGAGCAAGGGGTTCCGCACTGTCATGAAGCGGAACGCCCTGTCGGTGCCCTCGGTGAGGGCGAGGCCGACGGGCCGCCGCTCGGCACAGTACGTGTCGAGGAGGGCTTCGTTGTTGTTGTTGTTGTTGCGCACGACCGCGGCCAGCTTCCAGCCCAGGTTGACGGCGTCCTGGACCGACGTGTTCATGCCCTGCCCGCCGACGGGGCTGTGGATGTGCGCCGCGTCCCCGGCCAGCAGGAGCCGGCCCTCCCTGTACGAGCTGGCGCACCGCCGGTGCAGGTTGAACTTGGTGATCCAGAGCGGCGAGTGCAGCAGCGGTGGCGGCGGGCTCTGCCCTGCCCCCGCGGCTTCTGCTGCTGTCCCATTCTTGGCCTCGCCGCCGGCGCCGGGGAGGACCTCCCGCAGGAGGGAGTCGAATTCGTCCAGCGTCGGCTCACCCTGCCGCTCGACCCCGGCTCTCATGGCCCCGACGCGGAGGACTGGGTCGTCGTCGTCCTCCGGCCCCCGCCGCCGGGACATGGGGAAGGCGCCCACGAAGGAGCCGCCCTTGAGGGAGACGGAGATGCCGTCTAGGGCCAGGGCGACGCCGGGGCGGAGGTGCGCGTCACAGAGGATGAAGTCGTGCGGGTAGGCCTCCCCCTCGAAGCGGATCGTCTTGGCCGCGTGGCGGACCACGCTGTGCGAGCCGTCGCAGCCGACGACGTACTTTGCGCGGACGACGACGGCTGTGTTGTTGTTGTTGTTGTCGCTGTTGTCGTTTTTGGCGGTGTCCTCCCCATCCTCATCGAGGTGGTCTGACCCGCCGACAGCGACAGCGACAGCGGCGCAGCGGACGAGCCTGACGTTGACCCCCTCCCCGTCCTGCTCGATCCCCTCGGCCCGGACGCCCCTCTCGACCCTCACGCCCCTCGCCTCGAGCTTCTCCTCCAGGAACCGCTCCGTCTCGGCCTGCGAGAGCACCAGGCTCCGGGGGAACTCGGTGCCGGTCAGGCCCATGTCGGCGAAGGAGAGGCGGGCCGTCCTGGTAGGGGAGAGGAACCATGTGATCGCCTGCAGGGGGTTGCCCTTGGCCACCATCTGCTCGTGCACGTCGCCGTCGTGGCGGTCGAGGAGTTCCATCGTGCGCGAGTGGACGGCCAGGGCGCGGGACTTGTCGGACCGGCCGGGCTCCTTGTCCACTATGCGGAAGGGGGTGGACTGCATCAGGAGCTCGTATGCGAGGGCCAGACCCGTTGGCCCGGCGCCGATGATGAGGACTGGGGTTTCCTCCATTGTGTAGTCAAGGTGCTGCAAGAGCTTTCTTGCTCGGTGGTATCTAGCCTAGTAGGTGTAGGTATAGTAGGTACAGCTACGCAGTGCATAGGTAGGTAGGCGGATAGCTTTCTGTGATCTGTGATCTGTGCCTTGTGGTGGAGGTGGTATCACTGCCGCTCTTGCCCGAACAGTTGTGACCCGCCTGGTGACACGAAAAAGATGTAGTAAAATCGCAGAGTAGTGGGGGTGGTAAAGACAAGAGAGATGACCTAGAAACGATGGTGTCTTCTAGCAAGCCTTATGACCATGAAGCCTACCTCCTCAGCTGCTATCAGAAGCGGCCATCGCTTTCATTTATCGTCAGTTCACCACTTACTGACGGGGGACGCGAAGAACAGGTACCACCCCCAGATTCTCCCTTACCACATCGTTGGCCACAGTCGCACAACTCCGTGTCCCGACACGAGCGGTAGAGCGAGGATCTCGCCTTTTGAACATTGGCCGGTCGGCCGACGGATGGCGGTGTGCATTGGATCAGTCTTTGTAAACCCTCTCATGTCAGCTGCCACCTGACAGGTCAGGTCGATGCAGCCGAGCCGATGTGCCGCCAAGGATCGGAGGGCGAGTAGTGCCACAAGGCCGACGTCACACCAAATCCTTAAGATCTGGGAAATTCCACCTGAGATCTCGCGGTATAGTCCGCCCCGCTTATTATCGAAGGAAATCCGACTAAGGCGAGAAAATGCCCGGCAGTCCGCTGGTATCCAGATCCAGACCGATACGGAAACCTCGAGGTTTCCTAGTAGTACGGCTGCCTGAGAGGCTGAGGCCGGCGACTCCGCCCGAATGAGATCGCAAGCCCGCTCGTGAGGCTGGGGCCTGCGGAAGCGGGAAGGGCCCCAAGGGTCCTCTGAATTATTGAAGGGGGGATTGCGTGGGTTACGGAGTGAACAATGAAGATTGGAGACAGGTAGGGTGCAGCAGTGTGAGTGTGAGGCGAGTTATGTGATTCGCTGGACACCCTCATGTGATGCCAACATGAATCCATGCAATCCCCCGCAGCTAGCAGTACTCTCTCAACCATAAGCGTCACTGGCTCCGAACCGTCCCATCTAGAGCTGCATCCGTCCGCCGTACATCGTTTCCCATAGCTCCATCAATCGCAGGCCTCTGGATCAATCCAAGAACAGGTCTGAGCTTTGAATTCTCAATTCTGCTGTTTGCGGCCGATTGAATTTTTATTCGCCGCTCACCACGCCGCCACCGTTCTGTAGCCTGTGCCTAGAACGGAATCCGGGTGGGGTGAATGCTAGGCTCCTTTCAGTGTTGGTTTTCCATTCCAGGGGGATAAAAACCGCCAAGCACACACAATGGCTTCCGTGGCATCCCCATCCTCGGCGCACCTAGCGCGGCCGCCTTCCCCATTGGCATCGGGGTCCGGCTCCGACCCCGACTCCGGCCCCGGCCCCGGCCCCGGCCCCTCGGCCGAGACGGCGTCCCTCAACGGCGGCGGGTCCCACACGACAGCGACCACCTCCACGACGGCGACCGCGCCTTCTGCCTCCTCCTCCTCACACAGAGCGACCGCGGCGTCGCCGGCGCTCACCTCCCCTTCCTCGGTGCTGTCCTCGCCGACCTGGTTCTGGCCCCACGCCGGCCCCGCGGCCGCGACCGTCGCGACCAACGCCGTCGTCGCCGGGCCGAGCAACGCGCCAGCGGCAGCAGTGGCGGCACCCCACCCTGGCCACCCGCAGCCCAGGCAGCCGCAGTTCCCGCCCGCGCCGTCCTCCTCCCGCGCTGCCGCACCAGCTGCCGCCGGTGCAGCCTCCTCCTCCTCCTCCTCCGCCAACCCCTCCTCCTCCCGGCTGAGCCAGACCCTCCCCTCCCTGCGCGCCCAGACGGACCGGCACATCCTCGAGGCGCGGGCCGCGCTCGAGGCCTCGATGGGCAACATCCTGGAGCGGGAGCTCCTTCCGCGGGCGAGGGAGCTGCACGCTAACGACCGGGCCATCCAGCGGCAGGTCGGAGGGGTGAGGTCCGCGCTGGAGGGGGCCAGGAGGGGCAACGCCGACCTCGCGGGGGCCGTGGACGAGTGGTACGGCCGGCTCAGGGGGGTCGGCGACCTGCAGAACTTCGCCCAGATGGTGGAGCAGAAGTTCATGACCGTCGAGGAGACGCTCAGGCTCGTCAGGGAGGGGGAGAAAGGAGAAGGGAGCTGCAGCGGGTGCAGCTGTTCGGACTGTGGGCGGAGCGGGAGCGGCAGTGGGAGCAGGAGCGGGAGCGGGAGCAGGAGCAGAAGCAGGAGCAGGGGAGGCAGGAGTGAGGCTGGTGATGGTCCTGCTCGGGAGGGTGACAAGCGAGGCAGACAGGGAGCTGCCGATGGGCCTGGTGGTGGTGGTGGTGGTCTGGATGCGGAAGGGGATTTGACGATGGGCGAGGGCAGTGAACCGCCTGCTGTTGCTGCGCAGGTCCAGGCTCGGGAACAAGGCGTCCTGAAAACTGTTGACCCTTGCGACGTCCCGCTCCCCGACGACTCTGCAAGCCTATTGGAGTCACACCCCGAGGCCATCGACGTCAATCCTTGCCAAGTACCGTTGCCGCCAGAGACGGCGAGCTTGGCAGAAGACTACCTGCCTGATGCTTCGCCCAGCGAGGCTGTGTGGGAGCCCAAGCTGCAAGATGTGGCCGCCCCATCTTGAAATGAGCGGGCCTTCAGATCCAACAGAGTAAAGTCTCCAGGTGCGTTTTCAATAGCCCTGTTTGGAAATGAGTTACGACCTTGCGAATGATGCGAACGATGATGGGTTATGTTGAGATACCAAGATATTATGGGAGTGGGATTGCAGCCGGGAATATTTCGAATGATCTAGGACTTGGTCGGCTGCTTTTCTGTATGAATACAAAGCCACTTCTATGGTAGCATGATGCATTCGCATTCCCTTTGCATGTGCAGTCCTTGGATTACTCCCCCTCGAAACATGTCGGCTATTGGTCTTCCCAACAGCTCGTTGACATAGGTTCTCCAAGACACACAAGGTGGAATAACTCATGTGACCGCAGCCTCTAAATCAGCCCCGGCAGCACACCATACCGCTTTCTTTTGTACTTGTCCCCGAAGATCTCCCTCAGTGCCTTCTCCTTGCCCCGCGCCCACTTGGCCATGGGGATGATGCCCAGCCCGATGAAGAGCACCACGGCCCATGAGCGCGACACGAGGATGACGCCCACCCAGGCGAACACCTCGAACATGTAGTTGGGTGACGTGACGAGGCTGCTGCCGATGCAGTTGGGGATCCCCTTGCCCGTCGTGCCGGGCGCGCGCAGGCTCGCCAGGTGGAGGTGCACGATTGCGTTGCAGGCCTCCGACACGACGAAGACGACCAGGCCGGCGTAGTCGAGCGGGGTGAGCTCGTCCCGGACGGGGCTGTAGAGCGGCAGCAGCCCGCCCAGCGCGGCGTACGACGGCGGGGCGTAGATGACCAGGGCGCAGAGCAGCCCGGCCACCAGCCAGTAGAAGCCCGAGTTGCGGAACACGTAGGCGGCCGGCATGGTGTTGGCGGCGAAGCGGTGCACGAAGACCGTCTCGAGCTCGCGCTTCCAGAAGTGCACCTGGAAGAGGGCTAGGCAGAGCCATTGGACCTGCGTCAGCGGGTGCGACTCCGCCCCGCTGTAGATGTAGGGCCGGAGCGCGGGGATCAGGCTGTGGAAGAGGATCGGCCCGATGTATTCGATGATGTAGACCGTTCGCCATCCCATTTGCGGGCCTTTGGTTGGTGTTGTAAGCTTGCGTGTTAGTATTCCATATCTATCATGCTCGTTCATTCTCCCTTTCGTGGTGTGCAGAGACGCATGTGGGGAGAGACGGGGGGGAGGAAGTGGGAGTGAACGGCCGTACCCAGATCTTTGACCAGCACCTCCCCAGCAGCCACAACACTCTTCTGGTCTTTGACCAGCGCCTTACGGTCCTTCAGCGTCTTGTTTGTAGAGGGGTCAAACAGGCCGATTCGGTTGAAGTCCGAGACACCAGCCTGCTTCGCGATCAGGATCTTGGCATCCTCTACCGTTGCCTCCGCGGGAAGCTCGATCGAGGACGGCAGCCGCTTGATCACCTGCGTCTTGGAGCGGTTGCGCAGCTGGAGGGTGAGCTTGGTCGCCATATTTCAATGGTGTTTTCTGCAGCTCAGGCTTGAATTGACGAGCCCTGGGCTGAGAGTGATGAATATATTGTTACAGGGCTTGGGAATCCCTTTGTAGTCTCCAATCATCGCTACATGGAGATGCCTCGGTACTTCCCCTGGGTTGACAGCGGACAAAAGTGTTGAGAGTTGAGACCAGGGGAGACTAGGGCGGTCAAGTCCGGCAGTATCGGTACAATCTCACCATCTACCGATGTGCTGCGAGTCCAATTCCTCGTGACAATCTGGAAAAGATAGCCCTGAGCCTTCCAGCCATGACGAGCAGCCGCACAACTTGGATGCAACTGTGCTCCGGCAATTATAATTGCAGGAACGCACAGGAGCGATATCAGAATCGTCGCATCAAAGTTATCTAGAACTCTGGACACGCTCGCTCCATAGCTGACACGGCTGGCTACCTGAGGCTTGGAATATAACAAATGCGGTGCGCTCAAAAGAAAGACATCGACTCAAATTGTGTATGGTGGACCATCTCCTCTAACATAAGGGACCCGATAAGCGAGAAATTTGGGGAGAGCCTTGAGAGAAATAGGGCTGAAGCCAACTTCCCCGTCCTCCAGAAAGAAGCCATCTAGCAGAGTCCCGAGAATGGTTACGTCCTGGACCAGATGAAGCTGTTCCTTCAATTTGACGCGAATCTCCCTGGCATGCCATCAAGCAGCTCGCCCCAAAACGCCCGCTCTGCGACCTCGAACTCTTCGGGCATCCAGAACTCCCCGCTGGTATATTCGCCGGCGAGGGTATGAATCCGATCGAGCCCGACGCCGAAGGGAAGAGGTTTGGACAGCTCCCAGTCGATCAAGTCGGTCACATGGCATTCCTTGTCATCAGAACGTTGACCTCGTTCAGGTCGCAGTGAGCGACCCACAGCGGGAGCTCCTTCAGCTTGTCCAAGTTGTTGAGGAAGGCATGCAACCGATCTCGGCACAGGATTATCTCCTGCAACGGCGATGCCAGGATGGCCTCAAGATGGGGTCGGACCCTGCCCTCAACGGCTTCACTGCTGGTGGCGGGCGAGGTAGCCTTTGGAGAACATGCGGCCGAGGGATCGGTTGACAGCGATTGGGCCTCTGCGCCCTTGCCGGCGACGCCGTGGAGCCACATCTCGCCGGGTAGGCGGGTGAGAGAATAGGCCTAGACGCAGGCGCCGAGGAGATCCTCGTCCTCAAATCCTCTGGCATCCAGCACGACGGCGCCGAGGGCCCCTTTCGCGGTCTTAAATGCTTCCAGGTCAAGTGGCTCGGTGCGAAACTGCACCACCACCTCACGACCATCCGCTAGGGCCAGGAAAAGGGTCCTGCTGAACATTCCCTGTATGCGGGGTTTGTCGACGCGCTTCGCAGCGCTGCCTAGATGCTGCGCAACCAGCTTCTTGGCCCATTTCACTTGCTTCGTTAGTGTATCGAGCAGCTTTGGGAGGTCCTTGTCGGAAGTGACTAGGACTATTGCTGAGAACTAAGGTTAAGTAGGCGTAGTAGTAGTTACGAGAAAGAAAATAAGAAGATTTTCCCCACCAAAAAATTGAAGTCCCAGTGAATTCAAGGACCATAAATTGTAGTCAGGCGGAGTATTGTTTTAGTTGACAGAAGACTCCGAATAAGCGGTACATAAGTACGTACTATCACAAACTGCAGGCGCTTTGAGCAGAGAGCCAAGATGGTTATTGTTAGGCATCCCTGTACACCTCGACACAGCGACCTCGAAACAACATACGCATTCGACATTCGAGACACCACCTGTACCTCAATTCAGACGAGTTATTACGGACACATTTCCCATGAGATGATGCGAATTGCCTCCCCTGCTTTACTAGCCATCTGCGAACGTTGATGACGACACTCTAACCCACTGTAAAGTGATTTGAGGCCGGCGGCGGCAAAGCAGCAGCCGAGACGACCGAAAATGGATGCGCCGCTGGTCAAGCTGTCGGAGCTGCTGCGGCACCCGGACGACCTGGACAAGATTGCGGGCCTGAAGCAGGAGTTCACGCGCAAGAAGGAGGCGGTCGACTCGCAGCTCCGGGCGGGCCTCCGGGAGCAGCTGGAGACGACGCAGGGCGGGATGAACGGGCTCGCGGACGGGCAGAAGACGGTGCAGCAGATCAAGGACGAGATGATCAAGATCGACAAGCTCTGCTCGGAGAGCCAGAACATGATCAAGGACTTCGCCACCATCAACCTGGTGTCGCAGGCGCACAGGAACTTCGGCGCGGTCGAGACGATGCGGCGCAACCTCGAGACCTTCAACGACCGGCTCAACCAGGTCGAGGCCATGCTGCGGCAGGACGAGGACGACCAGCAGGCGATGCCGAACCTGCTGCCGATCCACTACGAGCTCACGCAGCTGCGCAACATCCGCGACGACGCCATTGAGCAAATCTCGAGGGCCGACGACCCGAGCCTGCAGTCGACGCTGGAGGACTACTTTGAGCGGCTGGACGGCGCCATCGAGTGGTTCGACGAGCACGTGGGCGTCGTGGCCACGAACCTGATCAACCTGGTCACGTCGGAGAACAACGCGCTCGTGGTGCGGTTCGCCCTGATCATCGAGGCCGAGGAGAAGAGCGACCAGCGGGTGCTGGCGCTGCAGGACGCGCTCAAGGACCACAAGGAGATGGCGACGCGGTTCCAGAGCATCACGGACGGGGCCAAGTCGGTGAGGGGCTACAAGGACAAGTTCCTGCTGGCCATCAAGGCGGTGGCGGAGGCGCAGTTCAAAGGCAGCAGGGAGGCCTTCCTGGACGAGCCGGACAAGCTGGACAAAATCCTGCGCTGGTACTTCAACGACCTCAACGCCGTCAGGCTGGGCATGGTGCCGCTGATGCCCAAGAAGTGGAGGATATACAAGACGTGGGCGGGGATATATCACGGCTTGATGCGCGACTTCCTGGTGGGTATGATCGACGACCCGGAGAGTAGCTCGTCCAACACGCTCGAGATCGTCGGCTGGCCCGAGAAGTACTACAAGAAGATGGTCAAGCTGGGCTTCAAGCAGGACGAGCTGACCCCGCACGTCATCGACAACCGCGAGGCCGAGTTGGTGCGCGACTTCCGCCAGCTCATCATCAAGTACCTGGACGAGTGGATCGACCGCATCTTCACGCAGGAGAAGAAGGACTTCGCCGGCCGGAGCTCCGGGGAGGCCTCGAACCTGGACGCGGACGAGTACGGCTACTTCCGGACCAAGAACCTGGTGGACCTGTGGAGGATGCTGCGAGAGCAGATGGACGCGGCGGCCAACTCGAAACGCGCCGACGTGGCCGAGGGCGTGGTCGACGCCATGTTCCTCCGCCTCCGGAGCCGGCAGCAGAGCTGGCAGAAGATGCTGGAAGAGGAGGCCGCCCTGTACGAGTCGGGCAGGGTCGGGCCGGAGCTGGAGGGGTTCCAGCCGCTGCAGGACTGGCTGGTGGCGACGGCCAACGACCAGATCGCCTGCATCGACGACAACGAGGAGGAGGCGCGCTTCGGCTACCTGACGGGCTTCCGGCAGAAATTCGAACCATTGGTCTCGCAGCAGTACGCCGAGCGGGCCGAGGCCGAGATCGCGGCGCTGCAAGGGGGGTATGTCGACTTCAGCACGTGGTGCATCGCAAAGTTCGTGAGCCTCGTCTTCGCCGTCGACTTCAGGCCCGTCATGCCGGACTTCTTCACGGCCCGGTGGTACACGTCGACGGCGATGCGGCAGATGATCGCCACCTTCGAGGACTACGTGGCCGACTACCGCCAGGTGCTGCACCACTCGCTCGTCGACATCCTGGTCGAGCTCTTCTCGGACGAGATGCTGGCCCGCTACCTCTCGGCCGTGCGCAACAAGGGCGCCAAGTTCCGCCGCTCCGACGGGTACCAGGACAAGATCTTCAACGACGTCACCACCGTGCTCGAGTTCTTCGACGGCCTGGCCACCAGCAGTAGTAGTGGCGGCTCCGACATCGCCGTCCAGCTGAGGGAGAGGTGGAAGGTCACCAAGCTGTTCCTGGACCTTCTCAGCTCGCCCAAGGAGGGGGTGCCGGACGTGTTCGAGGAGTTCAAGACGGCCTACTGGGACCTGCAGATCAGCTGGGTCGAGGCCGTGCTCAGGTCGAGGGACGACTTCGAGAGGAGCATGCTCAATGCTGTTAAGGCCCGCGCTGCGCAGATGTACGTCGAGAGGGGGCCGGAGACGATCATGAGCAAGGTCAAGTAGACTGGCTGCTGCGGCGGTGGCGGTGGGACGGGGGACTATATTATGACTTTTCCCCCTATTGTCCTTTCGTGCCTTTCATGGAGGGCGAGGGAGAGGTGGTGGTGAGAGACAGAAGGATACTCACACAAGGCGCTTACCTAGCCGTGATGGTTGAGGAAGTCTCGCTGATTCACCTGGCTGGTACGATCGTGCCACCACCGAAGAGGTAGTCCTCTCGCGGTGCTTCCTCATCCAGATGTACCCGCTCGAAGAAGAATCGGCACGAGAGAGCATCGCAGATAATGAATGGGGACGGCAGAGAGAGAAGGCCGCGTTGGGCGGTTGCAGGGCCCGATGGGGAGGGATGGGAGTCGCTTTCCCTGACATTGGCCAAGGAACTTCAAACCGCTTGTATTGTATCTGATGTCCGTTATCTGCATTGCATTGTGGTTGTTGACAACTGGGAAGGCTACATGGGATTCACGATGATGAACACCGCTGTATTCAGGACGGGGAATAGAATGCATCACCACTATACACGCTCGTGATATCTTACGTGGCGCCGCAACAAGACGGCCTCTCTATTCCGAACATATGTATAAAATTTATATGGGCTATATACCTAACCAGATCAGGAAGTAGAACACAGGATGCCGTGCCGGGGGGGG